>CM052080.1:33867294-34467294 GCA_020010945.3 Muscidifurax raptorellus | reverse complement strand
CTCTCTCTCTCTCTCTCTCGCCGTCTCTCTGTCTCTCTCTCGCCGTCTCTCTCTCTCTCTCTCTCTAGCTGAACGACCATTTCGCTGGGATGTCTGTCTCACCCTATGAAAACCTGGATGACACGCTGGACTTCATTTCTACTGCAAGTGAGGAAGGCTTCATGTTTAGTCCAGTCAACATAAATGATGTCATTCTCGCCATTGCACACTTTTCCTCACAGGCGAGGGGTGTTGATGGGGTCCCTCAGGGAGTGATCGTGAAAGCTCTCCCAATAATTGGCGAATTTATTGTAAAGATATTTAACTCCTCTTTCGCTCTGGGCGTCTTTCCGGGCATTTGGAAGCAGGCGCAATTAATAGCACTAAAAAAGAACAGTGCCCCTTCATCTGTGTCAGACTTTCGACCTATAGCTCTACTCTGCTTCCTATCTAAGGTGCTCGAAAAGTTAGCTCATTCCCAAATTACGGAGTATCTAAACAAAAACAAAATTTTGGATCCTCTCCAGACTGGTTTCAGAAAACATCACAGTACCCAGACGGCGTTAATCAAACTGACAGATGACGTACGCATGGCCATTAACAGAAAGGAGGTGACGCTCTTGCTGCTATTTGATTTCAGCAAGGCCTTTGACACCATATCACCTACGAAATTATTAACTAAGCTGCAACGGCTGGGTTTCTCACGGATGGCTCTCTTGTGGATAAAATCATATCTTCAAGGCCGCACGCAGATGGTTACTTCTACCAGGGATGGTAATTCCGAGTGGTTGGAAACCAATCTGGGTGTTCCATAGGGTTCGGTCCTGGAACCTCTGCTGTTCAGCCTGTACGTTAACGACCACAAGACTTACTAGACAAAAGGACGACAAAACATATTTTTTATGCAGACGACCTACAGATTTACCTACGTACCACCAAGGGTAAACTTGGGGAGGGCCTGACGCAACTATCCGAAGCCGCAAGGCGGGTGTCAGAATGGGCGGAGGGCTCTGGACTGCGTCTGAACTCTGGCAAAACCAAGGCAATATTTTTTGAATTAACTTTTCTAGTGATACAATCTGCTTGCGGTTTCCGCAAGTAGATTGTATCACTAGAAAAGTTAATAAAGCCCTGTATAGCTTGCGGTTTGTCAGGGATTGTACCACCGAGGCTCTAAGGAGAAGGCTGGTTGAGTGACTGGTCCAACCCCATCTAGACTATTGTACTGTGGTGTACCTGGACGCGACTGACGAACAGAAAATACGATTACAGCGACTAAGTAATTCTTGTGTAAGATACATCTTTGGAGTAAGAAGGGACGAGCACATCTCCCCCTACCGGAGAAGACTGGGCTGGCTTAGTACTGACTCACGTAGGCTTTATTTTAAAGCTATACTGCTTTACAAAATTGTGAGATTGCGTGAGCCAGAGTATCTGGTATCGTTTTTTAGCAAGCATCAGCCCAGGCCTTCTGCAAGGGGGCCGCCGCCTGGCGAAACTGGCCTAAAAGCCTTTCAGATCCAGGGTGAACGTTTCTGGAACTCCTTACCCTCTTCCATACGCCTTTTACCTTCTCTTGCATCCTTTAAGGAAGCAGTGCGTGGCTATCTGCTCGGCCTTGAGCCCTAGCCATCCCTCATGTGGGCGGATGACGCGGGTATCCGATGGAATTTATATGTGATTATTTTGACTCGGCCTTTCCGGCCTAGACCTCTGATATTCTCGACGAGAACGTTATAATGACTGTGATATGATGGGTCTACGACCAAATTTATTTATTTATATTGCAAATATCTCTGAAAGACTGTATATTTATTTATTGTATTTTATTTATTTATTTTTTACTGTAAAGTAAAGTAAATAAAGATCTCTCTCTCTCTCTCTCTCTCTCTCCTAGGTGAGTGACTAGCGAGAGATTTTTATCAACGCTCAAAAACTTCTCGAAATGAACATCGAAACATATTACTACAAGCCCAAGAAAATTATAAAGAATTGTTCGAATCTACGCTCACTACAGAAGAAACCTCAATTATCGGATACATATTAGGAATAAAAGTCGACCTCCGGCGATATTTACGCGCACCATGCGAATAATGACCCTTAAAGAAGCAGCGCGACACGCAATAAAAATAGAACATCGATTAAAGAAACTAAGACTCCCTATCATATATGAAAGCGACGAAAAATTATAACTGAACAATAGAAAGAGAGAGAGAGAAACCATAACTATAAAAGTAATAAATAAATATGAATATTCTAGGACGAAGATCGCGAAATGAAACCGCCCACCCAAGTAGTACAGATAAAATACAATGGCGTAATTCCATCACAACACCCACTTAGCTACAGTGATTTTTATGAATGGGATTGTGTAAAGGCTGACCTTTCTCTACCTTCCTAAATTCAACCAATAGATATTTTCTCTTGCGGGCGGTGTCACGTCTACGGAGCCTCAATTTTCAGGGAGGAGATTGAGAGAAAAAACTTCTCCCTCACTCTTTTTATTCAAGATACTAAAACAGGTGAGAGAGGAAAGAATATTCCCACTCTTACGGTCCCACGTCGGGCTCCAAAACACGTGATAGAGGGAGAATTATCACACCCTTTCATCGGGCACCAAAACACTTTGAGAGCAGAGGGGGCGTTTTGGTATCCTGGAGAGAGGGGGACTATCCCACTCCTTCATTGGGTACCAAAACACTTTGAGAGAAGAGGGGGTGTTTTGGTATGCCTATGTTGGCCTATAGCCTACCTACTCAGGCTCTTGGATGACGGATGAAAACTTGCGCTCACGTGACCCCGCTAATCAGCGCCGCGTCAGTGAGAAGGGAAAGCGCTTGGGTGGCGAATCTTCTGATGCATAAAGGCGCTGATGTGAATTGGATGTCGAAGAACACATCAACGGCATTCATACGAGCATGCCAAATGCAAAACATAGATATAGCTCAAGCTCTGATCGAAGTCGGCGCCGATCAGACTATCATTGTAAATGGAAAGTTTTGCGAGCTCAGCTTTGTCGTGCAAAAAATTATTTTGAAGCACGCGGCGAAAATCCGAGCGTCGGGTCAGCCGATCAACCCAGTCCTATACAGGAACATGTCAATAATCGAATGGAGCTGAGCGATTATTTTAACAACTGCATGGATGAACTTGGCCAGATAAAGTTCCGGTTGATCCAGATTAACGAGCAGAAGACCATGTTCGACGTGCTTTTCGGGACGAGAAGCATTTTATTGGTTTATTTGAGGAATCCAATTTTCGCCACGTCTTTGAAGCAAGGACTTAACTTACTTATTTGTAAAATAGAGGAGGTTTTGAATTCCATATTGCATACAAAACTTCCTGACGCGATAGTACGCGAAATTGTAAAACATAGTTACACTGATAAGTTGCAGAACTTATTGCCAGACGACATGAAATCCAGCTTCGAGTTATTTGATTAGGTATCACCGTATTTGAATTGTATAATTTTATTTTGTACCGTAAATCACTGACGTAAACTATATATATTATAGTATGAATTATCAAATATTGTAGCTACTATTATTGTACAGTTTTCGCATAACTCAAATATATGATTCAATGGAATTTATAACTTTTTATTTATTATCTTATACCTGTATAGTCGTCTATACTAACATATCACTTATTAGATTAAAATGAATATAATATTATACATTGTACAAATATATGGAGGAAAATAGGCCTTCAGCGACATTATCCGAGTCTGAAAAAAACATTTCCGCCCTTATAAATGTTACACACGCCGTATTTTTTCTAATACTAGGAATTAAGCGCACGCTACGCGTGCGTCTATCTATATTTTTTCGTTTGAAGTGTTCAATATCGAACTCAAAAAGCTATTAACTTTCAAAAACATTTTCATTAAAATTTTTTAAATACACAAAACATTATTGCAAAACCTCATCTGTGATTTTACTTGAGATCTCGTTGAATATTAAAAATAAAAGTCTTTCGTCCGTTTACATTTAAAAACTATTCAAAACATGAAGGAAGAAGGAAGAGTAGCAAAGAGCAAGAGAGAGAAGAGAAAAAAAATGGTGTATTATGCACATGTACATGTATATATGTAGAAATTATTGTAAATACGCATATATAAAGGAATAAAGAAATTATTATTACTATTATTATTTAAGCAATTTGATTTCGATTTTCTATTTACTGACACATATCTGCGAATATGCTTCAGCGTAAAACATACATACCTAGGCGTCAGTATATGGAAATAAAATAACAACAGTTAAAGTAAACTAAAATTGATAGATATTTTAAACCCCATTATGCTATCCACCATGCCAAATTTTAAGTCCTTAAGAATAATGATTCTTAAATTAAGACAAAAGTATATTGTCACGTCTAAATTTCAAAGTGTTAGGGATGGGTGTATTTTTATGTCTAGACCATCTAAGGTCAAATAGCACGGGACCTAGCGTATTATGAGGTTATACTCCACAGTTTGTATAGACGACGGAATCTCCTCTGGGAGAAATTGTCTCAGCCGCGGCGCGTTAAGAGTGTTTGAAGCCGAAACTACCTGCCGGCCTGGCGCCCATTACACATAAATTCGGTCGGATTGGTATTTCGTTGTTAACGTTGGTGCTCGGGAGTTGCTTCCTGGACATATATTCCTCGGAGCAACCGCCACGTTACAGTGGTCCCCTTAGTAATGTTCGAGAGCACACTGCTCGCTTGCATACTAGGTACTAAGGAGACAGAGCACTTGGAGAGGACGACAGTTCTCCTTGTGCTCTCCGCGCTAGAGCCAGATCGTAAGTGCTCGCTGCTGGCTGCGGGTCTCCTTTTAGATCCGTGGCCGTCCATCTCTCCAATGCTTTATGCGCGCACGCCATCTACCTGCGGTTAGGTAGGCTATTACATATGAATACTATCGCTCACTTAGTCGGTAACTTATCTCTTAGTATTTATCGGCGAGTTATCCGTTGGTGGTCTCTTACCTACCACGTGGGGCCGCCGTCTCACTTTTATGGACCTTGGGTTGGATGAGAGAGAGTTTGATAGATTCGAACTTGAGGGTTTACGCTGCTCGGTGCTGAATACCTTGACTTGTAGTTGAATAGAGGTGTAAATTTTCGGTCAAAATGTAACTATAGTGGTGTAGAATTATATGATGCAAAACATTGATAGGAGTAGTCCTCATAACACCCAAGGCTACCCTCAAAGCTGAGTTTTGTATTACATTTATTTTATCTAAATAGTATTTATTCGCATTCCCATAAAATAAAGACGCCCAATCCAGACACGGTCTAACAATTACTTTATACATTGTCAATAACGTTTGGGGATGAGACCCCCAATTAAACTTTGCTACTCTTTCTAATAATTTAAGTAGCGTACAGCCCATGGCTATGGGACTGAAGCCTTTATCTCCTCCTTTCGGTATTAAACATACCACATACTTGTTCCATATTTTTGGAACTTTACCCATTTTAACAACATAATTATAAAATTCCGTAAGCCACAATATTGCACTCTGAGGTAAATTCTTCAAAACTACATAGGATATTTTATCCACGCCCGGAGAAGAATGTATTTCTGCTCTATTTATCGCATTTTTTACTTCCTCGAATATAATTTCAGAATTTAAACATTCCGAGTTATCGTAAGGATAATCTAAATTTAACGTTGCATTGTAATCATATCTACCATTAATTTTATCAATAATCTTTTCCAGATATTCATTATTTTTAATGTTATTTGATGGAATTGATTTAGGCGTATCTTTAATAAATCTATTTTTATATCTTTTAAAGAAACTACAATTCTTGACATGTGGATGGTTAGGGTCAACATTATTACAAAATTTTCTAAAACTGTTTGCTTTAATTTTAGGGAGCACCCTCTCAATCTCTTTACATATTTCCTATAGTTTCCATAATTCTCTTTACTAAAATTATCCCTAAGCAATTTACTAGCCTCTCTTCTTCTGTCAATTAATTCTGAACATTCCTTATTCCACCATATAGTAGCCCTAGGCACTCTATGAGAACCACTCCCAGCACTCATTCTTGCATTAGAACCCTCAAGGGAATTGAGTAATAAATTCAAAAATTTATCATAACAGTCTATAAAACTTTCTGAGCTCAACTCAGGCAAACTCTCCAAGGATTCTTCAATTAAAAATTTAAATTTCTCCCAATCAACTCTAGTGAGTCCAATATTGTGTCTATCTTTTTTCATAAAAAAATTAAAACCTGTAACATTAATTAATATTGGATAATGGTCACTCCCAAGAGCATCCTCATAAACATCCCAGTAAATATTATTCATCAACTCAGCAGAACACATAGAAAAATCCGGACAGCTATTATTTTCGTGAACTCTAGTTGGCTTGCCCGAGTTGAGCATCACAAAATCCATATATTCATCCAGGACATCTGACAATAATTTACCTCTCCCTCCGGTGTTATGACTACCCCATAAGACATTTTGAGCATTTAGATCTCCCATTATTAAGACTTTTTTTAATTGATTAATTTAATCTAAAAATTTTACTAATTGACTGCGAGACAGTTTTATTTGTGGAGGTATATATATATGAAAGATATTTAAATAATCATTTTTCATAAAAATTTTTGCAGCAATAATTTCTATTCCATTAGGTATATATGATAAAGAAATTTCTTCATATTGAATATTCTTTTTAATATAAAGTAACAAACCACCTCTATAGGTATCAGTAATCCTATCTTTTCTAATATAATTATATTCTTTCATATTAACAGTACTATTATTGTCCTTTAAAAGCGTTTATACTAATCCAAAAACATCAAAATTCAAAATAAAATTAGATATATCCGCCCATTTTCTTCTTACACCTCTACAGTTCCAGCACGAAATCTTCAGATACTCTTAGAATCCGTGCTCGTAAATAGTACGAAAGATTATTTCTATTTTGAATGGAAATTGCCATACCGGGCACTGCCTCCGAAGCCCTTGTTTGTTGTTCTATTATGATTTCTGTTTACATTATTACTACTGCTACCTAAGTCTATCTTTCTATCGTTAGGGTTGAATATTTCAACACGATTTCCATCAGAATTCTCTAAAATTTGACTATATCTTTTCTTTGTCTCCGTTTTATTATTACTCCCATTATTCCCCTTCTTTCCAGTGCTATCTGATTTTTTCGCTATATCTTTTATAATTTTTTCCTGTGCCAGTTGTATAGCCCTAGATTCAACAACCTGCTCGAATTGTTGTTGAGATAAGTAAACATTATCATCTTTATCGGTCACCAAATTCAAATCAGTATCCATTTCTGTACTATTCAACAATTGACTATTATCTATTGAATTAGGATTATCCATATTATTTACTTCGTTAATATTAGGAATTTCATTATCAAAGTTAAAATTGATATTTCTTATTCTCTTATGAGTCATTAATAATCTCTGTTGTGGACCAGATAGATTGTTGCCCCAGGTTCCCTTTAGTCGTTCTAGAACAAAGTGTATAGCTTCAAATGGACTCTTTTTTAACTTGCTTTTTGCTTCATTAACCTTGACTGCAAAATCAAAGAATATACAAGACTTATCAGAAGCTTTATGCTTTTCGCCACAGTTTGTGCACTTAATTCTACCGTCACAATATTGACCTTCATGATTCTCTCCACAAACTTCGCACCTAAACTTACCTTTACACGAATTTCTCCCATGACCATATCTCTGACATCTAAAACATCTAATTACTGCAGGTACAAAATAATACACTGGTCTAAAAACCAAAAATATTTTAATACTGTCTGGAACCTCCCCTTTGAAATAAATTTTAACTTTATCTGTTTTGCGCATTCTATATTCCTCCTCCTCCTCTAATTTATATCTTTGAAAGATTCTTTCTACTTTATAAACTTGATCTTTATAAGTCGCGTCCATTCCACTCAATATTTCTTCATTCGACTTATTCAAATCCACATCATAAACAAACCCAACGTTATATAAACCAGTATACGGAATGAATGCTCGCCAGTTAGTATCTACTAATTTTACCTTCGTGTCTACAAACTCGTTCGCATCAATATAATTTTCAAACGATAAAGCTACTTTTTTTATACCTGCTTTGTTGATACTACTGGCTGCAATGTTCGCTTTCATTAGGAGATCTCCAATATGCATAATATGATAGTTGCCTAAGCATTCCTCAACTCGCGAATCATACATGTAAACCAAAAACGGGGCTTCCGAATCACTTACATATCTATTTCTCTCCTGTCGTCTAAAATCCTCGATATCAAAAGTACTCGTTTCGTCTAACTTAGAATTTTGTTTATCAGCCATAATAAATAGAGAAACAATTAATAATCCTACACATGCAATAAATTACCAAAGTTAACTATATGTATTATATATCCGTCAAATAAAACCGAGAGTATTATAATCACCCTCTTAAGTCCAACTAATCCTATAATAAACGTATATATATTTATTTCACAACCAATTCGCAATAAATGATAGAGAAAAACAGGAAATTGAAAGGATAGATAATTAGAGTACTTAAGTTTTTTTTCCCCCTTTGTCTCCTTGATCTGGTAGCGTCTGCTCCTGTTTAACTCCCTCGCGTCACTTCACTCTTGTATGAATTTCAAAAATATCCTCTCTATCTTGCGATTTAAATTCAAATTCAAATATAGGTATTTTCCGGCTGGGTTGTGTAGCGCAATGGCCGACGCGCGGGAAGGTTGAATTTCCGGGCAGGCAATCCTCACAGAGGCGGCTGCGATGTCGGCTTCTGGCTGAAACCCGCTCCCAACGGTTACAGGCTGGCAGCGGATGCACGACAGGAGGTCGAGGGTCTCTCGAGTTCCTGTGGACGAGGGCTCGGGTCGGAAAGAACTCCCGGCCTCGTGGTGAGCTGGGCTCAGGTTCGCAGGTGAAGAAGAAAAAGACAAGGTGTGCGTCTAGGCGACGATGGTCGATTTATTGATCACAAAATGCTCCGCAGGGAACCGCCACGCTAGCGTGGTGGACGAGTTCCTGGAGGCTTCGAAGTTCGATCGGCAGAGAGAAAAGCACTCGCGAGGCACAGAGCGTTAGAAGATGCTCGGAGAGTGCGGTGGTCACGTAGACACGGAAGAAGGTGTTGCTCGGTTAGCTGTCTGAGCGGTTCTGGCGCGAACCGGGAGTCTTTGTCTGCCGGAGAACGTTGGAGTTCTAGAAGTCCTCACGAGGGCGCAGCAACTGCTTGCGCCGATGGTGAGATGACGGTGTGTGTGACGGTGTGTGTGACGGTCTCGTCTCAGAGGGCAAGCGAGACGCCACAACCACTCCCCCCGGAATGACCTTGGCGGCTGGTGAGGGCGCCAAGGTGGAACGTTGGACAGACCCTGGAAGGCCACTGGGCTGCTGCTGCTGCTGTGTGCCTGTAACAGAGGGTGGGACGGTGGGAAGAAGATCGGGAAGGATGTGGGCGACCTTGAGGTCGTTTGTGGAGGTAGTCTTCGGGGTGCCATCCACGTCGATGACGAAACGCTTGTCGTCCAAGCGCTGGAGTACGCGATGAGGTCCGGAGTAGGGTGGAGCCAAGGCTGGTCTGACGGGCGGAGTCCTGCGGAAAACGTGAGAGCAGGTGGAGAGAGTCTTCTCCTGGTAGCCCGGAATTTTGACGTGGTGTGAGGTTGGTGTAGGCCTAAGGAGCCTGAAATGCTCCTTGAGCTTGCTTACGAAGTCTTGCGTTGATGAGGGCCTGTCAGAGGAGACGAAAAATTCTCCTGGAAGCCGTAGAGTGGTGCCGAAGATGAGCTCTGCCGGAGAAGCACCAAGGTCTTCTTTATAGGCCGTCCGCAAACCTAGCAGGACGGTTGGCAGAATAGAGGTCCAGGGAGTTCCTGGGTGACACATTAGTGAAGCCTTCAACGAGCGGTGCCATCTTTCGATGAGCCCGTTTGATTGTGGGTGGTAAGGAGTTGTCCTTATTCTCTCAGCCCCAATGAGGACGGTGAGAGAGTTGAAAAGGGCAGACTCGAATTGAAGTCCCTGGTCGGTCGTGATCGTCAGAGGGGTGCCAAACTGAGAGATCCAGTGTATGTAAAAGGCTTCAGCGACAGTTGGGGCTTGCATGTCTGCAAGGGGGACAGCAACTGGCCAGCGTGAAAATCTGTCTATTATAGTTAGACAGTATCTGAAGTTTCCAACTGTAGGCAGGGTGATTAGGTCCAAGTGGACGTGATTGAAACGACCGTCTGCTGCTGCAACAGAAGCTGGAGGTGTTCTGTTGTGACGGTGTATTTTCGCTTTTTGGCAGGCAATACAGGTGCGGGACCAGGACAGCACGTCTTTCTTGATCCCCGGCCAGACGTATTTCTGGCGGATGAGCCTCGAGGTGTTTCTGCCGCTGGGATGGGCAGGTCCGTGGAGCACCTCGAAGGCTGTACGGCGAAGAGACGTGGGAAGGTACGGCCGCACGGTGCCTGTGCTTACATCGCAGTAGATCGTGTTGTCTTCGATCTCGAGGCGTTGAAGTTGGAGTGCTGAGTCCTTGAGAAGTTCTTGGAGCTCGTCGTCGTTTCGTTGAGCTTCGCTGATAGACTCAGGCGTGAGACGAGAAGGCATTGAGACGGTGTTGATTCTTGAGAGAGCGTCGGCCACGGGATTGTCGACTCCCTTAACGTAGCGGAGGTCCGTGGTGAATTGTGCAATGAGATCTAGTTGGCGAGCCTGGCGAGGTGAAACTTTGTCGAGATTCTGTGCGAAAGCGTGCACTAACGGCTTATGGTCGGTGTAGACGGAGAAGTTTCGACCGTCGACGATGTGCCGAAAGTGTTTGATGGCAAGGTAGACTGCCAGAAGTTCCCTGTCGTATGTGCTGTATTTTGTTTCAGCCGGTGACAGTTTTCTAGAAAAGAAGCCAAGTGGATGCCAGGTGTTGTCGACGCGTTGGTTGAGAGCAGCTCCAACAGAGGTGCTGGATGCATCTGTGTGTAACGAGAGTTCTGCATTAGGATCGAGGAACGTTGTGCGAGTTACCTTCATAAGAGTTTCCTTGCAGTCGTTGAAAGTTTTTGATAATTCTGGAGTCCAGAGAATGGGGCGCTTGTCTTTCTTCTTGGCACCTGCAAGAAGTGAAGAGAGCGGCGCCTGGAATTTTGAGGCTTGCGGAATGCAATTGCGGTAGTAGTTCATTGCTCCCAGGAAGCGGCGAAGCTCCTCGATGGTTTGGGGCCTGGGAACAGAACGTAGGGCCTCGATTTTGTCCTCTGGTGGCGCAAAGCCGTGTTCAGAGAGGTGAAAGCCAAGAAAGGTGATGGCCGGTTGAGCGAAGGCGCATTTCTTTTTGTTGAGAGTGAATTTATGATCCTGGAGAATCTTGAGAACAGCAGCGAGGTGTTGCAGGTGTTCGTCCAGAGTCGATGATCCGATGAGAATATCGTCGATGTAAACTTTCGCGAAGGGCAGATGCCTGAAGAGATGGTCCATGTGGCGTTGGAAAGTCTGGGTGGCGTTGCGTAACCCCAGAGGCATGCCGACAAATTCGAAAAGTCCAAACGGGGTGGTGATTGCAGTTTTTGGTACGTCCTCGGGAGCGACAGGCAGCTGGTAATAGGCTCGCTGCATGTCCAGTTTGGAGAAGATGGTACAACCGCTGAGGCTCATGAGCAGATCTTCTATCCGAGGGATTGGGTACGCATCCGGGACGGTGATGCGGTTTAGGCCCCTGTAGTCGCCAGAAGTCTTCCAGTCGTCCTCGCCCGCTGGAATCATGTGAAGCGGAGACGCCCACGAACTGCTGGACGGCCGGACAATACCCCTGTCTAGGAAGGTGTTTATGTCACGGCGAGCGGCTGCAAGCTTCTTGCCCACGAGACGTCGTGGGTGGTGGCGAACAGGAGGACCCGTTGTGACGATATGATGTTGTGTGCCCTGTACAGCAACGCTTGGTGGTTGGGAGGGCGACACGAAAAGAGCTGTGTGGCTGTTGAGAAGAGACACGATGGAGGGTGACAGCTGCGCATCGTGCTCGTGGATTGGAATGACGCTAGTGACGTGGGCTGGCGACAGAGACCCAATCGATTGGAGTCGGGTTTCGGAGTCGATGAGACATCTTTTTTTCAGGTTGATTATCAGACCATGGTGCGTGAGAAAGTCTGCGCCAATGATGGGTGTGCCGATGTCTGCAACAATGAATGTCCACGTGAGCGGTCGACGAAGTCCGAAGTTTAAGTTGACTGATTTGGTGCCGAAGGTCCCGATGATGCTCCCGTTGGCTGCTTTTAAACAGAGTTCCCCTGGTTGTGGCTTAGGGCACGTGCTGGAGACTGGAAGCAGAGATACAACTGAACCGGAGTCAATCAGGAACTTGGTGTGAGAGTTCCTATCGTAGATGAAAAGGCGATTTTCAGATGGGCTGCCGCCAGATGAGTGGACGTGCGGCAGCGCTATTAGTTTTTTTGTTTTTCTTGTACGAAGGTGCAGGGCTTCTGGCACTTCTTCGCCGCTGCGCCGAACTTCCAGTGATAGTGGCAGTAGGGTCTGCTGATGGCTGGTGCTGGCGGCTGGGGGCGTAGAAGCGTCGATTGAGCGGCAGGTGGAGTGTCTCCCAGTGTCGCGAGTCTAGACAGGATCAGCTGCTGGGTTGCTGAAAGCTGGTTGAGCGAGGTTCGCAAACTTGCGACCTCTGAAGAAAGTTTGTCGAGGAGCTGGGTGTCTCGGTTGGCCACAGCGTTGACGAGAGGGTCCGTACGGTAGACGCTGGGCGAGGTGGGCAGCTCCATGAGTGCATCTGCGGTTTGAGCCAGGTCCGTGAGAGGTGTAGCTCCTAGAAGAGTGAGACCTCGCTGTATGTGCAGTGGTAGAAGAGCGAGCCACTTGACGCGGATGGCCTCGTCGGAGAGCCTGGTGCCTGCTAAGGTCCGCATGTGTCTAAGGAGCTGGGTAGGTTTCATGTCCCCGAGCGATAGCTGGTTGAAGAGGCGACTCAGCTGTTTGTCTGGGGAATCTGTAAAACGTGCGAAAATGTTATTTTTCAAATAAGCATATTTGTCCCGGTCTGGAATTGCGATGATGATATCAGATATCTCTGTGATGATCTCCGGAGATAGTGCTGCGATGACGAGCTGATACTTAGACTCGTCCTTGGTGACACGACAGGTGTAAAAAACTGCTTCGATGTGTAAAAACCAGCTGGTAGGGTCCGTTCTCCAGAAAGTTGGAAGTCGGCAGGATGTGATAGCCGCGATCTCCTGTGCATCCGAAGCTTGGAGCGGCATCTGTTGCGGCGGGGCGGTACTGGAGTTCCGTGCTGGAATGCTGTCCATGTTCCGCTGCGTTCCGTCCGCCAGGCTGCCTAGGGACATTTCACTGTCGTGTGCGTCGCCAGGTGGCGCGTCGTTGAGCGTTGCGGGGTTGCGCGCGTCGAGTGACGGAGGCGAGCGGCCGATCATGCCGCGCGGGTGTGCGCTGCGTTAAGTTGGCAGTGTTGCCGTGCAGCGGTTGCTATGGCGCCTCGTTCGCGGGGGGGTGAACAGCGCCGAACGAGGTGAGGTGGCAACAGGTGTTGCTAGGTGGTCCGCGTCAAGGCGGAAGTGACGATGAGAAAGCGCGGGAAGATTCCTCGGCGAAACGACGCCAAGGGATCAAAATGGCCGCCACGAGCCGGGTTTTTGAGAAGCCGATCGAGAAGTGAAAATGGCGATAAGCCGAAAGCTTACGAGTGCGCTCTTGGTGACAGAAGAGACGCCTCGGAGTAAGATGATGGATGGTTTTTTTTTTATTTCTAGGAAAGAGCACGGGGGAAAACAGCCCGGCTGGAAGAGTCCGCGTCGCTCGCGGGAAAAGAAAGAGAAAGCGAAAGATGCAAAGTTGCGAGAGCTTTCGTTGTGCACACGGGGAAGACCTCAACCCGTGGCACAGAATTTTTACAGAGGTGCGACAGCGGTGTGTAGCAACGCTGTTGAAAGTTTTTTCGAATGCGTCGAACAATGGGTGGCCATTGACGGCGTGCCGCGCGCGGAAATGTTTTTTAGTTTTTTGTAATACACTTCACGACACTTTGAGGGCTCACTGTAACTTACGTGAGTCGTAGAGTGGTGAGGAATGATGCGAGGAAGTCGAGCCAGCTGCGAAAGTCCTGGGGTTGAAAGGTGTCCAGGTGCGAAAAGTGTCGAAGGTTCACAAATCCTCGTAGATTCGAAGAGTGTCGGAGTCACCAATTTTCCGGCTGGGTTGTGTAGCGCAATGGCCGACGCGCGGGAAGGTTGAATTTCCGGGCAGGCAATCCTCACAGAGGCGGCTGCGATGTCGGCTTCTGGCTGAAACCCGCTCCCAACGGTTACAGGCTGGCAGCGGATGCACGACAGGAGGTCGAGGGTCTCTCGAGTTCCTGTGGACGAGGGCTCGGGTCGGAAAGAACTCCCGGCCTCGTGGTGAGCTGGGCTCAGGTTCGCAGGTGAAGAAGAAAAAGACAAGGTGTGCGTCTAGGCGACGATGGTCGATTTATTGATCACAAAATGCTCCGCAGGGAACCGCCACGCTAGCGTGGTGGACGAGTTCCTGGAGGCTTCGAAGTTCGATCGACAGAGAGAAAAGCACTCGCGAGGCACAGAGCGTTAGAAGATGCTCGGAGAGTGCGGTGGTCACGTAGACACGGAAGAAGGTGTTGCTCGGTTAGCTGTCTGAGCGGTTCTGGCGCGAACCGGGAGTCTTTGTCTGCCGGAGAACGTTGGAGTTCTAGAAGTCCTCACGAGGGCGCAGCAACTGCTTGCGCCGATGGTGAGATGACGGTGTGTGTGACGGTGTGTGTGACGGTCTCGTCTCAGAGGGCAAGCGAGACGCCACAACCATGCTCCCTTCGACTGCTCCATGGAGGAAGAGAGAAGGAGACCAAACTCTGTACTACGAAAATGTCCCACTTTCCCCGGTCAAGATCGCCAGGTCCACCGAGTGGATTGCCGAGACCTAGCGAGTAACAGCTCCCTCTGTTGGCGAAAAATCCTAATATAGCTCTGAATGATTTTAGGATTTTTAGGAATCAAGTTCAAGACCACTTTGGATTTTTTTTTTTTTTTTTTTTTCAATCAAAAACGTTGTATAATGATTCATTAATAATAAATATTATTAATAAATCATTATGCAATCAACTATGTTTAACAATTTCAACAAACTAAACGAGAGAAAGAGAGAGAGAGCGTGTCGGGAAATACGCTATCTCTCTGTAGTCGTATACGATAAAAGAGATACTTTTATACTCAGACAAGATTAAACTTAAAACTTAAGCTTAAACTTAAACTTAAACACAACTCAAACCCCAACAGGGGGGCGATGATCATATGCTGCTTTCAATTTTAGATTCAATGTGTGATTAACAGCTGTGATCGTTAAGGCGTAGGTCCAGTGATTTTTTGATCAGGGTTCAAGCCCGATGTCAAATTTTTTTTTTTTTTCAACGTATTCATAGGTAAATGTCATTTCTCCTTTTTGTATCTATAAATAATGATATAGCAATAACTATAAAAAAATATAGAAATTAAGCGGTTTTATAAATAATTAATTTGTAGCAGTATAAATAACAATTATTTTGTATTAACTTTAAGAATAAGTAAATAACATTACATTACTCTTCTTTGCAACTGTTATATTTATAATAATTATTGAAATTTACGGTAAGTATTATATTATATTATTTGTCAACAATTACAAACTTAAATCTGCAGAATACTTAATAAGTATAATTATTATCTATTATACATTACAAAAACATCACAGATTGTTATTACTACAACATTATTTATAAAGATAAAAGAGAAATGACATTTACCTATGAATACGTTGAAAAAAAAAAAAAAATTTGACATCGGGCTTGAACTCTGATCAAAAAATCACTGGACCTACGCCTTAACGATCACAGCTGTTAATCACATATTGAATCTAAAATTGAAAGCAGCATATGATCATCGCCTCCCTGTTGGGGTTTGAGTTGTGTTTAAGTTTAAGTTTAAGCTTAAGTTTTAAGTTTAATCTTGTCTGAGTATAAAAGTATCTCTTTTATCGTATACGACTACAGAGAGATAGCGTATTTCCCGACACGCTCTCTCTCTCTTTCTCTCGTTTAGTTTGTTGAAATTGTTAAACATAGTTGATTGCATAATGATTTATTAATAATATTTATTATTAATGAATCATTATACAACGTTTTTGATTGAAAAAAAAAAAAAAAAAAAAAAATCCGAAGTGGTCTTGAACTTGATTCCTAAAATCATTCAGAGCTATATTAGGATTTTTCGCCAACAGAGGGAGCTGTTACTCGCTAGGTCTCGGTAATCCGCTCGGCGGACCTGGCGATCTTGACCGGGGAAAGTGGGTCAGTTTTGCCTCCCGAGCTCATAGGAGTTTGGTCTCCTTCTCTCTTCCTCCATGGACTGCTCAATCGATTCTCCACGTGCCGATTCTTCCCCCTTTTTTCGCGTTTTTCGCTAAAAGTGTGACATCTCGCGGGATGGAGTGGAACTACATGGTAATATCTTCGAACTAGATGGTGTATAATTACAATCGAACTTCACGGTAAGTTCCTTTGATTGTCCAATTATACGTTGCGTCTGTACAGTTTGGAAGTCGATCGCCGAGAGAGAGAGAGAGAGAGAGAGAGAGAGAGAGAGAGAGAGAGAGAGAGAGAGAGAGAGAGAGAGAGAGAGAGAGAGAGAGAGAGAGAGAGATAACGAAAAAAGAACGCTCGCAGGCGCGAATACAACGTAGATCAGATATAGTACTGCATGAGTCTGTATAAGCATAAGTAGTGGTTAGGCGCGATATTCAAACTATCAAATGATCTACAACATAATATATCATTTTAAACATAAAGATTTTACAGTAAGAAGTTTACAGTAGAGATTTTACAGTATAGTTTCATTTCTAAAATCACACAATAAATGCACATGTAAACTTTCAGAACTTTAGCTATATGGGATATTTGGTAAATAAAAGCAAGATTCACATTCTTATAGTACATTACGACACAAGTGGCCTAAGTAGCCCTCTTTTGCACAGCGTGAGGTTAGGACCCGAGCGCAGCAAGGGTCCTAATTACGCCGTGCAGAAGTGTTACTTAGGTCACGAGTATCGTAAAGAATTTTATAGCACAGCCTACCTAAGCCCGCTGATGTCACGCCTATCTGTGTCACAAGCAGTCCTGTTTTGCACCGTGAAGTTCTATAGAATCTCTATAGAATTTTGATAGGCCTCAAAGTCACTTTTCAAGCTCGAGACGAAGCGACTGGCACCAAATCAACATCTCTCTTTCGTGCCAGGGCATCGTAAATTGTCGCACGGACTTTTTGGTAGAAATAAATAGATACTTGCCGACGAAACCGTGACACTTAATTATTTGTAAAATATAAACGCATTAACTCTAACATTAGTCCTGAATAAGAAACACCTACGAGAATTTGCACTGTCTCGCAACCTTTATAGTCGGAGTACAACCGTAGTCGACATTTCAAACGCTTGGGTATTTCAACAGGAATCTCTTTGCAGTATAATATACGTGTAATATAAGTATGTTTGAATTTCTCAAAACATTTTGGCATACTTTTCATAACTTATTCTTTTGATGGCCAATAAATTGCTTTTTCCAAAATAAATGTTAATGTGTGAAGAGCTACCAGAAAACAGTGGCTAGCAGATTGTCGAGAAAGAGAAAATAAAACTGCCAAGTACTTAAAACTCAGATTCAACTCAAGTTTACACAAACATAGTACTATACATTCTTCGATAGTAAGTGCATATAAAATTCTTTTTTTTTCACATAATTTTACAGCATTTGTTAAATTTTCTGTTATTGATTACCACGTTTATTTTTACGGCTTTTTTAAATGAAATTTTAATTTTTTGAATCATTGCATTTACTTGGTATGAAATGTGTAATTTACTGAAAAGTTTGATTCTCTTTAAAGAAAATTGAAGCTTGATTTTTCTTTTATTTTTTGCAAGTTAAACGACACTTAACAACGTTACGTATCGTTGTTGTTAATTTAAATCGCGATAGTTAATTTTATAATTTATAAACTAAAAGCAACAAAACCCTTTTGTGAGGTTATGAGCAGCAGTAATTTTGGTGGAAAACCACATTTTCAGGCTATGCCGTATTCGTCCAGTATTGGCGTCCCGTTACATGCCATTTCAGGACCAAACCCGGAAAGCCGGATCGGATTCGCTAAAACCTTCAGTCTTACTTAACTATTTTAATGGTTGCCCAGCTAAAATTTAATAAAATACGTGGCTTAATAACGGTTAAGTTAATAAGATGTCTGCCGAAGACTAATTGGAGGTTAAGAGTTTAGGATAATCACAAGCTAAATAAATCAGTTTAATTTTATTAATACTTTATTGTATTGTGTCATACTATCTGATTATAAAAATAATTAGATATTGATTGTATTAGCATGATAATTGCAAAATGTCTTGTTCAACAAAACTAAACTTGAAATATATCCATTAGAACATTCACAGCTTGTCGAGTACATTAGATAAAAATTAAAAATTTTTCAGAGAATCGGGGATTGACCGAGATATTAAATGAATTAATTGAAGTTATCATTTAAGAAAGATTATTTAAATTTCTTAATCGACTCTTGGCATTTCCAAGAAGAGTAATTATTAAAAACTTTTGATTTATAACTCAGAAGTTATTAAAAAAATTCAAACAAATTTTAAGCATTTGGTCAAAGTTTTAAATTTTAGAAGATACAAAATTCGAATAACTTCTGAGCTATTTATATAAAGTTATTGGGAATCAATATTTTCGAGTCATCGACAGGGTAATAATAAAATAATTAAGTTGTATGCAACGTATATTTCATTATTTCATGATTACCCTTAGCAGGCCAAAAAAGTTGGCGGCGAGCCTAACAAATTTTTTTTCCCACTAAACATTTTTTATATAAAATAATAATTTGAATTACGAAGGCACTTTGCTCCGCAGCTCAAAAACGCTTGTAAACCTCGATTTTCGCTTCATTTTTCAGGAAAAATAAAGTTACACGCGACTACAGCGATCTCTTTTTTAAAAAAATAACTAAATTTCACGTTTATTATTAAATTAACACAATACATAAATACATACATAATATCTCTCAACCTACTTTCAAAAATACAAAGTCGTTCGAATATACAGGGAAAAAACGATCATCATCGTTAAAGAATCTCCTTGGCGATAGCGTCGAATATCCTCTGCAGACTCTGTGGTTCGAGTCCGAAAAAAGCTCGATCTCGTGGCGGCCGGTCCCGATCGATTTCTCGGCGCCGTCGGCGCAGCAAAAAATCGTCGTAGTCCTCTGTGATCTGAGGATTCACCTTCGCGTAATATAGCGCGGCGAAACCGCTATAAATCAGCAACGCAGCTGTGGCTAGCTGAGAAGAAATTTTTATAATATATAATCATACATTAATTTACTCATTTTAAATCAATAACATTCGAATGTCGATATTAATTCGTACCTGAAAAACGGCCCAGAACTTGTAGCTTCCTTCGTTGATCAAAAAGTCATAGTATCCGCCCCAGTAGTCGTTCTTTGCCTGACTCATGGCCTTAGAGTCGCCGGTATCTTCGTCGTGATCATCGACCACGTCTTCCTGGTAGTCTTCGTGGGACATTCGCGACTGGTAACCTTCGCGCTCGTGTCGATGCCACCTCGAGTCCCTGCAAGCATATAATAATATACGATTATTACCAATTGTTTTCTACGATTTTAAATTTATTGCGAAAAGTCTCACCTGTACGATTGCTCTGTGGTAGCGAGTGCAGTGACTTCGGTCGTGATTTTCTCATCGTCCCTGGAAAGCATTGCAAGCTCTTGCAAACCCGTGAAATTCACTCCGAAAGCTCCTCGCCGTGCACAGATCGACAGGATAATAAACTTGCACCAGAACTTTCTTACCATCTTCGATCTGTTACTCTCGAAATACTGTGTATACGTATATCAAAGTTTGTCCTCTACACCACAGTACTTATGCCCAACAAAATCTCGGCGTCCTTTACCGATACTCATCGCACAGCCACATGCTCGGCCATCAGTTTTCGATCTTCAAAGGTAGTTTTTCATCGCAAATGCCGTTGGTCGACTGAGCTCAAGAAGTCACTCTCGGGGTGAAGACCCCGAGAGCCTTGTCCGTAACTGTATCAAGGAGCAACGTTAAGCAAACGCCGCTAAAGGCTCTAATTGTTACCGATCCGAAGCTCGCTGCTACTTTTCTTTTTTCTTAACGTATGAGCTAGGCTCGCTGTTGCTTTGGGATTTTTTCCGGAGCTTCTGCAGTAGTGCATATCGCTTCCGTAAAATATTCCGCGATTATATACACACATACGCAAGCGAAAATTGACGGGTACATATTATGCGCGCTGTTGATCGTCTGGAACCGATTTTTTCATTTGGAGGTTAGGCGTGTGTTCGCCAGGTAAAACTGATTGATTGACTTTTGTATCTAGGAGTTGGTTATTTGTAATTAACGTGTGTTTGTTTGTTAACGATCGAACGACTGTTTTGTCATTTGACATTAATTTACAACAACAAGAAGATTGATTAATTCTAAACAACCACTAATGCGTCTTTTGACAAAATCAGTTATATATGCATTAAATTTTTTTGACACTGTTATAAAAAATTAAATTACTTTAAGACAGTACGAGCCTGTGCTAATGTATATCGACGTCAGATTATTAATCTGGATAATTTTTACTCAAATTCTTACTAATGAACTTTAAAACTGCATTACAAATCATTAGCCGTAAATAACCAATTACTCCAGGACACATTACCTCGTAAACTCGGCAATGATCGCCCGCACTAACCATCGGCTCAAATATTTGCTTCTCTTTCTTCATCGTTTTCCGCCTCGGGCTCCCAGAATAGCAGCGCCTGTCTCGCCGCAGCTCACGCGTACACGTGCGACCACCGGCAGGTATTAGAACAGGCGGTTAGCATCTCGTACGGTCCCGTTGATACAATAATCTAATCAACTAGGCGTTAATCGCCGGAGGCTCGCCAGCGATTTATTTTTTTGTTGTTTCTGTTATATATAGACGTAAACTTGTAGCAGTGAGAGTCAGCTGACAGGTGACGTTGGGCCTTTTTTCATTGATTTTATTTGCATCGTATTGTGCACGACTTTTTTTAGATGAATGGATGCAGGAAATTTTAGAAGTAACTGTTGTATGCAACTTTCGATTCTTTTATTACAATATAAATACATTTTCGAAAATCTTACATATAGCTAAGAAATTATTTACACGATTAGAACATAATATTTACACGAAAAATCGTCTAGACAAAAAGTAAACGTAAAATAATCTTCAGGGCATCCTGCCGTACTTCTCGATCCCCTCGAGTACCATTTCCAGGTAGTCCCTCCAGCTGTGACCTTTGTCAGCCCTGGCACCTTCAGCTGCAGCGGCGAGATTAGCGGGAAAATTGATCTTATGCCTGGCGATGCTCTTGAGAACGAGAGCCGCGATGTAGATTATGAAGTAGATGCTGAAGTACAGCGGGACGTACCAGAGCTTTTTTCCGATGTAGTAGTAGGAATAGGGACGTTTGTTGAGTCGCTGGTCCATCATCTCCGGCTCTTCGGTGGTGGTCGTGGGTCGATGATGATGATGATGGTGATGGAAATGGTCGTCGGGAATGTGGTCGTAGATTATTTCCTGAGGCTGAACGTATGATGGAAGATTGTCGAAGCTGCCGGGAAAGTCCAGAGATTTCGGCGGATGATCGAAATCGAAACTGGACGAAGGTGAGTCGTCGCTCGGGCCGGAAGAGTAGGTGTTATCTGGAAGCTGAAAATTGTACACGGTTTAATTTGGCAGTAAATATTTGTATAATATAATAAACATAAAAGTAATATAGAGCACCTTGGACGGCGAATAAATTGGAAAACTATCCGGTCGCTTGGATACCGGATTAGAGTCGAAGTTTATGGCCGGATAATCGTAGGTCATGGAAACGAGGGGCTTTGTGTAAATGACGTCATTACTCGAGGCCGCACCGACAGGCGACGAACCAGCCACTTGTTTCAAAGCGTTCGAATGCGACAGAACGTGCTCGAACTTTGACGGTGGATGAAATCGATCCTGCGCTCGACTCCTTCCCCTAAGACCGTCGAGATTCGCAAGCATCTCTTCGTCCAGCGTCGAGTACCTGTGATAAGAAAATAATTCGATAAGATTTCACAGAGCAATACACACAAAGTAAAACACGCACTTGGCAGTAGACGGATGATCGACGGCTTCTCCGGGCCTGAGGTCATCGACGCTCTTGGGCGTCGCCGCGTAAATCGGGGACACGGTAAAGGCTACGTCGTGCGAGCTCGATCTAGCCTGGCCATTATTGTTCGTCGACACCCTCGAGTACGCCGATACCGAGCCCAAGCAAACCAATACCACGAACTTCTCCATCGTTTGAAAAATCGGTAGTCTGTTGTAATCGACTTTCTTCCGAAGGTCGGCTGGGTCAAGTGACCGGTAGACGCGACGCGAGACTGGACTATATAGACTCGGCTTGGAGTAACTGTATATTATATGCCCAATGACGAGCCGATAATTAGCAGGGTAAATTGTAACGGACGGAGGCGAGCTACGGGCTCGTAAAATAATGTTTGTGAATGCTGTGTATAAGAGACCACAATAACAATATATTGACAATTGCATGTTGGCGAAAATTCTTTTAATATTGATCTAAGATTTACTTAGGTCTTTGGTACCAGCCAATTTTGAAACGTTAAACTAACGTTTGTTATTCGTGACCTTGCATTTCTTATCCATCGCCTATCCCCTTTAATGACCCTAATTTAGTCCACCCCCGATCATGTATGTAGCCGGTATGCACCGCAATTTATAGTAGCACTGCGTTGATATACTATAGTTCTAACTATAATCTGTATCCTATCAATATTGTTTGTACTGCTTTTGACTGCAGTGATTATCAGATCACTATATTTTATTTTAGTTTAGAAATATAATTTATAAAGATGAATGCGAAAATAGCGTTATTGAAAGGGGACAAGATAGTGCCCACGTATATATAAGAGGAATCTGTCTGTCTATTCCGTGTCCAAAAAAAATTCAATTTCTTTTTTCTAAATAGCATACAATTGCATATTGTGCAGGAAGGCCATGCAGTGGACTTTTTACACCGAGTGTGAAGTTTTGTATTTGTAATACGAGTCAAAGGAAAGATAGCACGAACGGAAGTAGAATATACTGCAAACCACACGAGGTTAAAAACCTTACTTCTTTCATGTACACTATAGTTTTTGTAACGCATGGATGTACAGATTTTCGCTTTTCATGTGCTTATGAAGCGAAAGTAAATTAGCAATTTTTCTACACGGTCACTGCATACTTACAAATGTTTAGAAAACAAAGTTTAATAAACTTTCTTAATAAAAAAATTATTTAGTTTACTAAAGAAACAAATTTTTTCGCCCACCGGTAAGATAACTGATACTATACACCTAATTGGTAGGTACAAAAATTGTGCATATATTAGAAAAATATAGTATATTTCGGTACAAGTACGCAAAAAATCATTTCACACGAGTAGGAGTACTGTCGCCGTTTTCATAACGTGTCGTGACGTTGAGCATAAGTGCATTTTACGTATACTGCATTGAAAATAATATTAGTGACATTTGTAATAAATAAGGATAATAACAATAGAAATAATAATAATATCCAACATAAAGCAGAAAATTAGCAAGTAGACATTAGATTTTACAAAATTCTTACTTCTGTAAAAATTATTATATAATAATTATAGTACAATTATTCTTATATATTTAACAAATTTTACTACGTATTTTTTCTTAGAATTTAATGGCGTCACAAAATGATGTCATTATCTTCAATAGGGTACATATACGCCACCTATAACGTCCGCAATGCACTACCCAATTACGTATATGGCAGAAATTTTTGTGACCAAGTTGAACCTATTTGCTCGGTGCGAAGACCGCCGCGCTCCCCCATTGCGAGCTATGCTCGTGTTAAATCTTACGGAAAAAAGTCGTATGATCGGTTGCCTTCTTCAAGTCTGAGGGACGCTCCCCATAAGTCTCCCACGTTAAAAGTGCCGCAGCGTCAGTCCCCCTTTTCTCTCCAACTATCTGCAAAAAGCTAGTATAGTACCGCCCCCTTACTTTCTTCTAAGTATATTGCACATAATCGTTGTATACTGTGACTGTTATTTCTGAGGATTTACACGATGAATTAACGTTGAAGTAACAGGAATACATAGGAATCAACTAACGACAATCAAAGTTGATAATATACTCGGGATTAAGAAGAGCAGCTGTTCTTCGGTGAGTGTATGTAAGTATATAGTTAAGTACGTAGTGAACTCGAAAAAGCAGCAATGGATCCCGTGAAAATGAAGCAAGTTCTCTCGAACATCCGCAACGTTGACCTGAGCTTGATGACCATCGACGACATCAACAGGTACTTCATCATAGCCGTACAGCAGGGTGACATTGAGTTTGCTTCAAGGCTTCTATGCCATACAAAAGCCGACGTGAATTTCTGCAATACGATGGTGCGTCTTCTCATCGCACACAAAGTCAACCGCAACCCATGCACCGCCAAGCATGAAAACATATTACCGTTATGGACCGCTATATCCCAGAAAAATGACGACATCGTGGAACTGCTGATAAGAGCCGGACTTTCGTACACCTCGCCGTAGCCTCAGCAAATGAAAGCAAAATCAACCTTCTGATCGACTACGGTGCCAACCTCAACGCCAAGAACTCACAGGGTTCGTCTGTGTTGCAGCACGCGCTGATGATCAACCCTGCAATCCCAATATCTCCGACAACGAGGGTATCTGTGCACTGCACCAAGCGGCAGCAAATGGAGGTAAGGAGATATTGTTGCTGTTGTTGAGGTACGGTGCGGATGTCAAGGCGGTTGACAATCGTTGCTCGAACACACTGCATTACGCCATGCATTTGGCGAATGAAAACATCGAAATGACGGAGATTTTGCTGACAAGCAGGACACCCCTCAACGGAATGAACTTGTCAAATCTGACGCCTTTACACTCCGCTGTATTTGCTTAGAAAGAATAACTGGTTAGTCTAATGATTCATTATGGAGCAAACGTGCAAGTACAGTCCAAGTTGAATGGCATCATCTTCCCGCTCATCATAACCGTGCAACTAGGAAACATATTCATCGCGAAGCTCTTGTTAGATAATGGCGCGATCATCGACGACGAAACACACAACAAGAAAACTGCCTTGCACCTGGCTTGTACACATGGTTACGGTGCACAAGGTTACGATTTTGACGCTCTGAATAGCGAGGGTAACACTCCTTTGGCAAACGTCACCCTCATCGACGATGACGATGCCATTATTAACATTGCCTCTATGTTAATAAAGAGAATCGCAATGTTAGAAGACAGAACAAGTGAAGTCAACCTCAACCTTATCAACGACGACACAAGGCTGCGAAAGATCTACGAGGACTTCCGAGATGAGATCCAGAAGATGAAGAGGATCAAGTTGGGAGAAAACCTAATCTTTTCCTATTACTTCGTCTTCGCGAAAGAGCACGAGAAGATTGTGAAGCTTGCGAGAAACGAGGAGTTTGTCAGATGTTTCGAGTCTCGCGAGTACCTCCGCGACTTTTTACGCGCAGGATATGGAAGAAAAATTTGAGAAGGCTAGAAAGGTGACCGGGAGGATTGCGATAAGTGAGGATTTATGCCACGCAGTGCTATAAACAAGTTTATAGCACTGCGTGGCATAAATCCTCACTTATGTCACGCCTATCCGTGGCATAATCCGTCCATTGTGGCACCGTGTTCACTAACCTCACGATGCCAAAATGGACTGCTAATGCCACGGATAGGCGTGACAGAGGATTTATGCTAGTCAGTGCTATAAAATATTGTTCGATACTCGTGTCGTAAGTCGTACTTTATGGCACGGCGTTAAGCGCACTCGCTGCGCTCGGGCGCTTATATACGCCGTGCCGTAAAAAGCGACTTATGCTACCAGTATCGAAATGTACTATTTCAAGTTTACCACTATATAATTATAAGTATAAGCCGTATTTTTCTAACTGAAGGAGAAGACAATCGAGAGAGGGATAATTATTGAGTAGAAGTAAAATGTAAAAAGTGTAAAATGTAAAAATATAGACAAGGTACAATATGTAAATAATACGTTCAATTTTAGTAAGATAAGCAAAAATGTAAATATCTAGATATAGTAATAACATAATAAAATGTAAAATGTCCTATATAATTTAGATATAAGGCATTTCTTGTGACATATAAGATCTAAAATACTACACATGAAATAAAGCATTATTGATAATTAAATGAATATTGGCTTCTGGATATTACAATGCATAATGAGCTAAATTTGTGTAGGGGTGCGCGAGGCATAATTGGGCGGGGGTAAAATTTGCGGGGGTTTACATTGAATATCTTCAAATAGAACATTAAAAAATTCTACAAAAATACATGTTTATATTATCTACGTGACTGAAACGTATAACCAACATTATTTGGCTAAAAAATTGCCTGTGTAACTTTTTAGAAAGGTGGTGTGATTTTAAAGGTCCATTTTAGAAGTTTTTCACTTTATAATTTGATTCATTAACCATAATGCTCAAATAAATATTTATTTCTGGATCTGATACGTAAGAAGTAAATTTTATTGAGAAAAAAGAAGGCCTCAAACGCTTGAAAATTGACGTAGCTAGCGTAAATTTAAGGAAAAGATAAATTTGAGACAAAACTGTACACCACCATCCCAATTTCATAAATATTTTCGTCTCACTTTTTAAGCTGTTTTGAGACGATAGACAACATTTTACCAGAGCAGCATCCATTTTACTAACCGCGTTTTTTCTTAAATGAAGCGCGTATACGAAAGGTTATCTGTACTAATCGCATTGCTTATATTGCCAGAAACAACTGTGCGCACATTTAATATGTTTTATCAAGCTTCTTCGCGATATAGCTTATTCGAATAGCATTAACGATTCAAGAATCTACAAATCAATCGTTTTTTCGATAAGATCTACGTAGACCGATATAACGTGTTGATAATCGCATCTTTCGAAAATTAAAAATTTACACTACTCTTTCTATGATAAGTAAACTTATTCGTATTAATCTACCCACATATATGAATAAGTAAGAAGAAAATTCGATTCTGATGAAAAAAATTACACCGTATAACTACAGTGTAAATCGTAGCATCGAATTATCTCAAAATTGCGTTTTGACCGCAGCTGCACCTTTCACACTTTCGAGCCGCAGGTATAAAGGACTCAGGTAAGAAAGCCGCATCGTATGCCTATATATACACACTCATGCAATCCACCAGAAACGATCTTCAACCGAGTAAAAGCCTATACCTATATATACATAAGCCTCGAAGCTGAGGAGTGGGGCATCCGCGTCACTTAGCGCTTTTGTAACACAGTTGCTACAGCTCAGTTTCTGTTCTTTGCCGACGCCGCAAACAAGCTCTTTTAAGATTTGTAAAGTAGTCGATCAAATTCGCCGACTTCTATTCGCGACTGCGTCGCTGGAGAGATTTCTGCGCGAGTGGAATTTCGTGCGTTGTTTTTTTTTTATTTCGTTTTTGAAGATGACGAGGATAGTGGCGTTCTGCGCCTTGGCAGCTGTACTGCAGGTGTCGAATTGGTAAACGAATTTGTCTAATAAGTGTGTTGTTACTATTTATAGATAGAGATTTAAGTATAATAAATGGATTAATTTAATCCTCGCATAACAATAAATAATTTACGCGATCGACTGCGCTGCATGTTTTAAAGATTATTGGGTATACTTGTATTTTTTCTCGGAACAAATGTGACTAAGCTTTGAATAGACGCTTCTTGAACTGCTGATTGTACTTAATTCCTTCTAATATAATATTGTGACATTTCGTCACGCATGCAGCTTTTTTTATTGAGAATGTCATGAAGCATTAAAGTCAATCTCGTTTTACAAAATATGAATCATTATCAATAATAGAATGATGTATAATCTAAAGTAGTTGGCTCGAACTCCTCTAAAGCCTTTTATACAATTTAACGGTATATATATATCTTTGAAGAAAAACAAATGTTGACATTCTAATATATAATTCAAGAAATTCACTAATAAATTTTTTTATTCATATATTATATCGTCGTTCCCTACGAAGACACATCGGATTACCATCGGAAAGTAAGGCAGTTCATTCTCGCCGCGAAGAGTAGTACAGTTCAATAGTTGCCGCAAAGACTAATACTTGCTTGCCACGAAGAGTAAGGCAGCTCAGATTTTTTATACTACGTTCGAGATCACATCATCATACAAAAACTAATTAAATTCATACATTTAAAAGATATATAATAAGATTAGTATGTAACAAAATTGTGGGTGCAAACATTTTTCAATTATACGAAGTTTTTATTATAATTAATAATATATTAGTTTTTGCGAAAAAATAATCTGAGCTGTGTTAGTCTTCGCAGGGACCGACGTTATATATACTCAAGTAGCCTAAAACTACACGTATCATTGACTGAAAAAAATGTATTCTGCCATTTTTTTCACCCAAAATCCCCTTTCTTTCTCCACAGCATGAACTTACCGGTCACAATAACCACCAAGTACGACATGCTGATCTTCACGCAAGTCTGGCCCATGACATCCTGCTACGAGTGGGAGGAAAAATCTCCGTCTCACAAGTGCAATCTTCCACCCGACGAGGAATGGTCCATTCACGGTTTATGGCCCACTAAAAACGGGACGATGGGCCCGTTCTTCTGCAACAAAACTATGCACTTCGACTTGGCGGCGCTGGACTCGCTTCGGGCCCAATTGGAAGTCAAGTGGATCGACGTGCACAAGGGCGCGAAGCCCCACGAGTTTTGGAGGCACGAGTGGGAAAAACACGGAACCTGCTCCGTTGACCTGGAGGTCGTCAACACAGAGAAAAAGTACTTCAAGAAGGGCTTGGATCTGTTGGATCAGTACGATATGAAGCATGTGTTTGGGAAGGTCAATATTGTGCCGAATGGAAAGTACCATCTGCAGGACTATCTCGATGGTGTTAGGAAGATTTTGGGGAAGAACGCGCAAGTCGAATGCGTGAGAAATAACGTAAGATTTTTTTTATTCGTATAAATTCGCCAGTTTTTGGTTAGTGTATAGTTATAAGATCAAAGTATAGGAGAAGAGTTTTGATTTGAAAAAAAGATAGCTTAGGGGTAACAATTTGTCTAAAGATTGAAAAAACTGGATCCCGGGATTTTTCAAAGTCAAAAGTAATTAATCCCTTATTTCATGATTTTATTTTTACTTTGATCTTATAAGTATGCACATTTTATTGAACAATAGCTACTTTTCATATAATTTGAATGTATGAGAAAACAATATCGTACTTTTCTCGTGTTCTCCTAATTTTTTGGACATCATATGACATTGAAAAAAAAATCATGCTAGAATGGTGTGCTCCAATTTTGAAAATTTCCAATTGCTGACCCCTAAAATTGACAAAATTGAAAAAATTTTCTCGCATATTTATTTATTTATTTATATAACCATTTTAAAATGCCTGGGAACAGGCATCCTATCGAGGTAAATAAAATTACTTATACATAGGAATGGTGTACAAACTTAAAAACTAAAATCTTAAAACTAGAAAACCATAAACCCACCCAGCAAGAGAAAACAGCAAGTCCATACTCGCTGTTCTCATTTCAATCCAGTCTAAGCACTTCATCGAAGTGCAACAGACTGGAGTACCATACTTATACTTTTACATATTTGTCAGAAAATAAATTGTATATCATTCACGCATTATTATTAGGCAGTCTGAAATTTCATACTACTAAACTAAGACGCTAATTGGTCGAATATATTCAAACTTATATATTCTTTAAGTTTTGTTTTTACTTTCCGTTTACTGCCAGATAATGTTTTTAGATCATTAGATAAACTATTGAAAATCTTAATCGCTACGTAATAGCTGTTTATATAAGGATTTATTTTTAGTAAAGAAAATTCGTGTATATTAGCTATAAATATCATTGCGTTTATATTATTAATTGTAATATCATAAATATACATTTTGTTACAATTACAGAAGAGGAAAGAGCTGTACATATCCGAAGTGCGCATCTGCTTCGATAGGCAATTCCAGCTGATAGATTGCAATGGCATCCCTCAGTTTCCCAGTAACTGTGACCACAGCCAACAAGTCATATATCCAGGAAGTGTACCCGATTTGATAGCGCATCGACAGCCGTCAGCTGTTCAGATATGACGAGCTGCTCTATTATGAAAGACTATATGTACAACGATTGTGGTATACTTTTTAAGAAGACCGATACGCTACGAGGCTATGCGATTGCTTTTAGATAATTTTTTTTTTAATTTTCTATATATATATGTAGCTACTCTCATATTGAGATCAGCACGGTTTATCTCTTATGTTGTCGACGATTCTGCGCGCTCGAGCTTTCGCCTTTGTTTTAACGAGCTCATAATGTATAAGCAGTATTTCATATGAACAATTGAATGTTTAATAAATTGTAAGATTTCAAAGAAAACCATTTCATTTGTAATGTTTACCTGGTATTATATGCATGAGCATAATATAATGCCTATGTACAAGCTTCATTATACATAATATTCTTTGAATCGCGGCATTCTTTATTGATTATTTATATACTATATATATATATATATATATATATATATATATAAAGATTATTTTCATTATGTTGGGCTTGAATTTACAGTAAATACACGCTATTCTATGTTTGACACATTACGATTTTTTAGTTAATCTCGGATGGCTATTTTGAATCACGCTTGTATTTATTTATTTTTAAGTGCCCTTGACCTAGATCGAACGCTCTTTTACACATTTTCTACTGTTTTTCATTATCTTATAAGTACATATATATACTACTTTTAAAAGTGCAAGATAAAAATTACCAAAAAATTTGTTCAAGTGTTCTTGGAACGAATTAAATGCAGGATTGAAAATTCTAGTGTTTAATGCAGTATAATTACGTATATATACTGTATACATCCAAGGAAACCAAGATATTGATATATATATATCAATATCATATATCAATAATATCAGTCTGAAGAAACACATCGAATTTTATTTATTTAGTTGTTCTTTATTGTTCACAAAAACAACGCATTTTGTGTAATTTCACCTCACAAGATACATTAGCAAATATGGTTTCACTTGAGTAAATTTGAGTTCTTGATATTAATATAATAAACAAATTCACCTTGATTTTGCGAAAAAAAATTATCTAAGCTCTAGAGCATTGTAGAACAACAATTGATCGAGTCGATATGTTGAAATTCGATTTGAACACAATTAACCATTCAAAAACTAAAGTTTAAACAATATAAATTTTTAAAGTAATTACATAACTTTCTACGGAATTTTCGTATGTGAGTTGTGATATCAATTTATCACGATATTGTATTGTCAATTACCAACGATAAATCACATAATTTAGTTTCATATTAAAAATTTAGAAAAATGTTGATACGTATATGGCGTTGGTGCCTACGAAGACTAGCACAATTCAGATTACCCGAGAGAACTATAGCGCAGTGCAGATCTTTTCCATGTATGAATAGATTAATTATTGTTTAAGAAAAATAAATAGTTATTTCTATTAAAATTAATAAAATCGCCGAAAATTTTTTATTAGAACTTAAAAATACAATGTTTTAAGTTTTGAAATTATAAATACTTTTGGCAGTTTCAAATATGTCTTAATTTTATTAGTTTTAAGCGGAATAATTTGGTCCAATGGTGTGCACCAGAATTTATTCGAGGCCCAAACGAATAAAATTCCCCGATTGTCTGAGTCTGGTTAACATTAAAAATTGCGGTAATGGATAGGGTGTCAAACCGCAACAAGGTAAGTGCTAATGATGTTGGTAAGGAGAAGATTCTATTCGTTTCCGCAATTTTTTATGTTAACTAGACTCAGACAATCGACGAATTTTGTTCGTAGGGCCCCGAAGAGGAACACAATAAGTGTTCGAAACGTCGGTAAAATAAATTCTAGTCTACACCATCGGACCAAATTAATCCGTAATGAATAATTTCCCCTCAACACCTTCCATATAAAAATACGGAAGCGGATAATAGAAGCTTTTCTAAATAAACCAGTCTTTTCGTATGGAAAAGCTCGCTGAGTTGTTCTTCGCGGGAAATCTAAGTTGTGTTAGAGAGACCTGCGGATAAGAGTAGCACAAAACATATAAGGACTAATATATGCCTGTTAAGAAATAATGAATAATATTTAAAAATTTTATTAAACAAAACAAAGTTAGAAAACGACATATCGTAGGCATAAGCCCTCATTTTCCGTTCTACCATTTAAGTATTCTCAAAAACATGAAAAGTAGACTTATTACTTACGTTTTACCGTAAGAGACCATCTGGACTCTGGACTTATTAATAAGGTAAAAGGTATCACACGGTAATCCGCCAGCCTTAGACGTACAGCCAAGGTGATGGGTATTAGTCGTGCCCTAATGTCTTCCACTTGCGGGAAAGGACCGAATCCTGGCGGCGTAGTGAGAAACTACGAGACAGTTTGAGCTTTTACCACCAGCGGCGCTCATGGCACCTAAGATGGCACCACTCGCAGGAGTCAGGCGCACATAGATATAGTTGGATATAGTACGCACTAGACGCAACGTAATTTTTGCTCTTGTTTATGTTTAACCTAAAAGATTCTGTCTATACTTTATTTAGGTCTGCGAAACAATTTCGCGAGTAAAAGAGTGAAGCGGCTTGGAGCCGATAACTCTGGAAGACAGGAAAAATGCGATCGAAGATTCGTAGCTGCGTCACGTCGACTCAGTGAAATCGACGAGATGACATAACTAGAGTGACAGTGACAGACGTTATCTTTGGGCATTCAGTTATAAGTAAATAGTGTAGAAATTATGATTATAAAAAATGTAATTAGTATATACTTTTGAGAAGCAGTGCATAACTAATATATTTTACTCTTCATCGAAGCAAACAAGATGTCAGATTCTGAAGGAAGTCTCTACTCCGATAATGAGAGCGAGCAAGGTGGAAGAAAAGGTGGACGTAGTGGCAGCGAGAATCGCTCCATCAGATCTGGAAATGCCAGCGAAGCTGGCAGTGCTGCAGGTAGTCCTGCCAGATCTAGATCTAGATCTAGATCCAGATCACGCAGTGTATCCAGGAGTAGGAGTCGTTCAGTGACTTCCAGATCCAGAAGCCGATCTAGATTCAGATCCGGCTCAAGGTCTAGATCTGGATCCAGATCTAGGTCCAGATCTAGATCACGATCACACTCGCGTTCAGGATCTCGCTCAGGGTTTGTATATATATTTTGCTGTTTGTTTGATGGTAAGGATGTCAAGTAATGTATGCAATAATGAATTTTATAATGTTTAGATCTGCAAGGGACGATGAAGCAGAAGAAGCTAATTCAGAAGAGGAACCCGAACCAGAGGAGGAGCCAGAAGGTAAACATAAATAGATGTAAACTACAAAACAGCAAATGAAAATACAGTGGATATCATAATGAATATTGTTACGTGATTTTATTGTGCAGGAGAAGATTTGGATGAATATGACGAAGAGGAAGATGAAGACGATGACAGGCCTAGAAAGAAGAAAAAGAAGAAAGGACAGGTTTATGATTTTATTATTCAAGAGGCTGAGGTCGATGATGAGCCAGAAGATGACGAAGAATGGGAAGAAGGAGCTCAAGAAATCGGAATTGTTGGGAATGAAATTGATGAAATTGGCTTGACTGCTCGAGAAATTGAAGGAAGGAGACGAGGCACCAATCTGTGGGAGTAAGTATTTACTATACAGCTTCGAGTTAATCTAATATTGACTAAATGCTTTTTTGCCTCAATTAGTTCACAGAAAGAAGACGAGATAGAAGAGTATCTCAGAAATAAATATGCAAACGAATCAGCTGCAGCCCATAGATTCGGTGATGGAGGCGAAGAGATGAGTGACGAGATCACCCAGCAGACGTTGCTTCCTGGTGTCAAAGATCCAAACTTGTGGATGGTAAAATGTCGCATTGGAGAAGAGAAGGTTACAGTACTGCTATTGATGAGAAAATTCTTGACATACCAATTTTCTGGTAAGTACTTCATATATTCTTTACAAAAATAAGCTTTGTTGTTTATAAATTACAAATATGATTATCTTCATAAACAGGCGAACCACTGCAAATCAAATCGGTGGTAGCTCCCGAAGGCGTAAAGGGCTATATTTACATTGAAGCCTACAAGCAACCGCACGTGAAAGCCGCTATCGAAAACGTAGGAAACCTGAGGATGGGTATTTGGAAGCAACAAATGGTACCAATCAAGGAAATGACAGATGTGATGCGAGTTGTCAAAGAACAAACCGGTCTCAAAGCCAAGCAGTGGGTACGTCTAAAGCGAGGAATCTACAAGGATGATATCGCCCAGGTGGATTACGTGGATCTAGCACAAAACCAGGTCCACTTAAAACTGCTTCCACGAATCGATTACACGCGACCTCGAGGAGCTCTGAGAACAGCTCAGAGCGAGTCCGAAGCTATGAAACGCAAGAAGAAAAGACGTCCACCCGCGAAACCTTTCGATCCAGAAGCTATCCGGGCCATAGGTGGTGAAGTAACCAGTGATGGTGACTTTCTTATATTCGAGGGAAATAGGTATAGTCGTAAAGGATTCTTGTACAAGAATTTCACAACCAGCGCTATCATAGCCGAGGGTGTGAAACCAACGTTATCGGAACTTGAAAAGTTCGAAGAGGCACCAGAAGGAGTGGACATAGAATTGAGCGGTGCTCCTGTTACCGGAGTCTCTGCTGGAAAAGAAGATGCATCAATAACGCATACTTTTAGCACAGGTGACAATGTTGAAGTCTGCGAAGGCGAGTTGTTAAACTTACAAGGTAAAATTGTTTCCATTGACGGAAACATGATCATGGTTATGCCCAAGCACGAAGAGTTGAAAGAGGCACTAGAGTTTCAAGCTAGCGAGTTGAGGAAATACTTTACTATGGGTGATCATGTAAAGGTAAAAAAAAATTATGATTCAAATATATAAATTTTATTTTATTTTTCCTTTGAATCAATTTACTGAGTTATCGATTTTCAGGTGGTAGCAGGAAGATACGAAGGTGACACAGGTTTAATTGTGCGAGTGGAGCAGAACCGTGTAGTTCTGTTTTCTGACCTGTCAATGCATGAGCTTGAGGTTCTTCCTCGAGACCTGCAGCTCTGCTCAGACATGGCCACGGGTGTCGACAGTCTTGGCCAGTTCCAATGGGGTGACCTTGTCCAGCTGGACCCACAAACAGTTGGTGTGATTGTACGACTCGAGCGCGAAAGTTTCCACGTACTATCTATGCACGGTAAAGTCGTGGAAGCGAGGCCTCAAGGTCTGACCAAGAGAAGGGAGAACAGAAATACCGTAGCGTTGGATTCACAGCAAAATACCATACAAAAGAAGGATATTGTCAAAGTTGTCGATGGCCCACATTCTGGAAGAGGCGGTGAAATCAAGCATCTGTACAGGAGCTTTGCTTTCCTGCATTCTAGGATGTTTATAGACAATGGCGGTATATTTGTGTGCAAAACTAGGCATTTACAACTGGCCGGAGGTAACAAAGCGAATGCCGTCACAGCAATGACACCAACGATCAGTGGTTTTATGTCGCCTAGAATTGCTTCACCAATGCATCCTAGCGGGTAAATAAAGCAATCTTATTTAGTTTTATGCAAATTAGTTAGTTACTGAGTAGTTTGGAATAGATAATATTTCAAAACGATGAAAAAGGAATTGACGTATGAAAACCTTGAATTTTTTGCTAGTGAATGCTAAATTTTGTTATAGATGAATTTCTTTCATATTGTACAAATTTCTTTCAATCCTCAGAGGTCCAACTGGCCGAGGTGGCGGCACTCCAGGCGGTGGCGGAGGTCGAGGTCGTGGTCGAGGTGGCGCGCGTCGCGACCGTGACCTCATAGGAACGACTATCAAGATCACGAGTGGTCCATATAAGGGCAACGTTGGAATAGTCAAAGATGCCACTGAGACGACAGCTCGAGTAGAGCTTCATTCTACTTGTCAGACAATCTCTGTCGACCGGTCGCACATTGCCAACGTTGGCGTACCAACCAAGGATGGAGGATTTAGTAGTTACAGCAGGACACCCGCTTATGCCGCTGGAAGTCAGACGCCCATGTATTCTGGCAGCAAAACGCCTATGCATGGATCGCAGACGCCTATGTATGAAAGTAAGTATTTGAGAATTTATTGATAAATCTCGTAACCTGCAAAATGCATAAACGATCGCTGATCGCTTTATAAGCATTTGTATGTCAAAATCTAAAACAAAATGTACCTGTTACACAGCTGGTTCGCGAACACCTCATTATGGTTCAATGACACCATCGCACGATGCAGGATCACGTACACCAGGACAGTCAGGTGCCTGGGATCCAACAGTCACCAACACCCCAGCTCGAACAAGTGACTTCGATGGATACAACATTGAAGAAGGAGCCTCTCCAGGCTATGCTCCGGGTTACCCATCCGGTGGACCCTTTACACCACAGACACCTGGTACTATGTACGGTTCCGAGCAGAGCTTTGGGCCTTATCAGCCTAGTCCCAGTCCCGTGGCCAGCGCCACAGCAAGTCCCAGTCCTGCTGCTTATGGCAGTACTCCTTCCCCTGCTGGTACGGGATACACCCCTAGTCCCCATGGAGCCTTTGCTTCGCCATCACCGATGGGTTACAGTCCTATGACTCCAGGTAATTTAAAAAAAGATGATAAAAGTGAGATTATTCTAACTAGTAATAATTAAATTTAAAAACTTTGACTAACGAAATACATCTTTTCAGGTGGAGTTGGGAGCCCTTACAATCCGCAAACACCTGGCTCAAGTATAGATACTGGTCACAGTTCAGGCGTTTTTGGACAGGAATGGCACACAACCGATATTGAAGTCCGTGTCAGAGATTCTAATCAGGATGCAGATTTAGCTGGGCAACAAGGATACATTACAACTATTTCGGTAAATTACAACTTGATGAAATTTAACTGTTCATTTTCAATAAAATGAATCTTTTTTTGATTGGTACATGAATATTACTGCATTAATAAATCAATTCATGCTATTTTCTTTTTAGGGTGGAATGTGCACAGTATTTCTACCACGTGAAGATAGATCTGTAAATATGTTATGTGATCAACTTGAGCCAGTTGTTCCCTCACAAAACGACAGGGTTAAGGTCATTATCGGCGAAGACCGAGAGTCGGTCGGTACACTTTTATCAATAGATAATCAAGAGGGTGTGTTCAAATCAAATGCAGGGGAGGTAAAAATGTTGCAGCTACGATTTTTATGCAAAATGAGGTCTCCTTAGGTAGTCAACGATCACCGATGATGAATAATCTTTTAATGGACTATATTTCTGCGGCTTTCCGGAACAAGCGCCTAAGTTCAATGTTATCATCGATTGAGTTAGGACCGGTTTTCATATTTTAAAGCATGCACTTTTCATCTAAAAATAGCAAAACCTACCAAGGTGTCATACTGAAATCCATTCTCGGATAAAGAATTTTATTGATTATCATCGGTTTTTACCATTTTTGGGCATATCAAACAAGATAGAAAAGGTCCGGAAGTCGAAAACGAAAAATAAAAATTTCGATTCTTTCTACCTTCTAGAGCTAAACTTTCTGCTGATATATCGCAATCGTAGTTTTTGGCAAGACTTTCGCAATTTTCTTGAATAATTTCATTTTTCATTTTATATAAAGTATTGAAAAAACTGAAATTCGTATATGTTTTAACATAAGCTACTCTTCGCAGTCTTATGTTAGAGCAGAGAGAATGAATTATTAGAAAGAAAATATTAATCTTTAATTTATCATCTTTGCTAAAAGTAGTATCTGCGGAAATCCCTTCAAATCTAGTAATTTTAATACTTCTTGTTCGTGATCTCTGATCATTTTTAGGAATCTCTTCGACGCCAACAATTATTTTTTCATCTAAAAATTCATTGAATTCTTCTCTTAAAAAACCGTTTTATTATTATAAATTTATTTTTACTCACTCAATACGTATTGTATTTTTCTAAATAAGGCATTTGAGCTTAAGATTTAAATTAAATTTTGGGGGGGCCCTAAGCGGTTTGAGCCTAGAGCCCTATGCACCCTAAAGACGCCCCTGCATCAAGGGTTTGCTGTGATTATCGAAAAAGCAAATCGAATTTCAGAGCCCCGCGTGTATGGTTTATAATCTTTAGGATAGCTGATGGAACTGCTAAGTTATCGCGCCTCCATTCTGTAGCTCCTATCTTGGAGATCAGTGCAAACATTAAATTTGTATTTTCTCGAAAACATGAAAAGTGAACTTAGACGGTTGTTCCTGGAAGCCACAGATTTATTATATTAATTAATGTAAATATTGTAAATTTTACAAGCAGTTCTCTGAAAACAAATGACGTTTCCACTTAGCAACATTATTAGCTAGGAATATGGATTTTAATCAATTTAATAAACATTATTGTGCAGTTGGGATCCTTAAATGTCGTCTTTAAATTGTATAAAATGTATTGTATATGGCCAAATTTTTTTTAATTAAAGATCAAACCAATTTTATTCTTTATATCTTACATTTCTCTACGTTAATATAACCACATGATAACGTGTCACAGAAGAACCCCCATTTCGGATTTTCGTATCTAATTTTATCGTCTCACTATTGTTTTGGTGCAGGTTTAGTTGAAAAATATATTTTTCATTACAACAAAGAACTTTCATAAAACAGATTTTTATAGCAATACTGCTGAGCTAAATTTTAAAACAAAATTTTTAAATAATAATAATCTTGAAATAAACAAATTCAGCCGTTGAATGCGAGTAAAACGAAATGGGGCGTTCGTCGCGCCAGTAATAGCGATGTTTTTATTCCTACGCACGAGTTCTGCGCAAAAAAAAAAGAATAAATAGCATATACAACAAATTGGAAGAAGTCGAGCTGGAGATAGATAGTTTTGAAGAAAAGCGAGCTTATATGAAATCCTCACAGCCTACAAGCTGCAAATCACTGCTGGTAAAAGAATTAAATTAAAAACTGATGCCTCAATCACGGGCTTTTAATACATCTTCAGCAAAACATTTAATAAAGAAAAAGAATATACAACAAACATCGTAGGAAACCACACCGGAACAAGCACTGAGATCAATCGATCTGACGGTATCGTATCAGCTATTGCTATTATATAGATTCATTATGAGCATGTGTATGTACACATATTATCTCAGTATTTGGTTTCGTGCTGTTGTGAAAAGAATAAAAGATATCATACTTGCACAATATCCGTCGGAGTTATATTATCAATAAATACAAATAATATTAATAATAATATTCGTAAAGACGGAGCTTGGTCTATCTTCGAATTTAAGTATTTCCAAACAATGGACCACATATTAATTCCCTTTTATCGTACAATTGCATCGCCAAAATAAACCGTATTATATGTATAGATATACTATATATGTATTACAAAACGACGTATAAACGTACTAAAAATCGAACGCACGCAATGAAATGGATTGATTTTACGATACACCGCCTTTGTTATAATTTGAAACGGATATTGGAACAAGCAATAAAACGTTACAGTTCTTATAATTTACAATCTACAATTTAATCCGCTTGGATCCTTTTCCTTCTAACGATTTCCTTTTACGCAAAGTTTCCAATTACAAGAAATCAGGGTTCCTACAATAATACCTTAAATATTACCTTATACGTCTTTTTGTCGCCTTAGCTTAAATTCTCCCGCATTTAATTTGCACATGCGCAGCATTGTATAAAGAAGTCAGCTGTTGCATATATATAGATAGACGTCAGGTACGCTTGCGTACTCGGTTCGTCGGCGGTACGTCATCGGATCAGTTCAGTTTATATGCGAGTTCATCAGTGGAGCTAACCTCAAAAAACATCAACAATGGCTAATCCATTGACAAACGCTCCGGTTTCGCAAATCTTGAAAAATGCGAACACCTTCGAAGACGAGCCTCGTAAAAAGAGTCGCGAGGACTGGCGGAAGGCAAAGGAGCTCGAGGAAGCCCGAAAAGCCGGTACCGCCCCGGCCGCCGTCGACGAGGAAGGAAAAGACATCAATCCCCATATTCCGCAGTATATCAGTGCGACGCCCTGGTATTTTGGAGCTAGCGTAAGTAGACATTCATGTCTTATGCTACTCACGGGTATAATCGTTTATTGTTATCGAGTTGATAGAATAGTGTGATAATACGTGTTTGTTTGTATATAGGGACCGACGCTCAAGCATCAGAGACCACAACCGGAGAAACAGAAGGCGTTTAGTGAGATCGATCAGTGGTACAAAAAGGGTCACACGAATAAAGTAGCCACAAAGTGGAGAAAAGGATCGTGCGACAATTGTGGAGCTATGGGACATGCAAGGAAGGACTGCTTTGAAAGACCAAGAAAGACACTGGCAAAGTTTACAAACACCAATATTGCGCCGGATGAACATGTCCAGCCAAATCTATCGCTAGATTATGATGGAAAACGAGACAGGTATGAATTATTTATTCTCCTATTTTTCAGTGCTTATAAACAGTAAAATTTATATCCAATATCTGATGGTATAACAAACGTTTTATATAGGTGGGCTGGTTACGATCCATCGGAGCACAAGGCAATTATTGAAGAGTATCAGAAAGTGGAAGAGGCTAAGAAACAGCTCAGAGCTGAGAAGCTCAATTCGAAAGAAGAGGAAGCAGAAGAGGAGGAGCAAGATTCAGATGCAGATGAAGACAAATATGTAGATGAAGTTGACATGCCTGGTACAAAGGTTGACAGCAAACAGCGTATCACTGTCAGGAATCTTCGTATCAGAGAAGATACAGCCAAGTATCTCAGGAATCTGGATCCAAACTCAGCTTACTATGATCCAAAGACCAGATCGATGCGTGATAATCCTTATGCAGGCACCGATAGAGAGTGAGTATTAGATTGTTTAATATAAACTTGCATACAAGAGTTTTTATACATTTGATAAGTAATTTACTAACCTATTTGCAATATTACAGAGTCGATTATAAAGGAGAGAATGCGGCGCGTTTTTCAGGAGACACTCGGAATCACGCGAATGCTCAATTATTTGCGTGGGACGCGCACGAAAAAGGCGTGACTGTGCACTTGCTTGCTGAGCCCACAAAAGTCGAGCTTTTGAAGCAGGAATTCGATAAGAAGAAAGAAGAACTGAAAAGCGAAGCTCGAGGTACTGTTATTGAAAAGTACGGCGGTGAAGAACATTTAAATGCGCCACCACCTGCCCTATTATTAGCACAGACAGAAGAATATGTTGAATATTCACGAACTGGAAACGTAAGTATCGTCGTATTGATTGGAATCAGCAATTTCACTTATTGCAAATTTGTAAAATTCGTAAAACTAATCTTTGATTCATTATTTTTTTTAGATTATTAAAGGACAGGAGAAACAAGTTATACGATCCAGATATGAAGAAGATGTATATGTCAATAACCATACATCAGTTTTTGGGTCGTACTGGCATGCAGGGCAGTGGGGCTACAAATGTTGCCATTCGTTCATAAAGAATTCATACTGTTGTGGTGAAGCGGGTAAAAGAGCTTTCAGGGATGCTGAAAATTATACTAGAGGTGTTGATCAAGAGGAAGAAAAAGAAGAACCTGAAGAAAATACACAAACTAGCAAAAAGACTAAGGACCAAGAAGAAGAAGAGCCTCAAGACAAACCAAAAACGAGTAAGAAGGCTAAAGATTCCGAGAGTGAATCATCAAGTAGTTCCTCGAGCGAGTCTGAAGACGACACAAGAACCAAGACCGAGCGAAAATCTAAGAAAGAAAAACGCAAGAACAAGAAGCAGAAGCAAAAGGAAAAAAGAAAGAACAAGAAAAAAGAAGGGAAGGAAGTAGAGGATAAGTTAAAAGAAGCTCTTAGGAAAGAAGAGGAAAATCAGAGGGAGGCTGAGAAGCTGCTGAAGATGGACGAAAGAAAGAGGCCGTACAACAGTATGTATACCGCGAAAGAACCAACAGAGGAAGAAAAAGAAGCTTTCCAGATGAAACGTATGAGAGAAGAAGATCCTATGGCCCAGTTCATGGGAAAGTAAAAAATGATTTATTCAGCTAAGATAATTTTATCCTGATCATTTGCAATTATTTTATTGTTTACAGAGGAACAAACAAAATTAAGAATGCAATCAGGTGATTGCAATATTGACTTTAAAGACAATGAATCACTTTGTACTGATAAGTTTATTATTAACATAAGAATTTAAATTGGTTTAATTCTGAACAACTGATAATTGAAATGATCAACTCATTGTAAATAGTTTTTTCTTATTCGTAACAGAAATGTCGTGTAAATAGGACAACATACTACTAGAATAATAAAGACTTCTATCAAAATGTTTGATTGACGACTCATACTTAATGACAATGCAAAAAAAGATCAATTGAATAAATGCCATCACATATTTATATGACAAATAGTGTTTATTTTACAAATGTTTTAAAAACAGATAACTATAATATAAAGAAAAACAAATAGAAACTACCAGTCGCATATTTTCTTTTGACAAGCAAATGTTAGAATGCGAGTCTTCTTGAATGATTTCACCATTTGCATTTGCTTGTGTCTAGGCTTAAGTTTGCACATAACATAAAGTCTCCCTTTTCTTGAAACATAATAGCAACCCTTACAACGAAGTTGAAGATGACCCCTTTGCTTCATTCCGCAAACTTGCATTATCTGTGGTAGTATTGGTGTGAGAAATCTCACAGGTTCTAATAAACTTTGACTGCTTCTTGCTGTCAATGCTGAAGAGTATCGACTGCATATTTGATGGATTCCTCGGCTCTCAGCTATTTGCAATGTTTTTGGTGCTATAATCCGATTAATAAGACAACTTATTGCTCCCTGAAAGTTTCTAAGTATCGATGAGTTCATCTTCCTGAAAGGATATGGAAGATACAGATTAATCATTTTGAGCCTTGTAATATATTATTTATATTATTTAAATTGTTCAATCTATTTAAATAATAACACATTCTAACCTTAAATTATTATTTATTCAAACAGAACTAATATTTTCTGACTGTCAAGTTCGCAATCATGCACAAATAACACAAGACGAAAATTTCCTTATTCGTCCTTATCACGAAAAATCGTTTATAAAAAAAATTTCCATCTCAAAACATAGTACAAATACGCAAATTGCGGACTCCGATTTTTCTATTCTCTTTCGCTGTATGCGCTCAGCACACGAAGAAAGGTTAGGTTTCGGCATTTAATATTAGTGTGTTGACGGATGTTCAGCAAATTTGAATAAGGTGTTTTGCAGAGAAATTGAGATATATCAGCTGGCCTCTGGCCGGTACGAATTGAATTTTTCAGTAATTTGTAAATAACGAAAAAGCTAGTTACATAATAATATATTTGATTTAACAAGCCGACAATAATTTATACAAAATGTTGCGAAACATTCGCAATTTGGTTCAACTAAATGTAAGTATTTGCATTTCTAAGTAATGGATGCAGTTTATATACTTTTCTGACTTAGTTATTTTTCAACAGAGTTCCATCAAAAAAGCTTGCACTAGGTCTCTGAATTTAGTTCCCATTGTTGTTGAACAAACTGGTAGAGGAGAGAGAGCTTATGACATATACTCGAGATTGCTCAAAGAAAGGATCATATGTCTGATGGGTCCAGTGAGCAGAATTTATCATTTATTTGAAATTGACTTGCTACTTGATAAGTACATTATTCTGATCAGCATAAATTTTAGATAACAGATGACATATCATCACTGGTTGTGGCACAACTGCTCTTTTTGCAGTCGGAGAGCAGTAAAAAGCCTATTCACCTGTACATAAATTCACCAGGAGGAGTTGTGACAGCTGGTCTAGGTATTTATGACACAATGCAGTATGTGCTTCCACCGGTTGCAACTTGGTGCGTAGGACAGGCCTGTTCGATGGCCAGTTTGCTGCTGGCAGCAGGTGCTCCTGGAATGCGCCATGCACTGCCAAATGCTAGGATAATGATCCACCAACCATCTGGTGGTGTTCAGGGTCAGGCTACAGACATCAGAATACAGGCTGAGGAGATTCTAAAACTCAAAGGCCAAATAAATGCACTATATGCCAAACACACAGGAGTTGATATTCAAAGAATAGGTACAATCAGTTGCTGTTTTTTTCTTTAAAATTTGTCTAATAATGGAAAAAAAACTATACTTGTGATTGTTTTTTTCAGAAAATAATATGGAGAGGGATAAATTTATGTCTCCTATCGAAGCCAAAGAATTTGGAATAATTGACAAAGTCCTAGAACACCCACCACAGGAGCAAGCAGAGACACCTGCAAGTACTAATAATTAACGAGTACTATAATATGAGCGTGAATATATAAATAAACAACATGATTGACAGTGGGTGGGTAATATTTTAATAAATCTGTTTAATTGATTGTTAAAGAACTTTTTTTAATATTTATTTGATATTAATAAAAATATGAATATAGTTATGTGTAGTATATTTATTAACTACATTCAAGCCAAATCTTTTTTCATCTTATTTATTTTCTTAAAGTGGGATAATTTGAATATATATGAATGATATGGAATTTAAAAACTTATCTCTCATAAACACACATGTTTTAATAATGGTTCAAATATTTGTGCCAAACACTAATTTATGTCATTCTTTTATATCGTGTAAACTATGTAAATTAGATTATAAAATGTATGTCATAAGAAACCTATAATATCATGCGAAATAGTTATGAATTAATAAGATTATTTTAATATACGAATTACATTGATTATATTGATTTACTAATTATTTTGAAACATTGTTTAACACACAGTATTATTTACAAGAATAATTATTACAATGTGGAATTATTTAAGTAATGCTCGAGGATATAATTTCACATTATATTCAAAATAAAGTTTATGAATTTACGGCGATCCCATCGTCAATTAAGCAGACAGAAGAGCAACTAATTTTGTTATAACAAATAGTGGAAACCAAAGAGGTGATTTTAAGACATTCAAATATCAGTGATATTTATTGGAGTTGGGGAAAAAGTAATGACGTTTCTTATCATATTTTTCATATTTTTTCTGGTCGACCAAATGTTGAAAAAGTCAAAATTCTTGAAAAAATCGAAAAAGACCGACATACTTCATCTTGCAACATCGCTATGGAACTAAGCATTGCCCATAAAACAGTTTTGAACCATTTACATAAGACTGGGTAGAAAAAGAAGCTAGATGCTTGAGTTCTACACGAATTACGTCAAAAAATTTAATAGACCGAGTTTCCATTTGTGAATTCCTGTTGAAACGAAACGAAATGGAGCCATTTTTTAAACAAATGATTACGGGCGATGAAAAATTGATCGCGTACGAAAATAATAATATGCGAAAGAGACTGTGGTTGAAAACATGAAGGTGTTGCTGAGTGTTTGGTGTGATTTAAATGGTATTATTCATCATGAGAGCTGCTCGAACCTGGATAAACTATTAATACGACTGTCTAATGTCAAAAACTAATGCGATTGCAGCAGGCGATTGAAAAAAAACTTCAGAATTGATTAATAGAAAAGGGGTTGTCTTCCATCAGCACAACGCTAGACCGCGCATATCTTTAATGGCTCGACAAAAATTGAGAGTTTGGCTGGGAAGTTTTGTTGCATCCACTGTATAATCCGGACCATGCCCCATTGGACTATCATTTTTTCCGGTTTCTACAAATCTCTCTTAATGGTGTAAAGCTAGATTGAAAGGAGGTTTGTGAAAATCACTTGGTTAAGTTTTTCGCCCAGAAAAACTAGACTGGCTAGAAAAGTGGCAAAAGGTCATCGATCAGAATATGTTACATATATCATTGATTAGTGTTCAAAATTTATATTAAAAAATTTACCTTGAAAAATATGAAAAAAACAGAGATTACTTTTTCTCAAACCCATATTAGCTTCAGAGTTTATAAAATTATAGATAATTACATAATGGAGAGCAACTATGTCTTGGTTTACCGTTATTTGATTTTCATTATTTGTTATTAGTTACTTTTCTGTCTGCTTCATTATTATAGTTATTTTTCTTTGCTATTTTGTGGCACGAAATTTGAATTTTTAATTGATTATGAGACGCCCTTAAAGTAATCAACAAAAAAACCTTCATAATGAATTATATAAAAACAAAATATACTAAATAACAATGTATTACTGGTAATTAATATAAGCCTAAGAGAGGATATGAATACTCATGTACATTGTACTTATGTACCTAAGTGTGTAGCAAAAAATGTATACTTTTCAAAAAAATATTGCATACAGCAGCTACATATATTGATACTTACTTTGTAAATAGATTATTCCACTATAAGAATATTTTTTTGAATTATTGTTTGGCATGAAATTGATAACATTAACAGTATAAAATATTTTATTCATATGTATATATATATATAAGTACTGCACTTTTTACATGAGTATATTTTGATTGAAAAATATTTTTCAGTTTGTTTAAAAATAGAATATAAAAAGTAAAGAAGCGCATAATTTGTACTTGAAGTTTGTCTATACAACTTGAAATTCATTAAATTAACTTGAGTCTTCATCATCGTCTGATTCCTCACCCATAAAATCATCTGAATCATACTCTACTTCTACATTAGGTGGATTAGTAGCAAAACTTATCACTTCTTTATCTTTCAGAGCTATCCTTAAATATTCCTCTAGCTTTTCTTGGATAGAAATCAGTAATTGTAAGTCAAAAATCAAAGTTTGCTCTGAATTTGATGACCTGTAAAATAGATTTACATAACAGCATTTTTTTTGTTATTTATATATGTTTAAATTTAAATATTTACATACTTTAATTTTAATTCTTTCACTTTACAGTTCATAAAATTGATCTCAATTTTTTTTTCATTTAACTTCTTTAACGATATTTCAAACAGTGTATCTATAGTTTTGCAAGTTTCTTCCTTTTCTACATCTCCATCATGATATTTAATCTAATCACAAAATTATTTTATTAATGCATACAAATTTTCAAGGACGTACCAAGATGCTACTCTCACCTGTAAATTGTCAAAATCTACTGGTACATACAGCACAACCAGATCATTATTTACCAAAATAATAGGAGTCATCATTCTCACTAAACAGTTCATTCTGCTGAGTGTACATTTTAAATGTTGTACAGTTGCCTTATCATTGTTTTTCAAAACTTTGAATACTTTTGAGATAGATATAGTTGGCAAGTCCTTTTCTATTAATTTATTGGTTACCTCTATAAGTTTATCAACAAAGATGTTAAAAGCTGCTTTCAATTTCTTCCCATGAATACTACAACAATATAATAATAAAAAATAATTTGAAATGCTCCTTGGTATTATAAGATAGAAGAATGACGTTTAAAAATGATATTACCGATACTTATTTCTCAAACTGTAACTAGCCCCAACTGTATTGCTACAAAGTGCCTTATCGTGCATAGGCTGTAAAAGTGTATCTTGCATGGCTACATAGACATCTTTTAGGCAATTATCAAGAACATAATTCTCGACTACAGATCCTGCAAGTAAAATACTTATGAAAACCAGATCAATTTACAGAAGAAGGAAATCATTTTAGTATTGCACATACGGGTACATTTATCAGTAACTTTGTCTAAAAGAGAAACTGATTTGCCTCCTTCTAGATATGTAAGAGATACACTAGGCTTATTCAATTTATGTTTGAAGTACTCTTCCTGATAACCATCACCCACAATATTAAGTGCAGCTACAGATGATACTTCAATATTTGTTGCTTGTAATCTGCAAAAAGAAAAAACTATATCACATTTCATATATAATTCATTGAAATAGAGTCATTTGGATACATACATATAATTAGATTTGAATTCAGGTTTCGTTGGATTCAATATAGTAATGTTGCCTATTATTTTTATACTAGGAATCTTAAAAGTGCATGAAAAAGAGAGAGTCCTTGCTTTACCACCAAAATTAGGCAACAACTCAACATCTGGATCTTCCTCTACAATAGAATTTGAAAGCTCCCTGGAAATACAATAAAAACGAGTTTATTTACAGTTATTAGTGCATTTAGTAGATACCTACATAGGTATTATAAGACAAGGTTAACTCACACATAATTATCTTCTACTATAAAAGATAAGTTTCCCTTAATTTTGGTTTTTTCATCTTTTTCATGCCATCCTCGTTCTTCCCGTAGTACTTGATTTTTCCAATGCTATTAAATGAATCAATGGTTTTTAAAGATCATTATTATTACGGTAATATTCCAAAATTGTTTTTAAATTATAACTTTACATTAAAAGTACTTACATACACTGCCCATTCAATGAAATCAAATGGGCCATCCAAACATTCTTGCAAGTAATCATGATCAGTTACTGAAAAGTAGATACAGCAGATTGATTAAGTAAATATAACTAAAGTAATTCACGACAATTCACTTTAAATTTGTATTCACCGTCGATGTAATCCATAATAGTTTACAACTTAAAACAAACAACAAAACGTTCTACTCAAAATGTAAATTCGTGATTTTAATGTTATTCGCACGACCGTTGATGTCACCGGTAGATATATAATTTAAACTGCATATAGACCCGTTTTCATGACGGCGAATATATTCGCGCTAAATTCGCGTATTTTAGCGAACAAATACGCGCGCGCGCAATATTATGAAATTTAAAAATAAATCTACGCGTATTTTTAAGAGCTGGAGAATTCTTAGAAATTTTAATAAAATTATGCTTATAACAATCTTGTATTTCTATACCAGGTTGCTGATGACGATGTCTGTGATAAATTTTTTCTGCATAACTATTATGGAATAAATTTGGTGTTATCATATCATGATATATATATATATAAGATTTCTGATTTAATATCTAGGAAACGATGTCCAGGTGTCCCGGTTGCCGATGATGGTGTACAAGTGATCCTGTTCGAAGCTACTATTTTGCGTAGGTGAATTTGATGAATCGATACGTCGCAATGATCTATGTGTGTAAAACGTTTCGTAGAGTCGGAACACTTGGATATACCATCATCGGCGACCTGGAAACCTACAGATATTGTTTTCTAGTTATTGTACTTTATAGCTTATTATCTGACAGGCTTTTTATTAGATATGTTACACCTTTATTATCCAAATATCTATAAATCCAAATATCATAAAATAATATGACAAATTGTGGGCTTTTAGGAAACTAATAATTAACTAATCGCTAAAAATCTTTTTTTGTTCATTTTATTTAATAATAAAATATTATAAACATTGTTGTATAAAGTTAATGTTTTTTATTTAATTGCAATCGAGAGAAATCGTCCTCGATGTTTTTCACATTTATATTGAAGAAATATAAATTGTAATGGAAAGAATATAACACGTGGAGTATGATAGACAATTGCAGTCTTGGATATAAGTAGTACTAAGCACGTACATATCACAACTTTTGCGATTAATAATATAAACGTGGAGATAACTATAAAATATACTATAAATTTTTACATAAATGTAAATATATAGGGCCGATAACTTAATTTTCGATCAAACAAAACAAATGAATAATGCTGTATAATAATTTTACGTATATTTTCGAGTACTTAATTGGCCACAACAGACTTCAATTGGTCAAATTCGTTTTAAAATATTAGTGGAGCTAGCTTAACTATAGAAAATCGATCCTTAACAACGTTACGTGAAGCAGCTAAAACTCAACGAGCAAATTGATTGCTTTGATTAATAATTAATAGAATATAAATGATATGTAGAAACTCGTGAAAAAGATTCATGTATATGTATGTACACGTTGATGAAATTCGAAAAAGCAGCTGATAATAATTATTTGGAAGCACCTCGGATATCAAGAGATCTTTTTGAAATATCACCCAATTTATTTTTCATTAAATTACGGGAACACGCTTGAAGTTTCTTGCGTTGCTTTGATTTTATTTACACCTTATTCGCTCTAACGGATAAAATAACAAAATTACGAGTCCTTATAAAACTTTACTAGGTTGGAAAATTTTTTCAAACAAAGTAACTTCTAGTACATATTTTATTACGTCCAATGCAACGCAACAAAATCAAGCCCCGGCCCTCCTCGTATATCAATCTATAGAGACAAAAAATTAATGCATAAAAATCCGCGTGCGACACGAAAAATATAATAATAGAGTAAAAGGCTCGCTCAATTCCTCGTCACTGCGGGCAGACCTGGGCGTGGGCCAACATCAGTATGTCCTTCTTCTCCTTGGGAAAGCGCAGCTCTCTACCGGCGAGTCTGGCGGTCTCTAGTTCTCGCTCTGCCAGGGCGAGTTCCATGGCTACGACACCGCCGCCGCTTTCATGTTCGCGTGCCACCCAGTCCAGGGCCATTTGGCTGCGCATATCGTCGTCTAGGGCCCGGTGACTGTAGTGGGCCACCACCTCTTGCCTGCTGCACTGTCGCTCGCGCATCGCCTTAAGCGAGCCATTCCAGTGGAGCAGTTGAAAGACTGTCATCAGTTCTTGAAATTCTAGCATGGTCCGACCCCGGTTGCACTCCAGCATGAAGCGGAATGCTCCGATACCCGTGTTTGGATCCTCTTTGTCGTCCACCTTACCCTGTAGGTTTAAGAGTTTTGGAATTAGTTCTTTCGGGTGATATTATAATATGATTGAGGCTTGTGTACGAGGAACACAGTAGAGCGAACATCACATGTGTAGAGAAAAAATTGTAGAATGACCTTATATACCTGGGACTGGCTACTTATTCCATTAGAGGTGATGGATGGTTTGGAAAAACTGGCTCTCGCCTCTGCAACAGCTTTCTCTATGAAATCGTCGGTTATCTTTCTCGATGGGTGTTCGTTGAACACCGAATTCATCAGCGCTATTTTCGCGGCTGATCTGCGAGCTTCAGCTTTGGTTGGGCAATTTTGAAAGCTTCCAAAGCAGGAGCCACCTGGTAATGTTACGTAGCATACGTATGGTGGATTGGCTCCAGGCACGGATTCATAAATCACAAGAGCTCCATTTCTCAGTTCGGTGCCTCTACTTTGTTTCATTTGCCAAAACTCTTGAAGAGCTTCTACTACGTTAACTGAAAGTAAACAAAATTGTTTGGTATTTTAGTTGAACTGGAGTACAAAGTTATACAGTTTTGTAATATTGAGTATTACTCACCTCTTCCATATCCCTGTGTGTGTTTGGCAAAGCTGTTAACAACTGCGTCAACTGCTTCCTTTAGAACTTGCTTTGCTCTTGCATCGACTAGCCCCCCTGCAACGCCCATATTGTCCAAGCGTGATTTAGTTTTTACTGGCATTACGCCCTGCATCACCAATTAACAAACTTCTGTCATTGACTCTGAAAAATAATTATATATGCAACATACTTTAATATTTTCCTATTGAACAAAAATTATTCTAAAATCTGCAATTAGCATTACTTATAAAAATGGACCTTAAAGATAAACAATGTATACGGAAATGCAAGCTGTCTACATTTACAGATAATTAATTCTACAGTCTACTTGTTGTAGACACAGTTTTGCTATCTCTGCTATGTGAAAAGCAAATGATAATTTTCCTTTTCTTTCTTGCTAAGAGCAAAGTTCAATATTCATGATAAACTGTATTTATCACCAGTTCATGAATAATGTCTGTAATATATGCTTCATCGATGGTGTTTTGAAGCAAAATGTAGGTACTTATGTACAGACACTTACTCTACAGAACTTGCCCTATTCGTACTTACAAAATAAATTTTCACTGCAATCCAACAGGTGTTTGTATATAATTGTATAGACATGCTTATACATAATATGATTATATAAAAACGTTGCACATCTGTCAAAGCAAGCATAAGTTTGCAGCAGAAGATAGAAGGCCCAAAAATAATATTTCCTTCTATTCGACAATGACCCGCAACAAGTAACAAGCATAAGCGGACGCACACACGGACACTCTTAGCAAGATCATTGACACCAATTCCAGAGGAGAAAAAAATATGAGCCACCGCAATATCAAGCATTTAAATATGGATATTCACATGCGCGAATCGGTGCAAAAAGAGTATCAGCAGGGCAGAGGCCCCGCGGGCTCAAAAAAAGAAAAAAAAACTCGCAGCATATACAAGGAACTCACCTCTCGTCTGCGCAAATTCCCACGAGAAGGAGAGACCCGAACGAAGTCCGTGCGTTCCAGAGAGGAGCGCAGTGTATGTCTCTCTGTCTCTTTCTCTTCTCTCCCCTTCTCCTCTCGCTGCTGTGTCGGGGACAGAGACACAAAAGCTATAAGGCCCAACACAGCGCACCGATGCACCCACGGCGAGAATATTATATACACAATGCAAAGTCGCACTAGACGCGCTGATTCTTTCAGTCTTACTGCCTCCGTAAAAAAAAGAAACGCAGCGATTCTTCTATATAATCAGCGGCGTGTTCTCATCTGCTTACACGCGCACAAGTGGCGATACAAACGTATCTAACTTTTGTACACGCAGTGTTACCTACGGGGCCTTATAGCTATTACACACTATACTAAGGCTCGCCGTCGATGTCGTGTCCTGACGCGACACACGCTCGAACGTGTTTCCCCCGATGTATGTATATGCAGTGTTCTTTATATATCTCTTTCTCTCTCCGCGCGCAGCAGCAGCAGTAGATCCGCTGCACACGGGGGCGCGCGAGGAGACACTTCTCTCGTTCGGGGCCTGTTTTGCACTTTTGTAGTAGGAGAGAGAGAGAGAGAGAGAAAGAGAGAGGAGAACAGCTCGCTGAACCGAGCCGCTGGTGGGAGTATTGTAGGCATCAGTGTATGGCTGATGCTGCAGGAAGCCAGGAACTACTTGAGACTTTGACGAGAAAGAGGGAGAAAAAAGGAGCTGCAGCAGCTACTCTACTCGATCTCCTCGTGGTACCGCATATATCAGGTAGCGCAAATTGCCCTTCGATCTTGCTTGGCTCTTTTATAGCTTTTTTTTGCCCGCAAATATTCCTTCGCGTGCATGCATATAGTATGTGTGTGTGTTTGTGTGCAAGAAGCGCGAGAGAGCCGGACCGGGATCAAATTGCAAGACACACATATGTATATATAACGTCGTTTAATGTACCCCAGCCGCTGAGGATTTCCAGAAAACCAGGGCCGTATAATGGCCCCACCGGCATTGGGGCCTCAAGTCTGGGCCCTTCCCCCACTTAATCCCTTTTCCCTTATCCCTACGCCACTATATGTTATTACGTTCGTATATGTATATATTATACTGTCGCATGTAAGGTAACGTTAATATGTAGGCATATTACGCGTCATCCTAATAAACTCTACTATATAGGTATGTATATAGATTTATTGAGGTAGCGAGATAGCATACTACGTACAATATCTCATTAGCTGTATATAGCCCACACATGCAATGCAAGTCTAATAGACGCATGATCTCTTTTACGTTTGAGAAATATAATTGATAAAATTGTCCTTTTCGCGAACAGCACGTGCAGTTATATAATGATCGGCGGTATATGGAATCGTCCAATCCGCAGTTTTTATTTTCATTATTATCGTTATTATTATAAAAACACATGGCGACCTTTCTTACGACGAACTTACTAAAAACATTTTCCACTTTTCCCCGAAAAAATCCAAGCCGAGCAAATTAACCAAAACCCTCTTCAGCTCTTTTTCTCTTCCTCCATCCGACTACCCGCATTCCCCACCTCTTAGTGGGTCCCGAAAATTCTCAGGCCCTCTCGCGTATACACGTTCTGCACGTATATATATACCTTATATATGTATATAGAACCCTACGTCACGATCTTCTCTCGCTCTCATGCTCTGTTTTTGCTCTTTTTTTATACGTCGCGCGGATCTTCAACTTTTGGGCCTTATGCTCCTTTTAGGAGACAATGCGTCGAATAATTTATATGCGCCCTTTCACATGCCTGACCGCGATACATACAAATGTATACCTATAATTTCAACATTTTTATAGTCGGTATATAATGTACACGAGACGTTTTGAAATCCGCTCATGTTTTTTCAATGTTTATTGTATAACGGGTGGAGAGTTTTCTAATTATAGTGTAGAAAATGCTCGTGGATAGTTTAATTAAAGCGTCGCGATATTTTACACGAGGATACATATAATAACTTCCATTTACTGGTTAACGACCATACCGTTATGATAACGTATATACGGTGACATCAAAGTTATTAACTCCGGGATTTGCATATTGCTGATATAGTTTGTTCAGTAATAAACTTCGGTGTTCTGTTCGACTGGTAATCGTCATTTCGTATACATTATATTGTACAGAAATATTGTTCGGAGAATTTTAATGAACATAATCTATATATATATGAATATTTTGCGAATAACGAATGCGCGCGCGAAGTTTGAAATAATTAAATTACGATGCATTATAAACCGGTCCTGCTAATAAAAAGAATAAGCCAAAGTCCCATCAGGCTTATCGCAGAAGTAAAGAGCGGCTAGGGTCTGCCTTGAGCGAGACTTCATTTCGCCACTGAAGTGCAAAATCTTCGTCTCAGATGGCGATCTTCCTTTTTCAAATGTCAACTTCTGTTTTACGATCGTCGAAAAGGAACAGGTAAAATATTTACGCTCAGTGCTGTGCCTCTACACCAGCGGACCCTTTGACTTTCGTTGAAGTATTATGATATATAGTATACCTAGTTTTAGTTTAAAAATTTGCAACTTTGTTTTAAATGCGCGTTGCGAAATAACGCGTTTAATTATGTTATTCCGAAAAATTAGAGCAAAGCAAAGATAGACAAATCTGCGCGTTTGTTTATAGATTGCAATTTTAGAACACGACTTGCAATTCGGACTGATAACACAGTGTCGAAATTATTTCAAGTGTAGATGAGCATCTATGTATTTCTAATAGTTCCACTAACTTGTTATTATGCATAGATATATAGAGGCAAGAGTGGAACACTTTCGTGTAATTATATATACCATAATATTATTCGCAAAATTGGGTAAATACATTATTCAATAATCGTTTTTAAATAATAGTAACCCGAACGTGATAAATTGTATTACGAAATATACCCCCCGCGTTGAGAATAGTCGTGTTACTATCCAAAGATAGTATTGATGAGATCAAATTTTTAAAAATTTAATTTCAATTTTGCTTATTTCTATATCATATACCTATTAAGTACTTGCTGTTATTATTATAATTATTATTATGTTATATAGAAGAAGAAAGAAAGATTTTTAGGATTTGAATATTTACCTAAACAGATCTATCACATGCAACATTTCAGATCCGATATATTAATAACCTTAATGTATAAACTAAAGTTAATAAAAAATAATGACAAACTAATAGACACAGAAATTCATTATAATAAAATAAACGTAAAGTATTAACTAAAATAGATGATTACCGCAGAAAAAAACTAAGTTGACCAATCTTAGATAGTAAAAATAGCGTTTCGAAAGTTCCATGACAATCATAACAATGTTTACTATATCTGAGATAGTAAAAATTGTTATCACTTATAGTGAATTTCGCTATAAAAGATATCAAAAATTATCTCCATCCGAGTCTGTCCTCAGTTTATTATCCGAAATAGTAATTTCTACTCACAAATTCTTCTCAGTGTATCTCCGGTGAATTTGAAAGTTCATATTTTGTTATAATTACATTAATATACATGAAAGTCATATAAATACTTGTATATCATGTTAAAATCGTTAATCTCTTCACTATAGCGAGTTAGTGCGGTTATAGACAAATCGCTTTTTCTAATTGTATTATAGCTAATTCGTAAATGCACCTATAAGTTTATATTATACCTGCGTATTCTCCCCTACAAATCACCCGAAATTTGCTATTATACATAAATAACACGGCACGTGCGATATCTCAACATATATACCGATTTTTATCGAGTAAAAACTATAGATATCTCGGCTTTATCGCATTTTTACAAAATCAAGGCATTTGCCACATCCGCAGCACCAGCATCATCTTCCGTCCGACGACTCGAAAAATTTTTCGACTAAAAACGTTCCATATTAATATTATCATCGTCCGCTCTCATACAACAGTAAAAAGAAATCGTCACCGCGGCAACTCGGCCACAATAATAGACTTATAAATTCCGTCTCGCGAACACTAATAATTATTCCATAGAGCTGTATATAGCAATTGATGAAATTGAAAAATTACTCGCGGCGCAAGCGCTCATCGTCTCTTTCTCTCTCTTTTCTCGACGCACAGCAGCAGAGCAGCACGTGATTCATTGACATCAGTCGGTCGCGCTGATCCACGCGACCGATACGCGCTTCGAGACACCGACCTATAAGTACACTTTGTATACATGTATAGTTTGAAAAATCTGCAGCGAATGATTTTTTGATGAAAAAAAAATAAACGAAATCGCGGCGGTGAAGATATTTCTCGACGAGATTAGCACTGATGCGAGACTATACTATATCATCATCTCTCAGCTGATTTGAAAATTAACTTGTAATATAACTGATATCGCATCGGGAAAATATATATAGCTGGGAAAATTGATATATACTGGTCGCGGCGAGTTTTACACTGATTTATCGATTTTTTAACGAGTTCGAGGATATATAAAAGAAAGGAAGCTGCTGCTGCGACCAGTTGACAGGTATGTGGAATATGCGTTTATAATTAATCAGCTGATGCGCAGTAGGGTATACTTTGCGCGATACTTCCTGCATATAATTACTGCTCGTATATAGAAACTGAATGGCAATAGCTTTTGATTTTGGTCATATATTTTTTTGTTTGCCAATTTTAACGAGTGCAATTTTTATTAATATTTGTGCAAAAGATTTCTCTATCGATGACCTTTAACACCATCAAGGATTTACAATACATCTTGTATATATGCGTCAGAGAACAACGAGCAATAACAATTAGAGAAACAAAGGACTGTAACGGATAAGCGACCGAAAAATTGTATTCGTTCGTATATGTACTATATACATTTGATGCGTATACGTACTAGCGCATTACTATCACTTTCCAGCATATTTAATTACATGTATACTTATATATATTAAACTGCACGAGAGCAGCTACCAGTCGCGCGTATCATCTTACTCTTGAAAGCCACAATAGGGTTATCGATATCAGCTACTTATGAATTAAAAAAAAGCTCGATTTGCGGGGAAAGTCGAAAGATCTCCACGACGCGCGACGCAGCTAATATAAGCTCCGACGTTGCTGTATGGGTGGCTCAGTTGAAATTTCATCGTGGAACTGTAAGTTGGCCATTTATGTATAGATAGTTACTTGATTTTTTTTGCGATAAGTCGCGCGTAGTTGGTTTGTGGCGTGAGTGTGTTTTTGGCAACTGATCGGTATAAGAAATCGATTATGATTTATAGATACAAATAGTATATATATATTATTATGCACTGAAGGTATTCCTATTGGGTATAATATATCGTTGCTCTCTACACAGTAACAAATTTTAATTTAACATTACTACTTTTAGAATAGTAAACCAATCCGACCCACATTCAAAGCAGTAAATTTACAAGATTATAATAATTTTATTGCTTGAGTTGTAATGTTACACCAGCGAAAATTTCGAGTTAGATGCCTTCGTGTCGCATGGGGATTTAAATTTACTAAATCAAGCCATCAATTGTAATCTTTAGAATTTAATTTTTATTTTTGTTAAGTGTAATTACTACTCTAAAAGTTGTAAACCAATCCGACCCACTGTGAAAGCAGTAATTTTAATGCAAAAATGTAAAATCGCTAGGGTAACTTGGTTATTTCACTAAAATTTGTATTTTTACGTATCTGAGAGTAGTAAAATTATTGCACGAGTGGTTGGAAACTTTAAATCACTATTTTTTACTGTGTAAGAAGACTAACACAGTTCAAATTTTTTACTAACAATAAGACTAGCAGAACTTAAAACGCGCGAGATAGACTAGCACGAGTTAAAGTTTTGACGAAAAATTTTTATTATACCAAATGTTTACCAAATTTTCAATATTTTTTCAAACTTGATAGTTGTTTACAAATATTTTTATCTTTTTTTTTATCAAACTAACATTTGTTTGCATTAGTCCAATCATTTCATGAATTTAACCAACCCAATAAGAACATAAAACGCTCACATTATAAGTAATATAAAATCGCGAGTTGTCTAGTTCAATTTATACTCGCAAGTGCAATATAATTATCGCACTCTATAACCTCAAAATCGTAACTTTAATATGATAATCCGACAATCACGTGGTTCGAAACTGAGGCCTGATTTTTACTACTCGTTTCGAAATGCATCATTACTAATTATATTTCATCATACCCCGCAAAAATTTTTATCACAGCTAGGAATAAAAACAATTAATTTTCATTGAGCCAATTAAATAAACTCAATCGAACAAAATTTCGTCGATTCAATTTTTAGATTTCAGGGAACGAAACATCGCATAAGCTCACTTCTGAGAACTGCTATTATATCAGTATTATACTATATAGGTATATAGACTCGTTTCTACTTTGACTCTCGACTGGGTGTGATTTGCAACACGCTCGCAGTTATCTATGTGAGATAATGCGTTGTTTTACACCCTGAAGGCGACGGTGAATAATAAATATAATAATTTATGCGGGGGTACTCGATGATAAAAAAAAATTTCTTTGTCTTCTTATAATATATTATATGCATGCAAAGGAAAAGAAGTCATCGCGTGCAGATTATTTTCCGTCTACTCGCGTATAATTCTTGCAGTTATATATTCAAGTTCCGCTCGTTATATATAGCATAATTGCACATTATTCGAGATATAATTTTTCAATGTCACTGCAATCAACTGATTTCCCCTCCCTATAATGCACGATCAATCTTATTTTCGCTCATCAATCACTTTCTTCGCGGGCCGCAATCAATCGCTCTTAAAAATGCGATTTTCGCAAAATAAAAGAACACGATCGCCGTCCTATACAAAGCCGACTATTGTTAAACTCTTAACCCTGGCTATTCAGCGTTGCGTGAGTATATATACATATATACACTATACACATATGTGCGAGACGTATGGGTCCATGGCGTGCGTGAATGCGCGAATTATCCAAGCTTCTTCCTCGGCTGCTCTTATTGGTCGAAGGCCTATTGAAGCAATCATGACGTGCGTGGCTTTAACAGGGCACAAGTGCATTGGTCTCGACTTTGTGCCGTCCCGAAGCTCAGTCTCATGGGAGTACGCGCGGCTGTTGCTTCAAATTTTCGACCATTGATATTGTAACTTTTTATACGCGATATCTTATGTCGTTTTGAAATTTTTAGAGGGAGACTCCGATTTGATTTTATTTTTTTTTAACTGCGATACGAAAAAGTTACACAGGTCGCTTTGAGAACTCAGTGATATATATATATATAGCATTTATACCGGTTTTTCGGACCAATATATACGGACGAAGATTTTTTTCTTTTTTCTTCCAGGCAACATCATGGCTCCGAATTCGGTCGACGTGTCCGAGACGGTGAGGGACGAGACTCCGAAGTCCAGTGAGACAATAATGGACTCAAGGAAGGAGCAAAAGTCAGGAACTTACTTTCGCGGTAAGATAAGATGGCAGACCACAATCATACTCGCTGCAGTTCACGCCCTGGCCCTCTACGGACTGCTGACCTTCCCTTATATTCAAAGCTGGAAGACCTTACTTTGGGGTAAGCGATAATTAGCGAGAATCAACTTTAACGCGTGTATATATTTTCATTATTTGGTGCATGTGTGTGTGTGTATGTGAAGTACGGCCTTGAAAATTTCGACGATGCATAGAGTACTTTACGCATATTTTGAAAATGTTCACACCCTCGCCAGATGTATTCTGATTTCATATTGCTTATTAATTTCAACTCGTTGCGCAGCATACTTTGTCGCTATGTACACGATGATCGGAATCAACGGAGGCGTCCATCGTCTCTGGTGCCACAAGTCATTCAAGGCCAACTTACCTCTCAGGATGATCCTCGCCTGGTTTTACCTCACAGCCGCTCAGGTGGGTTTTAATTGTTTTTAAATTATACGTTGATAATAAAAAAATTAACAAAGGAAACTATATTCGTTGTACACGTAGGTGCCCTTCAAAAAGTGGGTGCAGTACCACAGGTGTCACCACAGATACATGGAGACCGATGCCGATCCCCACAACAGCCAACGAGGCTTCTTCTTCTCCCACATCGGCTGGCTGATGATTCAAAAGACTCCTGAAACCCGCAGGAGACTGAAAGAGGTCGACATGAGCGACATGGAGGCAGACCCCGTCATCAGATTCTGTGACAAGTACGTATATGCATTACCAAACTGCTCAGAATTTTGCATTGTAGCGAAGATTGTAATAAAGTATTTTTTTTTTAAATCTTCAATAGGTATTACATACCCCTAGCCGTGGCTGTCCAGGTGTTCTCCGTCCTGGTACCGGTTTACGGATGGAACGAGTCCTGGAAAGTAGCCATTCTATCCCAGGCCATCAGATACGCGTATACCCTTAACGCCATGTTCTCCATCAACAGCTTCGCCCACATGTGGGGCTACAAGCCTTACGACAAGTACGTATAGGCATATATAATTCAATCAATACACTCCTCGTAAAATAAGAACGTCTGTATAACGCAAAAAACAAAATTCTCCATCAGGAATATCGCACCAGTGGAAAACAGGTGGACGTCGTACGTGTCCTTTGGTGAGGGTTGGCACAACTACCATCACACCTTCCCTTACGACTATCGAACTCCGGAAATCGGTGGGCCCAGATTCGACGTCGTCGCCTGGTTCATCACGTTGTTCGGCATGATCGGCTGGGCCTACGACCTCAAAAAACCATCGCCAAATCTCGTACAGATGACAATGAACAACAAGGGCGATGGCACCTTCGTGAAAGCTGCCATGTCTTAATTATTATTGTCGACGTTTCGAACAATTATTGGTATAATCTGTGGTATTTTAAGGCTTCCACACGTGCCTTATACGTTAGTATGTCATAAGCTTGACTGGAGTAAACTGTTTGCGTTCAAGTAAATATTATACACAGCTTGAGTATATATACGAAAATATATGATTATAAGCTTATTATTAATTACGTAAGAATATATAAAACCGCTATACTATACGTTCGCTATTTTGTAACTTTATGCCGATAGAATTAAGTATTTGCTCATTAAGTTAAAGTAAGATACAATAAAGTTTCTTTTAATACTGACACGATTAGAGTCCTTATATTTTTTACAACACTTATACAACACCTTTTAAACGAAAATAAGGTACAATTCTTAAATTGAGAATATAATATACGAAGATAATAAATGATTGCCGTAGATACAAAAATGAGAAATTGTCTGGGCTTTGATCTCATTGGTCGATAAGTTAGATTTCAATACTATCTATATCTGGACCCGGCAGTTTCTCCCTTTAGCATTGAGTGGAGGATCGGATACAGTAGGAGTCTGTGCTAACAATAAATTATCATCTGCATATTGGTTATTTCTGTAATTTAATACTAAAAATAATCTTCAAGTAAAATAAACTTATGAATAAAATATGTTTCTTCAATTTTGTAATATCAAGTAGATAGCAAGTTTGTCGGTGTTTGGAATTCGAATCATTTTTTTATATAGAAAATTCCCGCATAAATGCGCGTATATAACGTAATATTTATACGACTAATTGGCCGAAATCAATGAAATTATATCCATATTTTTATTTTCAGTTGGAATTCGGAGAAAGAGTTCTTATTTTATTCGTTGCTTTGTTTTTAATTCATATAGAGTTTTCGTGAAAAGCTGTTTTTTTTTGTTAGATATTGAAAAGACTCAAATACTCGAAGATAAGATCGAATAATATGTAGATTAGTAACATTCCATGATGTTGCGTTAAATATGTATGCGCTTCATTATTAATTGATTTATTCGAAACATCGACGTCGTTTCAATAAAGTAACCACTTTTTAAATTTAACTAATCAACTTTTCACTATTATTTAGTCAGTCATAATGATATTATTATAATAATTGCTTCCTCCTAGAGGAAGCTTTGTAATAGTAAAATTTTCGACTTTATCAAAAACAGGTTATAAATCCATTTGGAGATGTTTGGAGTTCGAATCACGTGTTTTTAGAAAATGTCCGGATGGATCTGTGTGTTTATGGATACCGCCGTAATATTTCTGGAACTACTCAGTCAATATCAATAAAATTTGACACGTATATCTATTTTTGGATTCTGAATTCGGGAAAAGCAGTAATTTTTTATTTTGCCAACTAGTTTTATGGCCAATTTTTGATTTTTGGAAAACACTATTTTGCGTTGTTTTCAATTATCCCATTATTACAAACAATTCTGCTATAATGCTTAGACGACCGCACCGTTTGGCGGCAAAAATGAAAAGGTTATTTTTTTTTTTTTAAATGCATATTTCCGAAACTACACACCATAACCTCACGAAAAAAATCATGTTGATGGGTTACATGTCGAACTATATTCTATTAAAATTTCAAGTTATTCGACTACATATTTAGTTAGTAATAAATCGAGAACTGAAAAAAATGATTTTTTTTGTTCCTTGATTACGGACGTAAAAAAGCTTTAATGCTCTTGATATTTTAGGAAAAAGTAGATATTTTATGTGTCTTGATTAAATTCTTTGCACGGCTTTCAAAACCTTATAGTTTGTAAAATATGAATGATTAAATTTAAAAAATTTATCATAGCAAAAAGTAATTACTGTTGAAATTTTAAATGGTTTTGTTGATTGGTTCCTGAGTTATAAGCGAATCTCTAAAATTCGATTTTTCTATACAGTTTATAGCTTCCTCCTATAACATTTGAAATCCTCTTATAACATTTGAATGTTACATATATTTAATTATTAAACTACGAATGATTCTAAGTTTGCATAAGAAAACATTTTAAAAAAAGTATTAACGTAATACTATATATTACAATATTTTATTTATTGGAACTATGAATTAAGTTGGAGGAAGCTATGTGCCAAGGAATTGGCAGCGGTTTGTTTAATTTTTCATCCGATTTATATTCTGAAATTTAAAAAGTTATATATATATATATATATATAATTATTAATCAAATGTATATGCAAAAATATTAAACAATTTTAAGTTTTTATACTATTAATATTTGTACTGGTGCAGACTCCCGCCCAAATTGTATTTGAAACTTCAGAATATAAATCGGATAAAAAATTAAAATGCATCCAGTGTTTGACCATTCTATTTTTTTACTTAGCAAAATCTAATTATACAATAGTGGAACTACGATAAATAATTCTTTATAGCACGTTGTCGTGCTATAAAATATCGTAATAATCCGAAAACCTCGAGCAAGGTAGAAAATCATCTCCCAGAACTGGGTCATAATATACTATTTTACAACACGTGTTTTTAGATCTAAAAATGGGACCGAAATAATTCACGTTTTCCCTGGGAGAAATCTCAACGTTTTTGTAGGGAAACGTGTTAATCAAATGGGGTTATATTTTTCTTTAATTCAACGGTTAAATTAAATTCAAAACAATTCATATCTGTCATTGTATATGCAAATGTCATTGTATTTAAAATTTGTAAACAATATATCTCCATATAATACTTATAAATTGAACAAGCGATCAAATCGAAAATCTCGATCTCGTAATGATCTCGAATCATACGAGAGAATAGAGTCGTCAGCTTCGTTCTGTGAGCTATAGATGTGGGTTTCTACCAGGACTTGAGAAAACAAATTTAGCAGGAGCCAAAGATTTCTAGCTTCTGCTTCCTCAAAATTACCTATTTTGCTTTTTTTTGTCATTTTCCAATGTCTGTTTATTTGTTTAAGATTTGTTATAATTATATGAAATTATGAATTTGCAATAGTTTTTTTATTCAACAATTGAGTATCGCTGAAACGCAAAAGATTATATAATTATAGCCCCTATTATTGTTAAGTCAAAAAAACTCGAAAATTAGACATGTGTTAAAAAGTACAGTATATATACGAGTATACCCCATGGGGAGGGAGAAGCCTTAGCCTCGTATGGCAAACTCACACGGGATCATAATACCGTTTTCCCCCCCTTAGTGCAGTAGATATAATATAAAAATAATACATATAAATAAAAAAAATACTCCATTATTTTTTTAAAATAAACTTCGTAAACTAATTACTAAAACTAAATACTCTATGATTCGATGAGATATAGATTTTAAGTAATTTTAGAAGATTCATTTTTTAGTAAATAAGCAAAAACTAAACAAATATGTTTTCTATCTCATGACGATTGTGTGAGTAAATAAATTATATAATTTACACTTATCAGGTAAATGTGTCTACGTCTTCTAGTATCGAATACCGTAGCAAAATGTCTTTCTAGAATGGCTTTGTATAAATGCAAAAATGTTTGGGATTCTATGTTGAGTTGATAATTAATTATAAGAAGGTACCAAAATTTAAAAAAGCTTCAGAATAAATAATTTTTGAATTAGATATAACAGGAATAAGTTTATTTTTTGCTGAACTTTTCGAGTAATTAATAAAAATCAACGGTCTCGGATTATGTTTTATACATTACGCTTATAAGCAACTATAGCTCTATGTAGCATTTCCGGAATTGCCATTTCTATTGGAGGAAGCGAGATATCCATGTTGTTTAAAACTGGATACCGATAGTAGATGACATTAGAATACAATACTTAATAAACAGGATTTGAGTATTTTTTCTGATTATTGTATTTTTTAATTATTATAGCACTTTCAAATATTCAAGTATGTTTGAACAATATTTTTTTATTATTTAGTGTCTCTGAAATAGATAACTCTGAACTTTATACATTTTTGAAGCTGTATAATTGTACGCTTTCTGAAACAAAATAATTATCACCTCATTTAAACCGAATACGAGTATTAAAATCACAATTAAAATTAACAAAATAATTATCATTCGATACTATAGCGTGAAAAACTTGATATTTGCTTGAGTGTGTGCTAGGTTGTCACTCGAACAAAGCGAATACGGATTTTATTATACATTTATAGTTATGGATTAAATTTCATAAAGATTTATATTTATAAATCTTCATTCAGTGTGATATATAATGTGAGGAGTAAACGAGATTTTTAGTTACCTATACACTGAAATTTAAAAGTGTTGTGATTTTGTCGCATGTTTCTTATATAATGTTTTTTTTTTCATATCGAACTAACTTTATTTGTTACTATTCCAAATGTAAAAAGCGATAACCTGACACAAAATACATCTAATTTAGTGCTAAGCATATATAATTAAAACTTTAATTTATTTGTATCTGAACAATATGTATCTGTCCTTATTACACCAAGTCGTTAACCTGTCGTTAATGCTTCATAATCGGTACAGTTTTCTTTTGCTCGTTACTCATAAAAGCAACCAATTCCGAGTTGGAAAAACGCTTTGCAGACTCAAATTTCCAATATCGCGCAGTGGAGCACTTATCCGAGTTCCGACTTGGCCGAAAGATCGATGCACATGGTGCCCATACGATCATCCCATCTGGAAACTATTTCCGTCTCTGCATATATTGTTGCACTTATAAGAACGCCCTATTTCACTTTCGCGGTATAAAGAACGCCCCATTTCGCTTAGCCGAATTCGGCGGCTAAATATATTTTGTTCAATTACTTTATTTGTTATTTAAATAATTTTTCTGTTTCTTTAAAGATATTTTTGTCCATCGTAATGTTTACCGTTAACATAAACCTTCAGAGCAAAAATGAGACCCTGAAATAGGTCGATCTTAATCCAGAGCATTGATACCCACAAGTGAAAACACAAATGATGTTCAATATATTCTCAATAACTTGTTATTGCAAATCGCAAAAAAAAAATAAAAATCCCGCAACTCTCCAAAACTAATTGCCCCCGAAAAAACACGTCGTCTCTTCTCCATTTTTAAAAGCCCAAGACGTTTCTCATCCAAGTATATATACAGTATACAAGAGAAAGCCGAAAAAGAGGCCGACAGTCCATGACAAAGAGCGTCCGCCTAGCAGGGATGCGCCCTCGAAAAATGTTCCCTTGGCCGCGAAAGGAAATTCCGAGATTTTCAAGGCCCACATTATATATTTTCCCTCGTCGGAGTAGGCGGTCAGCCTGATTTAGGGACGTATACCTGGTTCGGCTGAAGCTGTGGAAAAGTACCCGCGCCGTTATCGTTGTGGGAAAACTGCCGATGAGATTTCGGATATTTTAATTGTTTTCGCGGGCTCGACGGTCCAGTCTCGAGGGGAACTTTTCTTAATTGCTGTGTGGCGAGGATTATGGGGTGTGTTATACGAGATCTTTTGGGACTTTTCTGTGATGTATGCTGATTCGAATTTTTTCAATGATTTTTAAGAAGATTCGATATTATACTCGCGTTGGTCAGGCTTATTATATTTATTATAATTTAATCGGTTGTTTATAACGCATATCGAATTTCGAAGTTTTTTATGTATATAGGTATCTTGAAAGAAATTGCACATATAACTAGTTGAAAAATGTTGAAAAACATCGCAAATAATTTACTCGCCCCTATACAAGCAAACAGAGTCGACCAAACGCCAAAGTTTCTCCCTCTGGAGAGCCACGAACACAAAGCGTCAGCGACGAGATTTCGAAGTGTCTTCGCACACAGTCGTGTATCCTATTATATATATTTATATATATATATAGTCGCAGCAAGAATGTGAATACCTGCTCTCACACGCGCACAGGTACGCTATACATTCAGAACAGAATCCTACAGGTATAAGTATATATGTGTGTGTGTATGTCTATATATACATAGATGCGAGAGGGATTTAAAAACTGTTCAACGAATTTTTCGGAGCAGGGCGAAACTCGTCGTTCGACTTGCCAGTTTCACGCTCGCGAGAATCGCATCTTCTTCTGGGATTGAGAACGAGATCGGAGTAGAGTATATATATAGGATCTTGTTTAATTCCACGTGCTTGCTCATTTTCTCGCTAAATGGATTCTCGTTATGGTAATGAATAGAGCCGAGAGGGACAGGGAGATGTGATCCGGGAAATATGTGTTATATCCAATAGATGCGCGTATTGCGAATTGATAGGAAATTTTTGGAAATGTTTTGCTGTCGATTTGAGTGAATTCGATGTAATTTTGTGTCTTTGTTTGATGAAAATTTGGTAGCATACTAGCATTAAGTAAAAATTATAACGACCGTATCATAGTAAGCAAGCGTACCATTTTGTATAGTAATATTTATTATAGCTGTTTTGTTCAGACATATGCAAAATATTTAATAACACTTTTTGGGAATGGGGATGACGTCGTCTCATATTAGATGTATGTACTTGACAAATTATTCATGAATAAACTAATTAATACTGATGTTGCTTCAGACATCAGAGTATATTAATTAACAATCTAAACTACCTGGCGGTACTCATAGAAAAAAGATTCTTAATAAACTTATTATTTTTTTTAACAGAATCTTACTCCACTCGACTGCTTGAAATATCAGCTTTCTCGGCCAGTTAGCTTGAGTACGAGTCATTGATCCAGACTTTATATTAAGCGGCTATACGAAAACCCGGTTTCTCAATGTATTAGCGTAAGCGTGCTATCATCAATTTGCAAAACTACCACTAGCGAATATAAATATGACTTTATATTGTGTATAAAAAGCCTAATTTTCACGGAAAATTTTTCTCGTTTCCGTAATACGTAATAGGGGTATATTAGCAAGTCTGAGAGGAAACACCTGTGATGGTAAGGTGCGATATATACACATTGCGTATTGAATACGTCATTTAAAATAGTATTACATATAGAACTCTAATTTTTTTCGTGTCTTTAAAACAGATAGTTGTATTATTATATGTATATAAAAATAGTATTACAAATTGCGTAGTGCCGACACTAGAAAAATTCAAGACTAAAAATGTATGTTTTTCCTATTCTGTACTAACTACTATAGATTTCTTTTTACATCCATAATACCATGATAATTTTAATTATAATTTATAAATTCAACTTTAGAAAAAATTTTTCTTCTAATAACTTTTTTTTCTAAATTTTTTATATTTCTCATATATATTTCTAAAAATTTGTATCAAGTTTACCACAATTTTGCAAAATTTATCAACATTTTTCAACGTCTTCAATATTTTTTTGTATTTTTTAATTTCTTATGAATTATTATGAACAATTGTAATAAAAGATAAAAAAAATATACAAAGGAGTCATATATTAGCATATTGTTGAAATATAGTGGAAAGTAGAACTGTGCTTATACTCTTCGCGTCAAATTTTGTGTTGTGTTAGTTTTCTTGCTGGATAATTGGAACTTAGCTAGTTTTCGTATAGGAAACGACGATATATTATATATTTAATAACTTTACTTTATTGTAGCTAATCTGTCGACAAATACTTTATAAATCTAATAATCACGCAAAAATTTTGAAAACGTTCTTTGATCTGTATCTCAACTCTTTCAATTGTTGCTTGAAAAATTGATGCAATAGATCGAATAATTTATTTTTCATATTTTATAATGATCGCCATTTAAACAATATAGGTATTTGAGTTTTTTTAAACTTGGGTAATTTTTGACAACCTTTCTATAAAAATAATTCAAAACTGGAGTATATATTTATAAATAACAGTTTTTATGATTACTGTTAATCTGAAACAACTTTTACTATTGTACCAGAACTCCAACCAATAACAAAATTTAATTCAGATGCTTCGTAAACAATTTTACAAGTTATAACATCGTTTGAAAGTAATAGTAACAAAATGAAAGGAAAAATAAAAACTCAAAAATAATTTCTCAAGCACATTATACTAACGGCAGATAAAACAAACTTATATAAACAATCCAAATTTTACTAATCTCCTGGCTAATATATCTACAAAGTATTGAACTCTGTCGTCGAATTTTGCACTCGTCGTCAGTAACCAAATCGAGAAACTTGTCCATTTCTTATAAAACGCGCGAACATCTACCTCCCACGTAGCAAGCGCGCGAAATGCCTTCCCGCGCGCGGTCGTATACAAGTACTGCATGGTGGGAGGTAAGTTGTATATAGTTTTGTCAAGTGGACAAAAAGATGAAGTGGACCGAATTTCAAATTTTTTTTTCAAAATTTGTGTAGTCTAAGTCTTTGTCTTCCATTTTTCATAGCGTGCCTTCTGCTCTTGCAAAATTTTTATTCATGAATTGCTAACAATAAATAAAAAAATGAAGAGCGCTGTGATTCGGAAAAAATATTTTTTATGTAATTTGGGCCGTATTTTTCAAAATATCTCTTCGCTTCAATTCGTAGATTCGAGCGAACGAATTCCATTGTTCAAGTAGCTTTATAGAAACCATGAATTTTGCAACTAAGTCTCCGTTACATAAAGCTGCAAAAATTCATTATCTCGCTAAATATCCCGCAAAACACGAAATCTCCCTCCAAAAGTGTTCCACAACCATACTTATATACACACGCATATCACACCACCATCGGCTTGGACTCTTGTATACACAAAGGAAGGAAGCCTGCAACACCACCAGCGAAGCCAGAAACAGAGAGAGAGAGAGAGGTACACTTTGCGCGCGCAGCAGTTCGGCTTTTCTCGAAATCCCCCGAGCATCGGTGCACCTTTCCCGCCAGACTCCTAACGTATATACGTGGCATCAGTTATATATGTATGTCTATATAGTATACCTGTGTGGATCCCCCGGCGTCGTCGCGACTTTTCAAATGTGTATCGCAAGAAGGGAGAGTATTATATTTTAAGGCGAGGGGAAGATGCTGTGGGGATTTACGTTGGAGTTTAAAGGGACACGTATGTATCCGAAGGGCGAATTTGTTGAATCTTCGATATCGCTGGGGTTTTTAAATTGTCCTAACTATATTTAATTTTCTATAAGATCAATCATGTAATACGTATATAAAAATTCTTTTTAAAAACGCAATTTTATCAATGAAATAAGACTCGTACATATCGAATTTCTCTCAACTACAATTATACGTTTACAGGAGTCTGTATAACACCAATGATACACAGCGCTTCGAAGCCCATTCCTAATTCTAAACACATTCGGCAGCCAAAAAATATTTCATCAAAACTCCCCAAAATCGCCCCTCGTTCATCCTCCTGAACACATTGCGAAATGCTACATAATATAGCACCCCGCGAGCGCGTAAAAATTCGAAAAACAATCTGTTGCGCCGCCCAGCCCCGAAATTCCCCCATATATACACACACACACACAGCCGTTGAATACACATATATATATATTGCGTATCATCTGTCCTTCTCCGTTCGCGGGACAAGGGCGCGCGCGATTTACGCGCGCGTACGTTTCCCGCGTCTCTCTACCCTCTCTCTATATTCTCAACACAAACGCGTATACATAGGTATATATATATATATATATACACATGCCATCCCCGCAGTGCAACAGTCGTCTCCGTATATACGTATATACTACAGTGTGAAAGAGAGAGAGGCATCAGCTGAGCGCCAGCTGTGCGGCCGCCCAATAGCCGAGTCTCGCGCCAGACGCAGCTCAGTCTCACTCCAAGCGTTGCTCGCGCTGAGTGTACACACAAATATATAATATATATGTAGGTATATACATACAGCCGCATAAGCGAACGAAGCGTAACTGTTGCTTGTGCGCGCGCGAAAGTAAACCGCGCGACACGTCGCTTGTTCTTCGTGTCTCGAAGTGTCCGTGTGTGTGTTTACTCGCGTGTGCTGTATCAAGATACATACTGTGTCATCTCGCTCTGTGCATAGGTACTTGTGCCTTAATTGCTTGCGAGAAGAGTCTTCGGGAAAAGCAGGAGTCGATCGTGCTCTGAAAGATTCTCTGGGGTGCAGCTGATCGAGTGCGCGCTTCCTCCCTTCCATCGAGAGGAAAAGTGCCGCCCGAGTGTCCAGTGCATCGTCCCGAGGCTCTCCCGAACCGGAAAAAGTATCTTGAACAAGTGAAAAGCGCGAAAATCCAAGTGCACAAGTGCCCCGAGAATCTCTCGGTGACCGGCCGGATTTAACCTCTCTACCATTCGCTGATCCCCGCCGAATTTCAGTGAAGAGTTAGCCCGAACTTGGAGCAATCCAGGATCCTGATCGGAAAAGCGGAAAAGCCACGGCGTTTGAGGTTATGCGGGAAATATAGAGGGCGCGCCGCTGACACGACGCACCGCGCCGAGGAGGGTAGCTTTTCGCGCGCTCTTCTCCCGCGCGCCGCTCTACACTCGCGCGCGGCCAGCAGCAGCTCTGCCCGCGGCTGCATATAACGATACCTGTATCCCTCGAAACCCCCTGCAATTGCTCAGCCCTCGACTCGCCCCAGGTGAAACCCTCCCGGTTCGCATTTTCGTGTGGACGATAAGCAGGAGGCTCGGGAGGAAAACAGCGGGATATACTCTGGTGTAAAAAAAGGCGGGCGAGCGCGCGCGCGCGAGAATCTGCCGCCGCCGAAGTGCACTATGGCCACGGCGCTACTGTGAAGTCGTCGACCAGTGGCGGTCCCGCACTTTTCGGCCTCGTTTCTCTACCGCATCGGACGTGTCTCCGCTGGGCTGAGACTCCAGGACTCGAGGTTCCATCCGGCGACTATCTCCCAGAGGACGTCCTCAGGAATACAGAACGACGGAGGCGCGAGGCTTCAAGATGCCACAGACGAGGTGAGATTGAGAGGGAGAGCGCGGGTTTTTGGGACAGGATTTTCCGGACTTTTTCCGGGATTTTCCAGGATTTTTCCAGGCCAACCCACCGACCGAGAGTTAACGGAAGTTTTGGAGAGAAACCCGGGAGCCTCGTGGAGGAATAACCTGTCTCGGAGGCGGGAAGTGAGGTTGTGGCATGGCTGCGTGGCTGGCGGATTCTTTTTTTTATATTTCAGGATTGAGCAGAGTTTTTCGCGAGGTTTCTTTTTTATTTGCAAGATTATTAGTTTGGGAGATGGTATGCTGAATTTTGGAAAAATCGCTGCTCGTTTGGGAGAAAATTTTCAGGTCCAGCTTGGAGACTGGCGAGATGACTTGGCCAACTGCTGCTTACGATGGTCAAACTTTTTTTTAAATCAGTGGATGGGCTTGGAATTTTGAAATTTCAATGGTATTGAGTGCTGGAATATGTGTGCTGGATTGCGTAGTCTTGGCTTTTTTTCTTGTGGTGATTTCCAGCTTGAATTTGAGGTCTGTTCTGACGCCACTTCTCGTCAGTGGATGGTAAGATTGTTCTAAGATTTTTCAGGACCGATTCATGGAGCTGCTTTTATGTTTTATAAGAGATTAACATTTGTATGATACATACCTATGGTTTCAGTAAAATTGCAATAAATTTTTTTGTAATTTTGTACGTGTCTTTGAGAGGAAATGGAGCACATGTTATCTAACACCTTATAAGGATACTTCAAGATGTTTCTCTCTATTTACGCTAAATTTCATTGAAATTTTTTCAATTGATTATTTATTCAACCTCTCGTTATTTATACATTCATGTCACATCGTCATTTTTTAACAAATTTATGAAAATTATTTAATTTTTCAAAGAGTATCAATCATGCTTTGATGTAAGCTTGCATTCATACAAATACATTGATGATTGGTGTGGATAACAAAAATTATAAATTTGTTATTGCTTAGAAAATCATAGGATGAACAATTCAAGGTTTTACATGGCATATCTTTGTTGGAATTTCTCAATTAGATTTAGAGACAATTAATGAATAAATATATTAAAAATTTTAGAAAACTAGCTAATGGTTCTTTATTTTATCAATTTAAAAAGGTATGCACATTAAAACTTGAATGATTCATAAATTAGAGAGTTGACAACAAACTCTACTCTCTATCAATAATAATTGGTTCACTGTTTCTAGAATAATTTCTACTAATGCAACGATAAATACAATGGCGAATTTTTTTTTTTTTTTGTTGCAGCGTGCAAGAAAAGCAATCCAAGATCCATTTGCAGAATGGCAAAGGCACCCAAACTCTCAGGCGGAAGAGGAAAGCTGCTGAGATCTCAGAGGATTCTGAGAACATCTATCCCCCCAACAAAGTTCCTGCCCTATCTCCAACCGAGACTTTTGCAGAGTCCTGCACTGTCACAAGTCCCCCTAGTGTGGCATACACACCTCAACCATCCACCTCCCCCCTGAAAGAGCAACAGGAGCCAGCAACATGGTCAGAGCTCAGGACATCTACTTGTTTCCTAACACCATCTGCTTCTCACAGCGACACCAACAAAACTACTCCCCTTCCCTCCTTTCCCTGGGCTGATGGAGCACAAGTATGGTCAATCATGTGTCTGGGAGACCAAAAGTCAGTCACACAGAGGGATCCACAAATGTTCCAGAGGCATCCAACGTTACAACCCAGGATGAGGGCGATTCTCCTAGACTGGTTAATTGAAGTCTGCGAGGTTTACAAATTACACAGAGAAACTTATTACCTTGCCATGGATTATATCGATAGATATCTCTCAACTCATCACAATGTACCGAAGAACCAGCTTCAGCTTATCGGTATCACATGTTTATTTATTGCAGCAAAGGTAATTTGAGATTGTTTATTTCACTGTATTTTTATTCATTCCAAACAACAAATGAACTCATGGATCTGGTTTTTATTTTGTTATAGGTTGAAGAAATTTATCCACCAAAGATTGCAGAGTTTGCATACGTCACAGATGGTGCATGCACTGAGGAGGAAATCCTGGGAAAGGAATTGGTTGTACTGAAAGGTCTGGGATGGAATCTCTCTCCTGTTACAGCACCAGGTTGGCTGAATGTGTTCATGCAGGTAGAATCGGGTGACTGGTCCAGACCAAATACCTTTATCTACCCCCAGTATGGTGGATTACAGTATTCACAAGCTTCACAGCTTTTAGATTTAGCAACACTCGATGAAGGAAGTCTAAAGTTCTCATATAGTCATTTAGCAGCTGCTGCTGTTTATCACACTCAGGTGAGGACTTCTTAGTGAAATGGATAATTTCTTTTATTTACTTTTAAGAAAGTAAATGAAAAAGAAGTAATATATTTCTTTTTTATTTCAATTATTAATATTATTATTATTATAGAATATGTTTATTCAACCATAAATGCATTTATACAATTGATACAAAATAGGCCTAAGGCAAAGTATTTAATTTTGCACTACAACCTTTTTGAAAGTTAATTTTCTTTTTTCCTTATCATTTTTATCAATATTTGATTGATTTGTTCGATGTTATTTATTTATTTATTTTAAAAAAGTATGTCAATGTTATAATTTTAAACGTGGTTCAGATGCAGTCAAAAATTTGTCCAGATAAAATGGCGCCGACGAATAAAAAACCCGCCATTTATATTAGATCCGCCATCTTGAATTTTAGAATCTTCCAAATTTAATACAACTAAACTATTAGCCCGGCGATTCAAAATGCAATTGAAATAATCTAAAATTATCAAAATTTAGTGCAAAATATTGTTTTTTTAACGGAAATATAAATTGCGAAATTGCAAACATTTTCATCTTCAATGTATTACTAAAAATTAAATGTTTCACTAAAATTTCATAATTCTTAGTTTGATTAACTAGTTTTCCAGGCAATCGCATAAAGAAAATAATCGATTTTCCATTTATAAAACTGAAATTAATGTTGATTGTGAAAAAAATGCAAAAATTTTGTAGTCACAGAATCTCGTAAAAACCGCTTTTTTTTTATTTGAAAAAAACTTTTTGGTAATTTAATCCCTGCATCTAATACAATTTATTCGGACAATAAAAATTTACTTGTAAAAAGGTGCAAAACATCTTTAAATAATTGTGAAATATAGCAAGTAGTGCAGATCTACAGGTATGGAGCGTCTGACTATATCTTATGGTATTCTACTGACATGTCAGCCATAGCTGCTTACTTTTCCACATACGTCTGCATTTGCGTGTAACCAACTTGTTTTGAAGTTTTAACTAGTTATAGTGATTGTTAATGAAAAATATAGTTTTTACCGATCAAAAAAGTTATTATCGAAAAATTAAATAGAATATCCTTTATCTCCATAATTAATTAAATCCTTAAAAAAAGATGATAAAATTTAACTTGTTTTCTACGGAAATTTTTCTTAAAAATAAAGTTTTAGGCATAAATTTGTTGAATACAAAATAAATTAACAAAAATTATTGCAACCTCATCATTTATTACAATTTTTTTTTTCATTTAACGTAACTCCAAAAAATCATTACTGCATGCATAACTTTTATCAATATTGACAATCTTATCCTTCGTCATACGTGCATCGAATACCATAAATTGATAACGAACTGATAACATCTTAATAATTTAGAAACGATTAGTATATCAGTCAAAAATCATACAACTTCCGATAACAAATCGCGTGCGACAATATGTACAATATAACAAATTTGATAAGCGCGTTCAATTCACGTGATCTACTTCATTTTTTATAATTTTTTCAATGATTTAAAATGTTAATCCTTTTTTTGCTTTTGCAGGGAAGGGAATGCGCACTGCGAGTCTCCCGGTTGACGTGGGAACAGCTGGGGCCCTGCGCCAAGTGGCTGAACGCGTTCGCGCTGACAGTCGCCGAGGAGCGCGCCCAACAAATGTTGCGATCGGCGGTACCCCTCGTTGACAGTTCCGCCGGTTCTGGTCTCCGTGCGAGTGTACCCAATATCGTGGCTGACGAGTCGCACCGTATCCAAACGCACGTGATCGACCTGGAGATGCTGGAACAAGCCCAGCAGCGCCAGTCACACGAGGCGATCTTGCTCGCGGATTGCCTGGATTTCGAGGCTATCCTCGACTCGGCGAGCAGTCCCGACCAGAGCGGTATTCTTACTCCACCCTCGAGCAGTCAAAAGAATTCGCCGACGCCACCAAGACTGCCACCCCAACTCGAACCCTACACATAAACGTCAGACTTCAATCCTTGGTTTCGCTTCCAGACGCACTCCTGATTGCACTGATTACCCTCGAGAGAAAATGAGTTGCCATTCTCGGCGGTCTGTACTGATACTGCATGAATTTTAGTGCGGCAGGTGTGTTTATACAAGTTTTAAACGTTTTTATAAAATAACATCCAGCACAGGCTGCGGGAAACGGCGACTGGCTTTTGCTTGGGTTCGTGTTCAGCGTGGTGCTGATTTTTTAATAGTAATTTCGCTTAGATTTATAATTCAACCAGATGTGTTGATACTGAAGAAAGGCTGTACATAGTTATGCATGACTGTAGATGAAATTTGCTCTCATACCTTGTGTATATAGATCACTTTTCCTGGAAGGGTAGTAGCTTTTGATAGTTCTAGAGAGATAAAGAGAGGGGGAGAGAAAGAGAGAGAGAGAAAGGGAGCCCTGATCTTATTTGTTTCTTGGTTCAGTTTGATAACGTGCGTAATGGAACTGATTGTTGAATAATGTGAAGTTGCGAATGATTTTTAAAGAAATACAAATTGATACACTTCAAATAACTCGAAATCAGACTTAAAAATCTTACAATTTTAGTAAATCTGAATACTTTGCAAATAATGTTAATTTTTTGATATCTATATTTTATTAAATTGTACGACTAACGATTAAATTATTCTATCATTACTTTCGTATTTCTCATGTCCAAGGTAAATAACGTAGTGCCTTTTCCGATTTACTGAAAAAAGTAAAGAAGTTAATTGATTTTCAGTTATTTGAGTCTCCTTTAGTCACCTTATAAATGTCTCTTAGTCATCGATTTATTAATAAAATCAAGAAACCAATAAGCGGAAATCATTCACGTTCAACTTAACGAAAATTCACATGTCACTATTGTAAATGCCTTTGCGAGTTAGGCATATCGGGACATGTTGAATGCGAAATTGCTTATGTTCGTGATGTAGTTCTTAATATAGGATTCTCTGAAATTGAACATATTTAAGTAACTCAAAGAACTGAATATTATAAACTGTGACTATTTTTACACAAACAGCTTTTTACTCGATAGGGCAGAGTGTTTTCTAAGTAAATACTATACAAAAATAATACGTAATGCATTTTTTAACGCCCGGTTGAAGAGAAGCCGCCTTCGACAGATTCTTCCTGTAAATAATGAATAGATTCGATAGTAGCTCAATATACATATTAAATACACTTGAAGAAACGTCATCGCATATGCTTCTGTGAAGTGAAAAAAAAACGCTTAGAAATAATTTTTTTTTGTGCGACGCACAATCGTACAGTTCTGTGATTGGACGAGTAAGACTCCCACGAGGAATTAGCGAGTGCCTTAAGAGAAACTAACGAAAAAGTCTTCTCTTTAAGTCTTTAATGGATATTCGTCCGTCCTGGAGGGCTGAAAACATACAAACTATACGTAGAGAAAAGGTTAAAAAAAAAATAATAAAAAATTTATTATAGACTTTTTTCTTTCTTTTTTTTTTCTTTTTTTTAATAACGCAGAAAAGTGCCTGTCACCATCGGTGCGCTTACACAGATTGTTTTTACCTAATGGATAAGGATGAAGGACATCATTGTGAATAGTATTTTCTTTTTTTTCTTTTATATAATACGCTTTAATTTTTAACGCAGCCGCCGCGTTAATATTGTGAAATCTGCGAGAGAGCGAGTGCGCGCGCGTGTGTTATTTTATGTAAATAAAAAAAGGGTGCGAAAACCGTTTCGGCGAGCGTAGAAAAGAGAATGTGAGTTATATTATTATTATATTGTAAGTATGTAACGAAAGAAATGTTGAGTCGTGCGTGTTGGTCCTAGACTTTTGAGGTAGAGTCCACAAGGAGCTATTGACAATAAAAACAAAAGATAGAATAAACAAAATATAGAATGATTATTAAAAATATATATATATTTTCCTTTTATAACATACAAACTGTAAAGATTCATTTACGTTTTGAAAAGTGTACAATAAAGATATTACAATCACTTGTATTCAATGCATTTACCTAATTCGCTCGTTTTTTCTTCCGCTCCCCGACCTTCTCTGAAAATTCAACAAATTGACTTAACTATAAAAGCGTACCATTCGAGATTCCGTCATTCAAATTCAAAACCGCGTTAGTTGGGGCATCGGCCGCGAGGCGGCGCTGACGAGCCGAAAATTTGAATCCTCGCCAGCGATTGGCCGACACGATTCGAAGTTGTCAAACGGCAGGACGCGGCCGTTAAAAAGCAACAGTTCTCTCGCGTGTGCGTGTATGCACTGCTCGTGTCGCATCGGAAAATACCCGTTGTCCAGGTGTTCGGCCGAACGGAAACATCCCCCCTTGTGGAAAATTTGGAGAAAACACGCGGCTCTGTTGTTTTCCAATCGGCTCGTGGACGATCAGTGAGCAAACGCCGGAATAAAAGAGTGTATACCGGCGATACTTCTTTGTGTGCTTCTCTCAAGGGTAGTGTGTCGCGTGTGCAGCGACGATTGCGAGGTATTTTGCACGTATACGAGTCTCGATGATTAATGTAGTGCGGATATAATCAGTGCTGAAGGAGAATCGGATTGTGGTTACATCTCGAGTTCTGACTTTGTGTGTTTATGTGTATATTTATAGCTGTGCACTACAGGCAGAAGTCGTCTTGGGCTCAAAATAAAAGGAAAACAATGATGGAGGAGTATTTTTGAGTTCGCGGAATCCATCTCGAGCAGCGTTTTTGTGAAACTATTTACTCTCAAGGACGTCGATTGGATATTTATATACAGATAAAGAAGAGAATTTTGGATTTTCATCGAGCTGCTATTGTTGTCGAGAAGATATGAACATGACAACTCTGCACGAAGCTGTCCCGGACAAACCGACCGAGGGCAAGGTAAGGAGAAAATTCGCATTCTATTCTCCGGATATGGTGGATCGAGGCGCCGGTTCCTGGAAGAAAAAACTCGTCTTGCAGTCGTTTTACTTTCTTTATCGGGTATACTTATATATACTAATGGGGGTTACGAGAGGACGTTTTATATATGTAGGTATTTGTAAACAGACTGTGTAGTATTTGGACAACCTCCTTGTCCTTGTTGGTCGGCTGCGAATGTGTTGGCACATTTCTGATGTTAGTGGGGTAATTATGAATTTGGAATGAATATAGTGCAGCAATTAATTATTATCGTTGAATTGGCTTGATATGTCAGTGCCGATTATTTTAGCGCTCATTTATACAACTTTATTAATTAGCGCAGAAAGTGCATAATACAACGTTTCAGGATAAGATATTCGATCTCATTATCATAAATGAAACTTAATCGCATCAGTCGTGTTATGTCTGCTACGATAACTTTCCCAGATGCCTCTCACAATGCGTATATACAATTTCCATCCATATAAGCAATTTAACGAAATGTAACTGTTAATTTTGCAATTTCTTTCTCAATTGCGAAAATGCACTAATTGGCATCGCTCCAATATATACATACACACACACTCGCATGGTATACGTTCGAATAGATTCACCCAAGCCGTACATTTCGATCTAAAAACAATTTTTTTCTAGCAGGTAAAACTGAAAAAAAAAAAATTGTTCTCAATTTCACAACGAAGGGCATCGCTCCGTCCCTGCAGTTCCGTCACTAAAACCGTCACTGACCCGCGTCTCCACCACTGCACAAACTATACCTATACATTCGCTCTCTAGCAGTGCACCCACACTCCGAAACCTCGGCACACACCGACACGCTCTTCCGTACTTGGCGATGCTTCGTCAGTTCTCTCTCTCTTTCTCACCGCCACTAGCGCAGAGTATAATACGTGCTATATACATCTATATACGTACGGTACATAGCTGCTCTTCGCGAGTGCGCCGACGTCGTCGAGTGGGTCTCCAGCAGTCGTCGCGAGCGGCGGCGTAGGCGAAAGACACTTGCCTCCTTGTATACTCGTGCACTTGGTGACTACCTACCGCAATTCTGAGGTGTTTTGTGTGTGCGTGACACGCGGGACGCCGTGAATCATCAGCGTCGTCGAGGTGAGGCTCAGTGTTTTTCTCGCAGCTTTGCACTCGGTTACTTACTCAAGCCTCCAGCGGAATTTTTTTTCTTCATCGGAAGGGCTCTGCTGCAGTGTAAATTTAGAACGACTGTGTAAGTGAGTATGTAGGTATGTACTTGGAGCTGAGTGCGTGATTATTGCGGAGGCTCTTCACGCCTTGATTCCGTTGAGTCGCCTGCGGATGCGTAGATCCTGTGATGTGGTATATATGACGCGATGTGCATCTCGGGGAAAAACATATGTTCGGGAGGATGTGCTGATACTGCTTTGAGGTTAATCCTTTGTTCGCAGTGTTTTATCGATTGCGGTGATCTTCGCATTGGCGTATTAACGTTGTGGTGGATGTATTATGACACGGATGCAAGGAAGACGTAGGAGGAGAGTTTTGACAAGAAATCGCCTTAAAAGTGCATTGCTTAACGTCAGAATTGGTTGGATTGCGAAACCTCTGTTGGATAACCTTGTGGACCTACCTTCGAAGTTTCTTGCTTTTTCTTGCTCTCGTCGTGAACGTCGTCGTGATAAAGAATTTTTCTTTAAATTGTTTTATTCATAAATTAAATTAAATTAGAAAATATTGCATATGTGAGATTGATCTGATTCTGAATCTTTACTCAAACAAACTAGATTTGTTTATTCATTTGGGTTTCGCAATCAGCTGATCTCATCATCCTTGCGACGGCATACTTGAATTACGTATCACCTGACAGAAAACTAAATTGCTCCAATTTACTCCAAAACGAGTCTCATTCCAAGGCCTCCTCGTTTATTCGTTTCTACGTCGAAACAACTACTGCTACTATAGAAACTTATTTTTTCAAAAAGCCTACATTTACAACCAAAAAAAAAATATCATCAGTCGATTTTCGCGCAGTAGAACGGTGAATAATAATGTCGCAGTCTCTCCTCAGAGTCCTCGACCCTTTTTTCCTCTCTACCGCGCGATAGGTTCGATCGTCTCTGTTTTGGAATGAGTCACCAGTAGGAGCCCTTGCTCAGCGTCTCTCGCGCCAGATTTCATCGGCTGCTATTGTCGTGTGCACACACATACGCCGGTTGCATTCTTTATCCGAAGAAGTCGGCTGAGTAATGATAACAATTGTTGGTGTTTCGATTGACGTTTGTTGGAAGGTGGGGGAGTATGTGATTGTCGTTGGGTGAGGTTAGGTACGATGCACTTGTCGTTGGATTATTAATAGTCTTATGTGACAGATAGCCGGTGGATTGAGTGTCTGGAGGGTAATGCCACCAATACGGGTGATTAACCTCTGGTGTGCGTAATAATATCAATTTTATTGTATGTAGAGTATTAGTGTTGTAGGTTTCTTACTTGCCGATAATAGCGTGTAAATGAGATTGATTTTTGTTAAGACTTTCTAGTTTTGATCAATTTCTCTTTTTCTGCATGAGACATTTTTGGAGGACAAACTTAAGAAAGCAGAACAAAAATTCTCATCAGCAATGCTCCCCAATCATTCACTCGTTACGTCAGCTTCAATGAATGAGATATCTCGAGTCGATTATAGATAAATATTAACAAAACACTCTGGAAAGTTTTTCTCAAAAATTTCAGATGCTTTCTCAACACTATAACAGAATGACTTAAAACATTTCGATGCGTCATCCCGATTATATTAAATTTCTAATAAAAAAATCAACATATTAAAAAGTACGACTCATCCCAGTCCGAAGCACAATTACGTGTATTATCCAACACACAAAACACCGCGTTAGGAAGTGTTAAAATTTGGCATCGCGTCAGGCCTATTATGCGCCTGTCCGTGAAAGAGGATATAAACGCCTCCTTTTAGTGATGCTACCGCGCCTCTATACTATTTATAATCCCGAAAATTGCCTTTGTTCTGTACATGTACGTGTATGCATGTATATAGGTACATGAGCATTTACGATGGGCGTAAAGGGGGGGAAGGAAGGGAGTCTTTTTTCGTCGGGCTTATTTTTGGGACTTTGGAAAAATTTTCGGAGGCTCCGGCGTCGCGTGGTATAGAGTATAGACGGCAGAAGTATCGGCGCGTTGGTGCTGCTATAGTGGCGCATAGGGTCTCATATATACTTTGAACAAATGTTATTATTGTGGTGGTGTTAAGTACATAGACTATCATGTATAATACAAAAGTATGTTAACGGTGATTAAAAACTATATAATAATTGTATATACACGTTGATTCACAATATCGATAAACTATTTGTATAACAAGTCCTTCATAAACACCCTAAGAAAATCGCATTCAAGCCTAGATATATCACCTCCTTCAAAAAAAAACAGCAATGACTTCATAATTCAGTTATCGCTATATCTATATCCGACTAATTCGTCATTCCGCGCGTGTATCTCGGTGCTCGAAAGTCGAATGTAAAAACCGTTCGGCGAACGAAACAATCGTCAAAACAAAAAAAAGGATCGACGACAAAAGAGCCGGTGCGCACGTGCATACGTACTGCAAAAAAGGAGTGTACATAGGCGCTGGAGTTGTGCGAACGGTAAATATGGAAACGTCAGTCGAGGGAACGGAACGACGAGTCTGACAGACGAAATCGGTTCGGGTTAGTCGTATCGCCGAAGGCTGGAGCCTCGGTCATGGGGAATTTCGTCCGGAAGGTAACGAAGTGTTCAGTTTTTACATAGTAAAATACATATTATATAATCAGATGGGATTGATATAAAAGAATTAAAAAATATTCCTCCTCGTGCACAGCAATGTAAAGATAAGCAACGATAATTGTATAAACACTCCATCGCAGTATAATCGTTACACGCACACACAAACGCACTGTCATAAATAAAATAAACTCTTACTGTCTACACAAAGCTATTATGAATCTCCATACTGCACAGCCTCAAATTTAAAACAATTTTTCTTCTCACTAACAAACTAAACATGCACCATCTAGACACAAGAAAACTCGCACACTGCAGCCACTATCCTCACACAAGGTCACTAACTCGTTCGTCCCACGAGAAACGCGAGAAAGCAGTCGCCACACACCGCCTCCGTCAAATCCAATTACCCACGTATACACACACAGCAGCAGCAACAGCCCTTTCCACTCGACACACTCGACTTGTAATAATCGACACCCGATGATCGCGGGCGTCCAACTCTACACAGTTCTCTGCGCGAGCCTCTCTCGCAATTTTATAATTAACTCACGCTCGCTGAGATATAACACACATACTCGAGTCGTCAAGTTGCGCAAAATCTCGTGCGTAGCAGCAGCAGCAGCTGATCCTGTTGTTCGAATTAGCCAGTTGGCGAGAAGCGCCCGCGCGCTACTCTCCTTTCTTTTCTACAGCTTCATTCGACTTTTTTTTCTCTTTCGTCTGCTACGTTCTGCGCGCGGTTTGACAGTTCGGTGGAGGATCACATTGCGAGTGTGTAATATAGTGGTGTGTTGATATATCTCGAGACATGGATTTCCTCAACAGACTTCTGAACAGGCCGACGTCTAAACCGGCCATTTGCCACGGCTCACCCACGCGACAACATCACGAGGTAAAAAAAAACGAGACTGGTGTATGGATTGCGATAGTTGCAGTGGCTGTGTACACAACGTCGGTTTTATAGGCTGTGCAATATGCTGTTTTCGAAAGGGAGTTATCTCGTCGAGTGAGCGGTTTTTTATACACTCTGTTAGTTCTGATGGATTCTGTGAGAGATGCTGCTATTATTAGATGAAAAAATTTGGGATGAGTCTTTGTTCTGCACGTGTCAAACGCGTGTGTGTATGTAGAGTCTAATTATCCTGAGCTTTGGAATCGTAAATCTTACTGGAGGTTTGCCAATGTTTGGACATTATTTATATATATACGCTGAGATTCTTTCACATGCGATTTTTATCTCTTCTTTCTTGTCGCCGTGTGAAAGTAATATTATACATAAATTTGTATGCGTATATAGTCTGACATGCGTATCGTATCAACCTTTGCTGTCATTTGAGTCTTTGGTTTTAGCTATACTACTTTCACGACGAATGTGTGACATTGAAACGTGTATTCAAACGATAATCGAACCCTTTCGTATAGCCAATAGAATTAGGTAGTGTACGATATATAGTAGCTTCTTTAATCTGCTGTAGAATACATCAAGTTCTTATCTAAATTTGTTGTGCAAGTGACTTGTCGACGTCGTTAATCTGATAAATATTGTCGTGTGTAATTCTTATAATTAATACCAATAGATGAGTGCTTTATTATTAGGCAATCAATGCCAAACCCAAATGCCGTTGGAAAAAAGAGTATAGTTTCCGCGCGACTTCCATTAGGCCTTGTTTTGACAGGTGAAAGCTTATCACATGTGTCGGTTTTTTATTATTAGCTTTCATCGATTCCAGCTTCTGTTTCAGCTTCCGAATTTATGTCATTAATAGATAAATAAATAAATAAATAATATTCGATGAAACGTTATATAATCTTCTCCATTTATATTCATGATCCTGAAGTTGAAAACGAAAATTGAGGCTAGAGCACTATTATTGGCAAATTCGACGATGCCAAATTTATTGGAACGAAAGCAACAAAAACAATGCACGTACATCCACTCTGCTGATATTGGCCAAAGTGCCACGAGACAAGTTTATAAACATACATCTCTCCTCTATAGACACTCGATTTCTGCGAAATCATTATAAATTCCCATCATTTTGAAAGCGTTACGTCAGTATATAGCAATTATCCATCGCCACACCTACTCCACTTACCGCGAAATCCAATTAATCCACTAAAATCGTCAGAGGCGCAGGAACTTGACACATTTGGAGGCGAACAAAATTTTAGCACTTCGCGCTCGTTAAACTCGACGACATCCAAAGGCGAAGGCGAATCGTCCGGGAGAATGTGTATATCGGGAGGCGCCGCAGAGACGAGATTTGGCAACGGACCTCGGTTACGCGGCCTCGAACGATTTTCAGCCGTTAAGGGAGTCTTTGGACGTGGGCTCGAGTGTTCTTTCTCATCGTTTATGTATTTTCTTGGTTTTCTGCGTCGTAAATTTTTCAATGCATTCAATTGCTATAACTATTGCACATTAAGCTGATACAAATTTAAAAAGCTTCCATAAAATGGTAAAAAATTCTGTTAGATAAATTTGTACGATTTTAAAAGTAAATAGATATTAATTTGAATGGTAATTTAGTATACATACAAATTAGAATCAACTGTTAATTACTGTATATTATTTGGTTGTTAATTTAAAAATGTTATACTCTATACTCTTGTTGATTTTAATGTTTTCCACATTGAACTTTGGTACCATCAAAAAAAAATATTATAATCAAAATACGAATGTTTTATTTTCACAGAGCGCCGGCGAGGCATCCTTGCCAACTAACCGCCCACAATCTGATTCGGATCACAATCTGATCCGTTTCTCTCGGGACTTCTCAGAAGCAGCATCAAACGGTAGTGGGCCAAGCAGTCTTGTACCAGAAAGTCTCTCATCAGCCTCGAGCTTCCAGAGTCTCGCTTCGACCCTCAGCTCCAAGTCCAGCAGTGGTATCTGCGCCGATTCGGCTCCTGGTAGTCCAGACAAGGTCAACTCCGGCAACGGATTCGATCACTCCTACGTCAACGTCGATATCCCCGACTTGGACGATCTTATCTCCGCCTGTGCAAACATCAACTTGAACAACGCTACTGTGTTTGGAGGAGTGGCTGGTGAGGATAGAGCTGGTAATGAATCGCCGGATAGCAGTGGAGGTGATCTGAGTCAGGATCAAACGTTTGCTTCTGCGGCGGATGATACTCTTGCCGATGAGACGCAGATTCTTGTCGAGGAGACTATTCAGACCTTTAAGACTTGTCCTCCTTTAGAGGTATATTGGTTTTACATTTTGCAAGTAATCTTCGGTGTTGAACAATAATTTTATAGATACAAATTTGCTAGGTAACTCAGGTCACAAAAGTCACATCAACCGAAACCCACGTCTTCAAGGCTCCCCTCACAGTCGACGAGCAGTCATCTATCATCCCGTATCTGTCCTTCGAGGAAAGCGTACTTCGCAAGCACCAGGAGACAGAGGGTATTGGAGCTGAGTTCAAGAGCGCGCTCACCTCCTTCCAAGGAAACCAATCCTTAACTGTCTCTTCCACGTTTGACACTCGACGTCGCAGCTACAGTCCAACGCCTTATGAGGAAATCGATGTAGCTAAGGTCGCCAAGGTTACGTGTAAGAGTCCCAAGGATCTTGGTATTGCAGAGGAGAATTTGGTCGTTGCCATTGACGAGGTTATCGAGAAAAGAGGTACGTATACCAAAATTGACTTGGTCGATATAGTAGAGGAATCAACATAACGGGTTGGTTTTAATTTTACAGAACAACTTGTAGAACAAGATTACGCACTTGGCACACCTGACGCTAGCTTTGAAGAGGTCCAGGCATTCGATTCCACTATTGTGCTGAACACAGACCAGGCGTTTGAAGAGCCAAAGGTATCTGATAGCAAGAATGAAGTTGTAGTCCAAGAAGAAAAGAAACTAGTATTTTCTCTTGACGAAGTGCCGGTCGGAGTTAAGACAAAAGAGAGCGAAGTTGTGCAGGAAACAACTTCTAGTGTTCTTAACCAGACACAAGATATTGTACAAGATAATAACATTTTGAACAAGACACAAGATATTATACAAGATACTAACGTTTTGAATAAGACACAAGATATTGTACAAGATACTAACGTTTTGAATAAGACACAAAATATTGTTCAGGAACAAAACATTCTAAACAAAACTCAAGACATTGTTCAAGAGAACTCAAATCTAATCAAGACAGAGCTTATTGCACAGGAGGTAAACAATACTGTGAATAAAAACCAAGTTAATATACAGGAGACAAGCAATCTTATTAAAACAGAAAGTGTACAAAAAGAAACACAAAATTTTGATAAGGTAGATAATTGTATTGAGAAAAAAGAGAATTTAACCCAGAATAGTGGATTGTATAATGAGCTAGACGAGAGACCGATTAAATTACAGATACAAGAAGCAAAAAGTCCTAAAGCTATTGAATCAAGCACTGAGAGTACTTGGAGAACGTCTGAAAAGCTAGAAGAAACTTTCGCTAAACCAGAAGCAAAAACTCCTAAGCAGAATGAAACTTTAGCGAACGAAGAACCACAGAACTTGAATTTAATAAACACTGAAGCAGTAGCTTCTACACCGTTGCCTGTTAAAAATTTGAACAAAGCAAACACTCCGAAATCATCCAAGACAAAAAGTGTTTTATTCACAAACGAACCTAGATCTCCTAAACCTCTATGTTCGAAATTGTTAATTCAAAACTCAAAGACTCACATCAAGAGCGAAGAGATCAAAGAGGAGAAGAACAAGCTCAACTTTGATCAAACTCTAGCGATCAACAAATCCTTAGACAAATCTTCGTTTAGTGCTACAGAACTTATTACTAACCTTGAGGCAACTAATAACGTTTTACTCGAAAACTCATTTACTCCAGCGACCCAAGAACCTGACTACGAGGCCTTTAAACCAGTACAGCAAAGTACCACTTTACCTTTCACCGATTTTGGAAAACTGCAGGAAGCTGCTCTGTCTGTTGCTAAAGAAATCGACGAATCTTTGGAAAAAATCGAAGAGAACGAACAGTTTATTTCAGCGACTACCGAACGTGAGTGATTATATTGAATAAATTTGAAATAAGATTGTATCAACTACCACTGTAAATTAAATTCGTTTTCTCTGATTGCAGTATTCGGAGATCCGTCAGCTCTTGATTTTCTCACTCAGGTCGGATCGCAGCAATCTATTAAGCGCGGTGAAAGATATGATTCATTGTATATGAAGTTTGATCCATTAGCTCAAAGACTCAGCATGTTGCCCCAAAAGAATCTCCCGATTGCCCCTTCGGTAGACGAAGAGGAAGAGAAAGAGAAGGAAACGAAGGCGGATGTACTTTCAACCGAAGTGGGAACACCAAAGAAAAATCCAGCCTTAGCAGCTATTGATAGATTACTTTTCTACAGTCCTTGTCCGCCTAGTGCGACAGAAAGTGCAGTAGCAGAGGCTAAACATAAAAAGGTAATTTTTGTTTCCTCCTAGAGGAAGCTATGTAATAGTAAAATTTTCAGTTTCGCTAAAACTTCATAGAAACGTCTTTTGAGGTGTTTGGAGTTCGAATCATGTGTTTTTAGAAAATGTCCGTGCGGATGGCTGTGTGTGTGTGTATGTATGTATACCGTCGTATTTCTGGAACAACGTGGTCTATAATAATAAAATTTGACATGCATATCTGTTTTTTAATTCTGAATTAGGGAAAAAAAATTTTGATTTTGACAATTGAGGCCATTTTTTGCCTTTTTTTGATTTTGGAAAATTTTCGGTTTCGTTTTTTTAAAGGATATAATTTATACAAAAAATTCAGCAATAGTTTTGTTGAAAGAGTATACAATTTCCTACTTTTTCCCGCAAGATATTCTGAATTGACCGTTTCGTTCAATTGTTATGACAAAAAAGGTGTTTTTTTTTTAAATTCATACCTTCAAATTAAACAGTCTAATGTTTTGAAAAAAATCGAAAACCTAAGAAAATCGGTTTTCTATGTCGCACGGTTACGAGAGTAAAAAAGCTTTAATTAACTTGAAATTTTGGGAAAAGATAGATCTTTTGATTACTTCGGCTAAGTTCTTTTCACAGCTTATGAAAACGATTAGTTAAAAAGATATTAAAATACAAATTCTTTGTCTCTCACCCTGTATACCCTGTATAACTGAAAATTATTATTTTTGATTTATTCTTAAACCTTTAACTCGCTAACGAAAACTCAGAATGCTTTGACAAAATTTATAGTTTTATGAGGTTATGAGGTCTATTTGTGATATAAATTGCAATTCATTTTATTAAGAAGTTCCGGAGAAAAAGAAATGCATTATTAAATTAATATACTTGAACGATACATGCGAACAAGGAACAATAGATTTGTTTGGAGGAAGCTACGTGCCAATGAATTGGCAGCGGTTTTTATTATATTTAAATGTTTTTATATTATTCATTTATTTATTAATTAATTATTTATTTTGACATAATGTATTAATTTTCTTAGGAAGAGGCAGAGAAACAGAAGTCTCCCGTTGTCCCGATTGTCGATGAAAAAATGGCAAAGGAATTAGAACTGGTGAGGTCGACTGTTCTTCAGCTCGAGGCAGAGCTTGAAAAGCAGAAACAAGAGCACAGAGAACAATTGGAAAAACAAAAGGCTGCGTATGAGGAGAAAATAACCCATATACAAACGAAGTTCTCTCAAATGCAGTCTCAATTATCACAGGAGGTCAAGTGCAAAGGTCAAATGACGTAAGTTCTTAACTATATTTTTTATGATCATGAGATATTTAAAAAGATGATATACTAACAAAATTGATCGTATTTAACAGGGTGGTAGTAGAGGAGTATGAAAAATCTATCAGCAGGCTAATAGCAGAAAGGGAAAAGGATCGAACGAGTTTTGAAGTAGAGAAAGCAAAATTGCAAGAGGAACTTCAAGTAGCAAACCAGCACCTCAGTAATACAGAAGCTGCTTTCAGCGACGTCCATTCAAAGTACGAACGGCTGAAGAACGTAGTTTCGGCGTATAAAAGTAACGAAACGGTCCTCAAAGAAAGTATTGCTGAGAACCAAGAGACCATCAAAACTCTTGAGAACAGATATGAGCAGTTGAAGAGTCATGCAATGGCACAGCTTGAGAAGTAAGTTTTTGAAAAATTTCGATATTTGTGATCTATACTAACTAATTTAGATTTAATATTAATCATGAAAATTTTGTTATAGAGCCAACTTAGAGTTGAGTGCGATAAGGAAACAGAATGAAGCCGAGACTGTAAAATTGAAGGCGCTGGTGAGGAAGGCAGAGTTAAAAAGTAAGTCTCTAGCAGAGACTGTTGAACAGAAGATAAAGGAGAACAAAGAGCTAACACAGATAATCGACGAGATGATAGCGAGGGTTGATTAGTCGTTATTTTTTTACTCAACATGATTTATTTTTAGGTTTAACGAGCGTCGTGTAATGATATATAACTATTATTGTGCATACTTGTATTGTTTTTAAAAAGAGAAGAAAAAATCGTCTTAGTCAGTTTGAAGTAAGCCCTTTTACTAATTATTTATAAGTTGTAAAATATATTTTATCGCAATAAAACAAAGTCAAGGCTTGTTCAAACTATATAATTTGTTTATACCCCAAATCTTAATTCTAGATAGTACAAATTATATTATAGTCCAGTTTAGCTGCAACAATATATACGTATAAGTGACATTTTTTTATAAAATATATAGTCCCTTTAAACCTTATAACATAAATTCTAGTGCAACACTTCATTATTTTTTGTAGATTCGTTCATTTATTCGTTAAATAACATTAAAAAACTAATGATTCTGATGACGTAGCCGGTTGGATACACCTGATTCGTCTGAGTTCTTTTTCTCATTTTTATCCTAATCATAAAAATAAACACAGTTCTTTTGCTATCTGATGATATTTTCTTAACATTACGAATTCTAACATTCACAATACAGACTAGTTTACAAATTCCTGTAAATATTTATCATCATTTATACAGTAAAAATATTTTCATGTATCAGAAATAGTAAAACGATCTCAGATGTATGATGTTTCTAAAACCTTAGCATTATACTTATATTTATCCTTGTACATTATATAAACATCTCAATGAAAATAAAATCAGAAAAAACGTTAGAGTCCAGAGACTGAAAATCGTGGGTCTTAATAGAAATTTTTCGCAAATGAAAAAGGTTACTATTGCATATAGTTTTGATAAATTCATCAAATTATCGTTGCCATCTATTGTATATTTGTGTCCTTAACTGCGCAAGGAAAAACAATCATCAGAATGCCGCCTAAACAAAAATTAAAGTCACAGGTATTTTCGATCAAAATTAACTTGACAACCAAATGCCGTTGGCTTCGGTGACTTATATTACAAACCGATAGCGATCTTCAGAGTCATACAAAAAACACTAAAGTGCAGTCTTGGCTTCGACAATCAGAAGAACATGGCGCTTGGCGAGTTTCAGCATACGATCACTTGTGCTGCCAGGTTTTCGTGGAACGTTTTTGTTCTCCAACTCGGGCATATACATTCTCACTTTGCGCGCTAAGGTGGCAGCATACTGTTTGAACATCGGGTCCTTGATACCAATACCCTTGCTTCGCAGAGCTTCCGTTACAGCCCACAATAATTTCTGCAAAGTATGCAATACATGAACTATTTCCATTTTTTGAATATCTTATAAATTTTATGGAAAGTTTATAACGCGAACATGAAATTACCTTCCTATGTGTATCACTGAGTTCACACTTCCCGTAGTTCGAACCGTCTTTCGATAAACTACCACTAGTCGAATGCCGGTTCCACGTATTTGACGAGCTATTTTCGAGGTTCCTCGTGCAATCGAATGAAAGACTCTTTGCCCACTTATGTTTTGAGTGTTCTAACTCTTCTTCGTTTTTTCTCTTTTTTGATTCCAGAAAACTTATCGACGATTGTGGTTGCGAGCACTTCCTCGAATCTACGAAATTCATTGGTTGCGATTGCGATATTTCGTCGACTGTTGAATCAAAATATATTTATTAACCAGTTACAAAGCCATAATAAACTAAAAATATAAAAGAGCGGGTTGTCTCCCGCTTACCTTCGCTTTTCTTTGGTGTTGGGAAGAGTGCCCGCTTGATTTTCTGAGGATTGTTGTTAATAGTGCTGGTCGTCACAGTCGACGCGGGCATCGACAATCGACTAGGGCCAGGCCTATCATTAGGCGGGCTTTGAAAAAGGGCTCGCTTCGAGGTTTCAATTTTGGATTTTCTGGGCGATGGACCTTCGAGCATGAGCCTCCTTATTTGGCGCTTCTTCGCCGAACTTCTCGGCGTTTTGCGCGGAGTTTTGCCACGGGGACTTTTGCCACGTGGGCTCTTTTTTTTACGTATCGCTTTTCTAATCAGAGTAATAAAAGGATAAATTAGTTTGAACTTTATCAAACGATATCTTTGGAAATAAAGATTAAGACTCACTTGACATTAAGCATCACTGTCTTCTTTTCTGCAAGACCAAGACCTTGCACATTAGCACTAGAAAATGTTCTCCGCCTTCTGGCGAGGTAACTAAGTCTTTTACCGGGACTCTGTCCCATACTTCGTCTTGCTAGAAGATTTCGTTTTCTCGCACTGCCTGGCATCTGTTTGGCGAACCAGACATTGCACGTCGATTGAGTCTCAGCTCCGATATACCTGTCGCACAGTTTTAGTCTGAGGTTTTCAAACTCCTCCATCGCTTTGTTTCTGTTGTAGCTGCAAGTTAGACAAAATTTACAACGATCCGTATTAAAAAAAAATGTCTACAATAGTGTAAAAAATACTTACTATATTTCGGGACACTTGTGTTTAAGTACGTCTGGCCAAGACAATTTGGCGACCTCTTCACAATTTACCGACGTAAACAACGTCGGTGGTGCTTCCTTGTCGTCCGAATCTGCTAATTTACTATCTTCGTTCAGCACAGCAAACGTGGATGAGGACAGAATGGAGGAGTTAAGAAGCGTGTCCGACAGCGTGAACGAACTTGTCGTGTCTGTAAATACTGCGTTAACCGCCATAGAGTCGTTCTCGTCAATTTTTAAATAACTAGATTGTTCGCACGCGTCGAACGCCATGCTGAGGTTCCGTAAAGGAGCCTTTTGAGAGATTTGTGGAAAAACTTTGCTACTTGTACTTGTCGTCGTTGTTGTCGTCGTTTCATCACTTTTCTCATGATTAGATTCCTGGAGTGAAACAAATTGTAATTTACAAATTTGTAGAAATTCAATTAAATTCTTAGGTTTTCATGAAAGCAACATACCTGCTGTGAAACAGACGCCTCGGATTCGATAACAGTCGTATCCTTCTCATCGAGCTTAAACGGATCAGCCCAAAAGTATTGTCTATTCTGTTTAATATATACAAGGAAATCATCACAGTCCTTTTGTGATATCGTATGATTCGGCGGTGGTGGTACACCGCTCAAAAACTTGTTCACCCTTCTCAGTAAAAACTTGTCTGCCTTGAGAATAAGCTCAGGTGTAGTGAGTTTCTTAGGACTGGGAAGCAAGGTTCTGGCCTCTTCGAGACTTTTCTGGAAGGTTGAAGTGGTGGTGGTAGTGGTGGTGCTTTCGGCCTCGTCATCGGCGTCGCTCTCGAAGAGCTCAGGGCTCGGCGCATCTTGGAGCTCGAAGTGCTGGGGTTGAGCTTGTTGAGGCCTTGAGAGGTTGGAAGACTCATCATAGTTGCAGTCCATTGCATCCTCGCTCACATAAATCACTGGGGGCTGATCAGGTTCGGAATTTGTTTGATCACTATGATGTGTTGTCTCGTCAAGAGTCGTTTTTTCCTCGGGCTCTGTTATTGTTTTTTCTGTAAGTGAATCTGGTAGAGAAAACTTTAGTCACTAATAGTTTACTGTAACATCAAATGTTTCATTCTGTATAGCTGCATGTATATAAAAAAGGAATAATATCTTACTACATCAAACTTAATCTGAAAGAGCGCATATAAAAATTATATCAGTGACTAAAATAATTAAAATATTAGTCAGTTGTTACGACATTAGGAGTATGTATTAATGTTAGTAAGTTCATTCATAAGTATAAATGTAAACAAGTGAATGGAATCTTACATAGTCGATTACTATGAATTATACAGCTGTTTCAGGTACATCAAAGTCAACATAGCGTACAAATAAAGTTTATAAACTTGTTTCATACATTGAAATTTAGATTTTGATTGTTATTTATGAGATACTAGTTCTAGAATACTAGATACTAAGAATAAGAGCGAACCGTCTGTTAACTTTTACACAACTTATTCTGTACTCAGTAAATCAAATAACTTCCCCTGACAATAATAATATCAAACCATGGCATTAACCTTGCAAATTACAAACTACATCGACAAAATGCAAGTATACTCACCATGCGTAGAAGAGCTGATAGCAAGGTCATCTTCAAGAAAGGAGGTCTGTCGCTCCAGTGCTGCAGGCATGTCCAGTTCAACCATTTCCTTAGCCGCTGTGTTTGTTTTTGTATGCATCGTCGTTAAAAGCATTACCTAATCCCAGAATGCTGGTCATCATTTTTTCATCACACTGCAAAACAAAAAGCAAACAATCAATGTTGAGCAAGACTCCTAACCAAAAACTTGTGCTTCGATGCCAGTCTTCACTCCATCGAAGCAACTTTGCAAAGGCCAACCCCAGCTGATTGAACATACGTACTCACTTAAAAATCATAGCTGAGAATTTCAGCATCGTCTTCAGTCGGAAAGTAAAACGGAAAAACAGCACAGCAACGCGGGGATAAATCTTCTATACTTATACCTGAGTGACTGACTCTCCACTCCACTCACACAGAGCCACACTCGACTCTATCGCTCTATACGACTCTCGCAGCACTGCGTGTACACTTATTCCAATGTATGTACTTATCACAATTATCTTCGGAGCGACTTTTATCCTCTAACTCCAGCGCGCCGCTTTTTACTCATTATCGCGGGCATCGAATTCGCTAAAAGCCGCCTATAAATAAAGGCGCGAATAGCACAGGCAACACACACTGGACGATATACATATAAGTACAATACACATGAATATACACGTCGTCGAGTCTCTCTATTCAGGCGCGGGCTCGAGAGCAGCAGCTGCTCGTTTATGTATAAGACGGAAAACGAGGGAAGGGAGAACTGGTCCCTCTACTTTCTGACGTTGCGGGAGATTTTTCGAGGGACAGACGGCCCCGTTTATAGGAGATATCGCTTACCCGAGGGATACGTGTGTTATATTATATATATACATATATTGTGTGCACAAGCTATAACGTCACTGATGATCGCGCGCGCGCGCGGACTTTTTTTCCTATATACCTATATATACGTACACCGGATCCGAGCTGTTGTGTAACAATAAGAAGAATTAGATTATATATATATATATCTATATATAGGTATAGGGTTGACTTTACGTTGTAAAATAGTTACCGACAGCGCGGCGTATTCTGATTTAAGCGCGACAGATTTGAATTTGACGGTTTTTTGTAGAATTGATTTTCATTCTACCCTATACTTATATCCTAGTATAGGTACCTTTATAAAATCTTATATTAAATTGAATAATTGAATAATTAATAACTCAAGATTATTTTGTTTGATTCTTGAAGATAGCAGGACCGCGAAATTTTTAACGCGAAATTGCTTGAAAGTAAAAAACTATTAGTGTAAACTGCAACAATTACCAACAGACGATTAAACTTAGAGCCACTATTTTCATATGAAAATAACAGAACTTTGCCGAAAAATTAGAAAGCAACGCGTACGCGACGCCGCATCGAAATCTGCGACAGTGAGAGCTGTGAAAGGTCGAGTTCGTCAGGAATTCCACATATAAAAATGAAAAAGATATAAAAAAAAGTCCATGTTTGTACCTTCCTCACGACTCGCAACAACCTCGACAGAGCCGAAGAAACCTGCAGTGGCGCTCCTCTCACTTTTTCACACATATATAAGTATATACCTATATAGTATAGTAGATATGTATAATATTCAGTATACAGTCCCGAGTCGCGGTCGGCGGTGCGCGCAACCTGTGTGTATTTAGGTTAGGTTTCTCGCAGAACGTAGTCGACGAAGTTTTTCCCTCGTCGTTCCCTGTCTCCCTCCCAAAGATGCTCGACCTCTTCACGATCTTCAGCAAGGGCGGCATCGTCCTCTGGTGTTTCCAGAGCACCGCCCAGATCTTCACCCCGAGCGTGAACGCCCTCATCAAGAGTGTCATCCTCCAGGTGAGAGATTGAGATTTTTCGTCGCAGATGTTACTGTCTTGATTCTACTTTTTTTTTAACTGGGTCGTCGTCGGTGCATAAAATTAATGCTAATTGTTGCTAAGTCATCGCAAGAGCTATTGTTCGAGCGAGGTGGTACTGTTTCGGATTTGCGTATGGATTTCGGAGTCGCGGTGAGATTCCATATGGACGGGATTGTCACATGGGTTGACATTTGTAAACAAAGTTTACTATTTCGGAGTTTTTCGTTTTTGGATTATTCGTTGGGTATGCCTTTTGATTGATGTTTCTATGGATACGTTTTGTGTAGCGGGAATTCGTTTTCTTTGAATTGGATTAGATTGATTTGTTGTTAATTCGATTTAAGAGGGTGAGATTACTAGGGATACACCTGTAATCTTAAGTCTCTGGATGAAATTTATTCTTGGATTTTTTTAGTCTATTTGCATAGTTTTATCAGCAATTTCAAATTTGATTTTGAACCATATGGCTACAATTCTGCCTTGAAATTCTAAAAAATGATGCTATTTAACAAATTTCAAAACTTTTTCTGACTTGGAATATTATATTATTCGGTTCTCAATGTATCGCTCTTGACTACGTAGATTAAACTGTTTTTTTTACATATTTCTAATTTATGACTACTAAAAATTTTAAAAGTCATTGTTTATAAAAGTAATCTGGCAATTCTATTGAATAATTTGTAACCATATGTCACTGATTTTATATTTTCATTACAGGAAAGAACAGGAAACCAAGTATTTGAACATGATTCCTTGCGACTACAGTACAAATTGGATAATGAATTTGAATTGGTTTTTGTGGTGGCATATCAAAAGATATTGCAGTTATCCTACGTTGACAAGTTTCTAAATGATATTCACTTGGAATTTAGAGATCGCTTTAAAAATGAGTTGCAGAATTCAAAATGGTTTTTCAATTATGACTTTAAGAAAACCTATGAACAAGTGTTGATTATAGCCGAACAATGGGGTAAATCGCAGGCTAAAATTCCTAAACAAATGAGGACTTTTGACGAAAGTTTCAAGTCTAAGAAGACTGTTGCTAGTATGATAGAAAGAAAAGATGACAAAGAAAATAAAAAACAAAGTAAGTACCATGGACTCAAATTAATTGGTTGAGGGGTGTTATCTGGAAATGAACCTTTTGCCTTACTTTTCATTTTTCAGTCAAATTCAAAACTTAATATTTCTATAATCTTACATTGATGTATGCTTGCAGGGCTTTTTTAGTTTATAAATGGGTAAAAGATTAGAGATAGTTTATACTGACTAACTAAAAGGGTACACAAATATTTTTCGTAAAATAAAACTTAAAAGTTATTGATGTCAGTATAGACTTAGACTATGCTTATAAAAACATAATACTTTTTCTATAAAGAAAAAATAAGCTTCTGGTATATTGGTATTTTTCTGGAGATGGGAATTTGCTATAATATTTTGCTTTACACTTAGGTAAAAAAAAGAGAGGGACCAATGATGCTGATGAAGGTCAACGTAAGTCAATAGTGAGACAATTTTGCTTTATTATTATTTTGCATGCTCACCGCTAAACTGCCACTTTTTACTTATTCTTTCTACATCAATTTTACATATTAATAAAACTCATACAATTTATTAAATTACAATGCAACTACTTCATTTTTAGATAAACCCATTGAAGTGCCTAAAGTACCAGACTCTCCTAAGCCTGCTACTGTTCAAAATGGTGTCCTGGATGAAGACATTCTGCTTGCTAATCGCTTAAAACTGGCTCAAAAAATGGCCTCTGGTCCAAGAAAGAAGGCTGACAAGCAGTAAGTTTACGAGCAATAGAGTCTTTTCTATATATAAGTAGAGTGCAATGTTAAAACACTTGAATATCACGCAGGAAAAGTCCAAAACCAGAGAAAGCTGGTAAGAAGCCCAGAGTCTGGGAACTTGGTGGAACTAACAAGGACCTCGCTAATTTAGAACGTACTAAAGATAAGCCAGACGATGCTGGAGAGTATGTAGCGGCTGATACGACTGTAAGATTGATATAATTTGAAAGTTCTTAATCTTCGAATGTTCAACTGATATTTTAACATAATCAATTCCTAGATTATCGGTCAAATGAAAGGTGGAATTCGAGATCTTGAGGTTGAGAGTGATTCTGAGGAGGACGACGATTCTGATGAGCCAGAAGTTGAACAGGTCAAGGCTCAATCTCAGAAAAAATCTGGCGGTGTGTTCTCCATGTTTAAAAATCTAGTAGGAAATAAGGCTCTTAAAGAGGAGGACATGCGTCCAGTTTTGGAGAAGCTTAAGGATCACTTGATTGCAAAGAATGTCGCTTCCGAGATCGCTCAAAAACTTTGCGACTCTATCTGCGTTAAACTTGAGGGCAAGGTACTTGGCACGTTCGACAGCGTAGCCAACACCGTGAAAGCGTCGTTGACTGACGCTCTAGTACAAATTCTGTCGCCGAAGCGTCGCGTTGACATCCTGCGTGACGCCTTTGAGGCCAAGAAGCACGGCCGGCCGTACGTTATGGCTTTCTGCGGTGTCAACGGAGTTGGAAAATCCACGAACTTGGCCAAAATTTGCTTCTGGTTGATCGAGAACAACTTTAGAGTACTGATTGCTGCTTGCGATACCTTCAGAGCTGGTGCTGTAGAACAGCTGAGGACCCATATGAAGCACCTGAACGCGCTTCATCCGCCAGAGAAGCATGGAAATATGACGATGGTGCAACTCTATGAGAAAGGTTAGTCTCGTTTACTTGCATCCCGCGCTTGTGTAATAATCTTGTTTGCTATAACTAATGAATAATCATGTATAGGATACGGAAAGGACGCAGCAGGCATAGCGATGGAGGCAATTCGTTTTGCGTCGGACTCGCGCTTTGACGTCGTCTTGGTGGACACGGCCGGCCGTATGCAGGACAACGAGCCGCTGATGCGCGCCCTCGCCAAACTGATTAAGGTCAACGAGCCGGATCTCGTACTATTCGTAGGTGAGGCGCTCGTCGGTAACGAGGCCGTCGATCAACTCGTCAAATTCAACCAGGCACTCGCCGATTACAGTAACTCTACCAATCCTCACATCATCGACGGTATCGTCCTCACTAAATTTGATACCATCGATGATAAGGTACTTTGTTTGTTATAATGAATAATAATATAATGTAGGTGTGATGGAACTACTAATGAAGGAATATTTTACAGGTGGGTGCAGCCATATCTATGACGTACATTACCGGCCAGCCAATCGTTTTCGTAGGCACTGGTCAGACTTATACGGATTTGAAGTCCCTGAATGCAAAGGCTGTGGTCCACGCTTTGATGAAGTGAACACGTTACCTATTTCTATTATAAATCTATTTAGGCGTAAATTCATTGAATTGCTGTTGAATTTCATTGATATATTTATACAAGTTCGATAAGCAATTTTTCAATGTCTTCTTCATCGAACTTAAAATTATTGAATTTTATATATGATGGAAAATTAATTGATGTTATATAGGAAAAAATGTCGATTTTCGAGGATCGCATTACTTTTTTGTACAATTGTCTTGGGACACGGTAGCCGATCCTTGATCGACTACTCTCTATATTATGCGGAGTTGGAGCAGCTTAATCAAGTGTTGATTTGAATAATCGTTGTTTTACCATACAGCATATTTATTGTAAAGCTAGATTTAAGAGAGAATTTTATAGTAAATCTTATATATTAAAAAATATTTATCGATTACATCAGATACTGTACAATTTTTATTAACTTTCTATTTGTTAATATGGACTTCCGCATTGTTCGATCTCCGTGTAAAATATCCTTCATTTCGTTAAAATACGACGATAATTGCCGCCCGATCAATTGTACGTAAACGTAAAATCTCAGATGTGACCCATGGAAAGCTGTTCAGCAGTTCGATTGTTTCCATCCTTGTTAGCGGAGGAAATATCGTGTACAGCGTTTTCGTCCTCGAACTCCCAGTTAACACTGTCATCAAACTTCTGCTCTTCTGTGATTGTACCGCATATTGACATCCGCAGGATCAATCCTGGAATCACACAAAAATCCATCATGTCATCGCAAACGAACAAAAGCTGACTATACTATTCGAGTCAGCAAACAAGAATAGACAATCATTGGACGAGGAAACATTGACCAAGCTAGTCAGCATCAGGCACATCCAACGCAAGCACAGACAGCTTTATCCAGTTAATAATGACACTCAGCGAGGAAATATCATCGACAGCCATCAACCCGTACGAAAATGATTCGCGGCCTCTCGTTCATTCAAATCACGTACGCGCATACATACATAGAGGGAGGGAGAGAGAATTGACCATCGATTACCCGTTATTAATCCAGAAACAATGGCGACTCCCAGTGTGACCGCCAGCGCCAATAATTGATATGCGGCCTGCTGTCCGGCACTGCGGTTCAGCCCAGGTTTTAGCGAGAGCCGGTAATTGTCGTTTATTTCCGTGAGATTAGGACCTAGTCCTGGAATACGGCCTGGGAATATCTGCGAAACACAAATCAGACCACTATACTGTATCGATGTTTATCTGCGAGAGATTGTCTATCTGATCTTTATTTCTTCGTCGTTTTGCTTTATATTGAAAAGTTCGATATATTCACTATATGTATGTACATGCATTGATTAGCGAAAAGTATATACTGTTACCTCGTAGAGCGAATAATTGTAATCAGCTTCGTTAGCCAAACCAGCGAGAAGAGCCCCGAAAAGTCCAGCGAGCACCGCTGGCATTCCGTGCAAATTGTGCACTCCGCAAGTATCGTGTATTCTCAGTCGTTTTTTAATCAGCGGCTGCGCACATACATATATAGATCATCGATTATTTAAAATGTCTAGAAAGGAATCTCGTCGCGTGTAAAACAACAGGTCGTGACTTATTAATCGAGCATCGATCGCGGAAAGTTTTTAAAAAGCTCGGCAAAGCTCTGGGGAGCAAGTTTTCCGTAATACAGGGGATTAAATGGGGAGAAATCCAAGTGCGGCGCGCTGTATACTTGTTTAAGCTGTTTTAAGCCGTGTATTTCGGCGGCAGACCGCTGCCGTGCTAAAAACTTTCGCGCGGCGCACTCAACATTTATCAAAATTTATGAATCCGTTAAAACTTTCCTGTGACGCCGACGAGCTCGCCGTCACGTATATATATTATATGATACACTGCGAGCTTTGTTTGGACCTTAGCGAGTTATAGTAATCCATTTGCATGTATTTATAAGCAGAAAGGGGTAATTTTAAATAAGTGCTGTATTTATAGAAAAGCTTTTTTTACCGTGAGATACTTGTAGCCGAGAACACTGATCGCACCGGCGGCACAGCCAATCGCAACGGCGCCGAATGGTTCGCACATCATTCCTGTAAAAGTGAATAATTTTTACTTTTTTTTTTCAATTTAAACACTTTTATAAACTTGTGTAATACGAGCAAATCTGTATTTGACACTGAGCATTTGTACACTGCGAAAGTTTATAATACCACAATTTAACTTTGAATAAGGCTCTTCCGACGCGAGCGCAGATTTCAGTTAAATCTCTCTATTGTTCGAGAATTATACTGCCGGTAGATGGAAACAGAATTTTCCACTTTTAAGATTCAACTCGGAAGTATATCGAAAATTGTCTAGAATAGAATATACAAATTTATTATCACCTGTCATCGACAGCTTTGACGTCTGATTGATTTCGGCTTTGGCGTTTTTTGCCCATTTTTATATTTCCGATAGCAAACTATCCCTATCTGCGTCGATAATAAAGACTCCATATATGGGCATCAGAGAATATAGCGTTCCGACGCACGAATAACTTTCCGATACAGCAGATTTAGTTCGTAGATTCTAAATATTCTTTTTTGTTTTTCGGTAAAATTGTCAACTTACCAGCAGCGGTTCCGATGGCAACACCACCGGCCAAAGTCGAGTTCTGCACGTGAACCATGTTAAACTTGCTCTGCTTCGAAACGAAAGCAGATACGGCAAAGGAGATGACGCAGCTCGCGGCGATCGACAGAAGCGTGTTGATGATCGCCCGGCGTTGCTCGTCACCCTTTAAAGCTGCGCTGTTGAACGACGGCCAGAACAGCCAGAGGAATATCGTTCCTGCGATTTTTGTTTGAAATGAAATTTTTCGTCGTTGGTAGCGTTAAGAAACTTTTCTATTGAGATGTTTGTATATATTGTACTGACCGATCATAGCGAAAATGTCGGACTCGTAGGAGGAACCCTCGAGGCTGTTCTCCTTGGGCTTTTCTTTCATTCCGAAGACGAAACTGACGGCCAGGCCGAAGTAGGCGCCAAACGCGTGGACGTACATACTGTCCCCGGCGTCGACTGCCTGAATAACAATTTTTCTTTTGTATTAAACATACGTATATCGTTAATTTTAAATAGCGAATCCATTATGCGCATAGTTGAAAATTGTCTCATCCTACATATGAAATTGAATTCATACGTAGGACTTAATTACTTATTTATATATATATATATACACGTCAATCTCGCAGTATGTAGATTCGCGCGCAATAAATCATCGAGCAACCTACCACGAAATGGTGCTCTCCGATGTACTTGTTGGCGGTGTAGACGATGAGCTCGATGATGCCCATGACGATTAGCTGCATGTACGTCGTTTTGCCGAGTAACGCGCCCATCGATATCAGAGGCGCCGCCACAGCCACGTCCGCGCTCAGCAGTCTATATATACATACATACGCGCTGTGTATTAAAGCTTGCGCACCGCGTGAGCGCACTTATAATGCTGTATCTATGATAATGGGCCTAGGCTGGTTACACGGGAAATAATTCAGCGGTGAAGGGCTTCGTTGTTGCGTATACGTATACATGTATATATATATATATATATATATAGGAGAGAAGTGTTTCGGATGTACATGTATAATAATAATAATAATGTTCGGGCATGCAGATGATTTGGAGTTATTTCGAATGGGTCTCGCGAAAAGAACTGTATAAAGTTATATACATCAGGAATCCTACGCGTTGACAGACGTATAATACGAAACGCGAGGAGATTCCCAGAGGAAAAGGCAAGTCGCGGCGACTTGTTGATACTCCTCTGCGCGTCTCGTCGTCGCCCCCTTTGTCTCCAGTCTTATACACTTTCTTCCCCCCCCGATTTTCTTTGTGCGCTTTGACGCGAGCTTTTATTTCGACTGATGTATATTTTTAGACTCTCTTTTATATACTAAAATTTCTTTTTATCTCTCTCCATCTCGAGGAGTCGTTGAAGCAAACGTCGACGTTCAGAATGAAAATAAAAAAAAAAATTTTTTTTACGGATTACTTACGATTCCAGTGAGAGAGGCGCCTTTCCATTCTTTCCAATGTTGAATACACCCTCGCAGAGCATCGCGACCTGGACGAGTATGGCCCCGACGAGAAAAGTCAGACCCACGGCACTTTGACCGTATCTCCGGAGGAACGTCATGAGAAAACCGAAGCCGATCCATATCATCACGTGCACGTCCTGGTACACTGAAAACCAATTCGATAGCTTAAAAATTCTCTGAAACTCGCCTTTGTAGTCAAAAGCAGATACGTGTGAGTATATATATATAATAGGGGCAGCACTAATTAACGGCGCGAAATTCAACTTTGTTGCGAGAAGGGGAGGGAGAGATTATATATATATATACTTATATAGCTTTATTCGGGGGTGCGCGGATAACTTTCTCTAGCCGGCAGCAGTTTCAATATTCGGCGGGCTTTGATCGCGAGAAGGCATATATATATATATATATATATATATATATATATATATATATATATATATATATATATATATATATATATTACAGAGCTAGCATAGATTTCCCGCAGGAGTATATAGGTGCAAGAGTAGCATATAAGATGCGAGCGATTGTTTTGATAATGTAAGGATGTTTGTGTTCGTTCGATAATTTGCATGCATATATGTATGAACATTTTTACGGGAAAAATGCACCAGCTCCGTTGGAGTATGATGAAAAATTGTTTAGAGGTTTTTTTTTGGTTATTTATACAACATTTTGAATACGGAATAAATGGTGGAGAAATGTTATTTCAGCGGCACGCATATTTTTGTCAGTATCACTTCGAGTCTCCTATGGGAAATTCGAAATAGGAAAATTAATAACAAGCAGGCATTTGGCACTTAATGTCCAAAGTGAGAGAAAAAATTGATATTTGTAGATTCTAAGTTCGAGAAAAGATGTCTACGTTAGAGTATCGTAAAAAAGCTAAAAGCTGCGATTTTTTACAAATTCAAGCACTTTTTTATTTTTGTTTCAATCTTTAGAATTCGTCTGGAGTCAAATTGAAGCTCTTTTCTTCTACCTACAGTTAACGATTTTACATTAAATCCTTGTTGGTTAGCTACATGTATATGGTTGTCAAGATATAGCTAATCAATAATCGAAATGTACATGTAAATTTTTAAAATGCAAGCAGGAGATAAGAGCTTTACTTTACAACGATTTGTTTTTCTACAAATTTTATATATTTCTTTGATATTAGTAAAATCGATTTTTGTGCCAAAATATGCCTGCCACTGAGATAATATTTGTTCACCATTTTTATCGTTTCAAAATGTTATAACGAACCGAAAAAGGGATCCGCCAGGTGTGCCCCCTAAAAATTTGTTCTTCATTTTCTAACGGGATTCGTACATATACGTTTAAAACCAAGCATCGCGAGCATCACATATACATACATATATAACGAGTATGAGGTGCACTTACATGTGTAGCGATCAAGTTTGATTTTATTCGCAGGCTGGGAGTAAGTTTGTTTTGATTATACGTATTGTTCGCGGAAGCTCGTATAAGTTGATGCATCGAAAATTTTCTTGCCCTCGTCTGTTTTGCAATATCAAACTTAAACAATTATAAACTAACTTCGTACGCTGGTATATATATCCTCTTAAGATATACAAACAACCTTGTACATTATAAAGTTCGCGTCGTAATTTCAAAATTACGCGCCAAAAAGCTGGCACAAGTGAATTTAAAATTCCCGCGCGCGCGTTCAATTAATTTCGCTCAATGCAGTCGTAGTACAGTATAGGTGCCCTTAACGGCTCATTGAAAAGAAAATCGCATTGAGATGCAATTTATTTTCAATTCCACAGCTCCGCCGAGGCAATGTCTGTACCGGACGGTTCGTTTCGCGCTTTTCTTTGCTTTTTCAGTTTCGCCTCACTTGGCTGAATTAGATTCTTCGATTCTCGCGTCTCGCCCTCTTTTATATACCCGTATGTGTGTCTGTGTGTGGTATATAAATTTTAACGACGAAGCTTTTCTCTATTTATACCCTGTATATAGCGCTACAGCTGCTGTTCTTTTTTGGATTATATATATATATGTATATATATATATGTATCGATCTGGTGCTTTCGTTCAGTATTAGTACAACGGATAAATGTGTTCAGACGTTAAATAATGGATTATTAAAAATCTGTTATTATTTATCACGCAAAGATTTTTTTTCAAGAGCAACATTTTAATAATGCTACTCACAAGTAAAGTCACATATACGTCCCTTCGACTCGTACAGATCGTGTTACTATATCAGACATCGAGTTATCAGTCAGAAAAATTGATATTCATATTGCGTAAAAGATGTAAATACACTCTATATGTATGTTGACAAGTCTATATCTCGTTAAGAAGAGACAAAACACTGAAGCACGACCTCAATTTTTCCGGTCAACATATCGTTTTCTACAGTTTTAGCCAAATCCACGGCTCCAAAAGTGTGATCTCTCGATCTTCATTGTCAGTGTAATCAATATATGTCCGTTACAAAAGTAGTTTTTCTATAAATTGCTATTGTACTATAGCGAATTCGAACGTTTCATAATCCTCTTAAAACACTTCAAATTTTAAACGCGATTCGCGCACTTCTCTATCCTCTTCGAATTTGCGATGATTACACTCATTCTATATCATTAATCCCAAACACATCCATATAACACCCAGACCACTATATATATATATATATATATATATATATATATATATACGAATCAGAGAAAAAAGTACAAAAATTTTTAATGCACCTCGCACACCAACAATTCTCCTAAACTGCCCTAACGCGTACAATTCAACTCCATTCTTCTCCCGCAAGTCGAGCTTGCGGCACATACATATACACACAGAGCTTGCGGATAAAGACTTACGTGCGAACGTGACCGGCAATTCGTTGCTGCTGACTTCATTCGCGTGTAGCTTAGCATAATCGAAAGCGGCCAGAAAGCCGCAGAGCAAGAAACCCTCGATGAATAGCAAACTTATCGCGTGCGCAAGTCGCGTCGTTCTGTTCATGTTGCGATTTGCGCGGGTTGTCGAGTTATTTATTTATTTTTTTTAAAGCGATTATATAGCACGTTTCTCGGCGAGCGTCGCTCGGGAGACTGGAAATTTCGGTGTATCTCGCGGTGAATACATCTATTTACGTGTACCTAGGCTTTGAGCAATGAAATTGGCCATTTGCAATTCTTTTATTCGCCGCGTGCTTTTGAGGAATCGGCGAGCATTGTGACGCGCGCACGCGAGTTTTTGGGACTTTTTTTATTTATTGTTTCGTCATTGCTATAAAATTTCTATTGTCCCCGCTGTTTTAAAGTTCCTATATATACATAAAAATATACTTTCAAGAGCTTTTTGAAAGTCGCGCGCGAAAATACGACGATGATTAATTTTATATATATATATAAATATACACTTACTCGGATACAGCGGCGGAGGATCGTCGTCCTTCTTGTTATCCGCGAGTCCGTTGTTCGTCGGGGAGTATGCTGAAACTGGAAAAATGTATAGGACATCAATTATCGAAATTGCTTGTATACATTTTGCATCGTTTGTATAATGCAGTATCGCAATTGCGAATCTCTCGCTTTTAGATACTGTGCGCACTACATATGGCTTTGGCAAATGCATCGTTTCTATTTAAACGCGCATCTCTATGCAGTGGATAATTCTAACTGGAGCTCGTGTACCGCGAATTATTGCGAGGTGTTATTTTGGTAGACTGTATAATTTGTATGACGGCGTGTGTTTTTCGCTGAAAAATCTCGTGCTTAAAATTTTGCGCAATTATATCGTTAGATATAATATCGTTGATGGGAAAATTGGGAAACTCGTTTAGAATACGCGTGAGTGAATTGAAGTGAGTTTTGCTGATTTCGCATCGATAGTGGAAAAATATGTATATGTAGAATTGAATTAAAAAATTGGGATTTCACCTGAGAACTCATCCTAGCGTAAGATGAAATATTAAGCTGAAATTTTGTTCGATAAATGTTATAAATTTATAATTTTATATTTTAAATATATCATACAATGAGTAAATATACGCAGTCTAGTGGATTATTGAATAGTATTCAAGCATTAATTTATAAATAATTTCCAATTTTCGTCGATTATTAACTTATTGACATGATATGTACTTGAGGTCTTGGCACGAAATTTCTTCGAATCTTCTACATTATTTAATACTTTCCTTATCAAAATAACTTTCTTCTACGTTTTCCGAAACATGCGAGTGATAACATCAACCAGCGAGTTTCGCTGCTTGTGTTTTAACATTATTGCTGTTCCAGGCAATTCAATTCAAACTCAAATATATGAATATCTGATTTTATCAGAAGGAGCGAATATTTAAATTTTTTTGGAAATATTCCGTCGTACATATACTCCCAACATAAGGATAAAGCAATGCTGTATTTAAACATAAAAAAATTGCTGGAAAAAAGTTTCGAGTATTTGCGCTATCACAGATAAAATTTTAAGTCCTCTGCGTCAATCAAAAGAATTATAATACAGATCGGAGATCCGAGTGCATCTTTGAAAAATGCCATATAAAATGTGCTAAAATATTATTGTTGTAATATTAAACAAAGAAAGTATACTCGAACTAACACACCAAGTTAACTTCACAAAGCCGCATGAACGGAGACAATTAAAAAAAACACAGAAACAAGGCATCCGTTTAATCTCGTCTGACAATCATCTGAGATTACACAAAATATCCATTCGCATTGTTTGCGCCGAACAAACTCTATACACATATATACACACGGCAATAGCATCAGCATCTATATAATATATACCGGCTCACGACAAGGCGACAATGTGGTCGCGAGCCAGACAACGAGTCGCTTTCAACGGGCCACGTCGTCTCTCGGCTCTATGGAGATGTGCACCTATAGATGTATGTATATATATATATATATATATATATATATATATATATATATATATATATATATATATATAGTGTGTGTACAATACACGATAGATGTGCGTGTATATGCGTACCTGAACGGTTTCTCGGGACGGGACGAGCCTCAGGCCCGTACGTCATCAGTGCTCCCATTAACACGATCACAATGATCTGGATCAGCAGGAGCAGCATCACCTGCTGCTTTTCGCCGCAGGCGCCCACCATGCCCTGTGTGACAAACGGGATGTATGTGCTTTAGTATTGTTCTATTTGATTTTTGCAACTATATGAGCCTATAGTTTTTGCTTCCTCCTAGAGGAAGCTTTGTAATAGTAAAATTTTCAGTTTCGCTAAAACTTCATAGAAACGTGTTTTCAGCCGTTTGAAGTTCGAATCATGTGTTTTTAGAAAATGTCCGTGCGGATGGCTGTGCGTGTGTTTGTATGTATACCGTCGTATTTCTGGAACTACTTGGCTATAATAATAAAATTTGATATGCATATCTGTTTTTTGATTCTGAATTCGGGTAAAAAGAATTTTTTTAATTTTGACAATTGTAACCATTTTTTGATTTTTGAAAATTTTTTGTTTCGTTTTTGTAAACGATATAATTTATACAAAAAATTCATCAATAGTATTTTTGAAAGAGTATAACATTTTCTACTTTTTACCTCAAGATTTTCTAAATTGACCGCTTCGTTTAATTGTTATGAAAAAAAGGTGTTTTTTTTTAATTCATATCTTCCAAATTAAACAGTCTAATGTTTTGAAAAAATTCATGATAACAAAGAATAATAATGTCTACATGTTGTAAAAATTTTAAGTCATTTTGGTGATTAGTTTTTGAGAAAAAAATCGAAAACCTAAAAAAATCGGTTTTCTATTTCGCACGGTTTCGGGAGTGAAAAAGCTTTAATTTACTTGAAATTTTGGGAAAAGATAGATCTTTTGTCTTTTCCTTTGAAAACGATTAGTTGAAAAGATATTAAAATACAAATTCTTTGTCTCTCACTCTGTATACCCTGTATAACTGAAAATTATTATTTTTGTTAAACCTTTAACTCGCTAACGAAAACTCAGAATGTTTTGAAAAAATTCATAGTTTTAAATTGCAATTCATTGTATTAAGAAGATCCGGAGAAAAATAAATGCATTATTAAATTAATATACTTGAACGATACATACGAACAAGAAACAATAAATTTGTTTGGAGGAAGCTACGTGCCAACGAATTGGCAGCGGATTTTTTTGTAAACTTACAAGTTTGTTCATTTATAATGAGCAATTCGTACAGATTGACGCTTAATAATTTTCTGTTTAATAGTTTTCAAGCAAACTTTTATGGGATTTTACAAGTCGATTGGGGGACGTGTGGAAGAACTTCTATAATTATTACTATATATACATTAAAAATGAGATTATTTAATTTTTTCCTTTCTATATGAATTATGCGTTATTATATAAAAAAAAATAATAAAAAGGATTAAAATAAGAGACTAAAGTGTGGATGATTCGATATTAATATACTAAAAATCAAGAAAAATAACTAAAATTCAGAAGAATATTTATATATTATATTAGTTGCGAGAACTGAGTCAATAAATATAATTACTGTAAGTAATTTTTCATGACTTACAGTAATTATATGAAGACTCATAGATTGAGATGTTTTTTGGAAATATGATCCAGCTTATAACAGACACGAATACGACGAGCGACGTAACGAACGACTGATGTAAGCTCATTACTGTAATGTGCGATTAAACGGACCAAAGCATATAAGCCTAGAGTAATTAATCTACAGCATAAAAGAGACCTTAGCTGAATGTACGTATATAGAAGCTCCGAAAATTAATCAAGCTAAAATCTACTTTTTCACCAAGTCGAAATGCAGTCGGCATCAAAGTATAACGAAAGGCGGAAATTCCGGCTTTAAACTATTCGAAATTAATTAGCCGCGCTTTCATCTCTCTTATCGATAACGATTTGTGTATGCTATACACCTGTCGTGTGTCCGCGCAGTATCATCCCCTGAAAGAAAAAGAAGAAAGCATCCCGAGCAAACAAGCTCGGCTTGAATAAACTTAAGCTCCGCGCGCGCGCGCGACACTTTCTTTCGCGAGATAAATTGCCACGTCTGCAGCTGTTGGAATTCACAGTTGGAAATTGCGCTTCCACGCAGTGCAGTAAAGCTTCTAAGCTCTCTTGGCTTCCGTAGGGATTAGCACTTGGCTGTAATAACGATCGCGACGTGCCGCGGATGCTGTTGCAGCTTTTGAGCTTTTTTGGAGGTGTTTGCGTTGTTCGCGGGCGTGATTTATCGCGCGGAGGGGAATGCGAAGTTTTGGGTTTATGGGTCAGGGGAGTAGTAGAGCTAGCTGTTTTCCGGACGCGTTTTTGGAAGGGTTTGCGAATTTTGGTGCGTTTTATAGGTTGAGAACATTAAAGTCGAAAGCTTTCTTGATAACCCGTGAATTAATTAATTTTATTAAATTTTTTTGTCGGGGATTTCCACAGCTACGGTTATATTGCTATGAGGAATATATTGTGTAAAGTTTCACAAAAATTACGCGCAGTATTTCTTATAAGTATAATTGCAATATATTCCAGTTAAGGGGGACCGAACGTTCATTAAACATTCAAATTTCGCGCCACAAAATAGCAGACGATAAAATAATTAATTTACTTATAACAATTAATGAAAGAAAAATTAAGTGTTAGTTGCCCTCCGTTATAGGATTATCTATCATTTCTTAAAAGTTGTCTGAAGTTATTATAACAATGTGGCACTGAGAGAAAACCTTGAAAAGGCGGCATATAGTTATAACAACTGGAAACTTTGGAAAATGATAGATAATTACATAACAGTGGGCTAACAAACTCTTGCTTTTTCGTGATTTTACTTCCATTACTTGTGTTTTCGTCTGCTATTTTGTGGCGCGAAATTTGAATTTTTAATTGACCTTTGGACCCCCTTAAATACACCCCCTACATAAAATCGTTCGCAACACACAGTACCTTCGCCATTTCTCCTCAGCAAACTCCACCAGCCGTATCAACCGCTGATCCCAGTTATTTTACACTATACAACACAGATATAGTCGAACACCACAGCAGCAGCAGCAGCAGCAGTTGGCCAAAACACTATATGTACACGGAGAGACAGAGCGTCGAAGAAATTGACGATAGCCCGCGGAAGTTTACTGTCGGCCGGTTGTTCCAATGACCACCGCACACTACATGTCTCCGCTCGATCGAACAGTAGCGCGCAGAGAGAGATCCGAAACCGCGATCGAATAAAATCGAGCGATAAATTTTCAGCGCATATTCGCCCAGTGGCCAATTACGACGTGATGCGTATGTTGCGGGAGGGGAGGGATGTGTGTGTGTGTGTGTTTGTAGTGGGATGTGGAAGTCGGCTTGATGGAGATGGGATTGAGTGACGGTGACTGGATTATTCAATGCTTCGCTATGGTTTTTTGAAGTGTGTTGGATGAAAGATTGTTAAGGTTTATAGTACGTGATTATATGTTCAATTGTTAACAAGAGAATATACGTTCTCATTATAGAAAAATTGAATTTTTATTTTCAACAATGTAATTATATGTCGGTGTAAAGTTTTTGATTAAAAAATTGGCCAATATAGTTAGCTTGTAATAATCGTCAATTTTTCTACCAATTTCGTTAGCGTATCATGTTTTTGGTTAAAAATAATAACTATGTAAAATCATTAGTGACAATTATGTTAATTGTCAAATATTTCATTGGTATAATTGTATGAAGTATATTACGAATAATGCTAACTATTACCAATATTAGAAACTTAATGTAATTATAGCCATTGGCTTGTGCGATATTACAATTACATTATTGTAACTTATACAAGAAGTTTTACCATACACGTTTCTTGAATAAGTCAAAGCAGTTTCAAAAAATCTTTTCCACTCACGTAATGTGACCCAAATCTATGATAACTTCGTCCAAAATGCGTGACCTCCCTAAAATTTCCGAAACACAATCAAAATCAAGTCATCAATTACTGCAGGTATGTACAAATAATTACGAGTCGCAGATTGCCAGTAGCCCCGAGAGCCTCTACATATATATAGCGGAATGAGTTATGCAGCGCAGATGACCTCGTGTGTATATGTGCAACGGCTAAATCACCCCAGCGGATATACGCCATTCGCTTAATGCTCGATGTATTTGATGTCGAACCATAGTATAAACTAACCTGACGCGTCTCTCTCTCTCTCTCTCTCTCTCTCTCTGATGCACACGCGTATATTAATATACATAAAACGCGCCAGCGTTTGCAAAATTTTGGCGGGAATATATGAATTTTTGCGTTCTGAGATATCAAAGTTTTCGTTAATTTACATACGCGCTTCTATAGCAAATTCATGACTAACAATTCCGTGTTTACTTAGTTTAATTCACGAGCGAGTTTGCATGTTCTTCGCAACAATGATAATATATATATATATATATATATATATATATATATATATATATATATATATATATATATATATATATATATATATATATATATATATATATATATATATATATATATATATATCTCGTTGCATAATATTTGAATGTATTATAAATTTTAAAAATGTTTGTCTTCGATATAAAATATCGGGAGAAGGATAAAGTCTTATACAGGCTTTTATAAAAATACAAAATTTCATCTTATAATCTAATTTTCGTTCAAATCACATGCGCGCACAGTCATCTTGCTTTTATTCCAACTAATTTGCCTACAATCGATCGTAAGGAGGCCGATTTAGCTCAACCGTCAGTGACCACTTAGCCGCCCGCTATTCTTTTGTCGGAAAAGTAACCGCGACACGCGACACACCGCGATATATATATATACACACACGTGTATCAAAAACAACCGCATAATACATGGAAGCGCATCGATTTTTTTCGTCTACCGCATGAATCTCTTATGATATCTGTCAATTGATTTCTCATATCAGGTACCGTGTCAATCGTACAGTTTTTAAATAAAAACAACTGAGAAAATAAGATGAAGAAGGAATATTGCATTAGACTCCGGAGTTCATTGGCTTCGATTATTTAAGATGTAATAAATGTCAATCTCGAGATTAACCGCGAGTTTCTGCGCTATATTGAGCGTAAATATCGCGTGTACAAAGCTTTTTTTCTCTCTCTTTCATCCCCGTATAACTTTCTCCCGTTTTCTCGGGGATGTTCGATCAGCCGTGAAACATCAGGCTAAATCAGCCGAAATAAGCACGGGATATATCGTGTATATACATATATACATACGGATACTTGATAATAGCTGATTGAAGCTTTATTGTCTGATGCGCGAAACGGAAAAACATCGTATAGTTATACCGCGTGTATAGAGACTTGTTGTTGCATTTCTATACATGTACTTATCGTTTCCTCGGTTTACGCTGTATCTCCGCATATTTCTTTTATCAACTTTTTAAACTCGCGATCGCGCTGTTTTCTGATAAAATTTGTGCGTATATATATATATATATATATATATAAGTAAGTCGAGATAAAAGGTCAACAGTCTCGATGAGAAAAAAAACTCGCTTGTGTACACTCGGCTATAGATCAGTGCCTCCGCTTTTAAATTTGAACATTATATATATATATATATATCACACTTGTTTGCGGACTTGATTAATACTGATCAAGTCAAGATCAACTCATGCGGGCACATCGTAACAAGTGGTTATATATAGTATATGTAGAATATATAGTTTGCTATATTCTATATCTGAGTTTCAATTTTATCGAGAATGTATATGTGTGTGGGTGTATATATATAGTCTTGAATGAAACTTTGCGTTAAATCGTAAGTTGCTGTATAACGCTTTACACGCCTCAAACTTGACTGCACCGCTAACTAACTGTGACCTGTAATAAGTTTATAACACATTTACGAAGATCACCGCACTAGACGAAACTCGCCGAATCCAATTACTTAATTGCAGCTATGTATATAGTATCACTTGACGCAGAAAGCCTTGATTACACTAGAAGCTTTATTATTTATTTATTGAAGGTATGATACAAACAAGAAAAACCATAACAAAAAAATATGAAAAAAAAAGATAAGATTCCGATCGAGGGAAGAACATCGACGAAACATCGAAAATCGTACATATATTAACCACCAAACCAAACAATCGTTCAGTTAGCACAACGACGCTGTTAACTTCGGACTGGAGCATCAGTTAAGCATTTCCTCCTTATATAAACTCGTCGCAATGGAATTGACGAGAGTCGCTCGGCTCGAAGTGTGTAGCATAAGTAGGCCTCGAAATGCGCGGAAATACGAAACTCGCGGCACGTCTCGACGACAATTAGAGACTCGTTTAAATGCCAGTGTTGGGATGTGTATGTATGGACTTAATCAAGTGCGGAGTTTTCTTTTTTTTTTAAATTCCGAGGGATTTTGTTACGTCTTATAGATGAAAGGCTATTTTTGGAATTGAGCGAGTATGAGAGATACTGGAATTTTGGTTCTTGGAATGAGGGATTATTGCGAACAATGTTGATTCGTATATGGAAAGTTATTGCGTTTTTGTGGAGTATTTCAAAGAGCTTTGCTGAAGCTTGATATTGAATATACAATACTATTTATAATATCAACGTTTTATTATAGGGGAAATTCGCCCAGTATGGATATGGCTATTTGGGGGTAGTAGCTTTTTGTCGAAGTGATGAAAGCAACGTTTAAAAAAGTTGTCTATAAGTATACATAAATGCGTAAAACGTGCATTTTACTGACGATGTGCCTAAAAGTTGCTCTATTTTTTAGTTGGTTATTAAAATTTGTATAGCTGGATTTGTTGTTTGAACGATTTATCATACCGTACACAAATTTTCCTGATAATACAATATTTTATAACTATTTTGGTCTACGGTATAAATTAAAAATATCAAGTACGTCAACTGACACCGGTGTAATAAAGTTTAGCAATATATGTTTACACCTTATTAATAAAGAAATCATATCCACCATAATAACTCTTTTTCTTTTGCATAACACAGTAGTATACAACTTCATGAAATACATTCAACAACCATTAAACAAACCAAATACTATATATACTCCAAGATATCATCGTCCACGTCCTCCTCAAAAGTCGACAATCCAATCCTCGCAATCTCGTCACACATCCACACACACCCACACACGCGTATATATATATATATATATATATATATGATCATCTCACTTAATTGCGCATTATCAAGGAGCGCCTCTGCAGAACAAGACCATAACCGAAACTAGGGTCTCCGTGAATTCCAGCAGAACAGCAGCAGCCGGTATATACACCCGACAATGAGACGAGGAAAATTCACGGGGGCCAAAATGGGAATACCGTATCGCGCGCACAACGACGTGCTCTCAGCGTCAAGCTCCGAAAAAATGGCTCAAGATATGCGTCCTGTGGTTTGAGCTTCTTATATCGATTATTAATTTTTTTCAGAGTAGGTTCTTGTCACTGCGAAAAAACAATTACTTTATTCGTTATATGCCGTACGTCCGTGTACACTTTTTTCCCACAATTTAGCTCCGACATGACTCGTCGATTCCGTTCCATTACTTCCAATAAATTCTCCAATTTCACTTTCGCCGAGAGGAAACCTCGCATGTATATATGTACATAGGTGTACACGTGTATATACACACGTGAAAGACGAATCGAGATATTGACTCTCGTCGCGACCACTCAAATAAATAAAAGCTTACATTCCGTTTTTACATTTTCTCTTTTTTGACATGAGCTTTACTTGTTGAGTTGTCAGTTGTGTGTATATTTCTACGGAGAATCGATTTTCAATTGAAATATAACGTCTCGAACTGCTTTGTCTTTTTTTAAGTGTAGCTAGCTGCGATGTGTCACGATGCTTCGCGTATTGAAAGTTACTCTGTCGAACGTTTCTGGATTTTAATTTCGTGTATAATACACACATGTGGATGTATAGCGGCTTGCAAAAAAAATGCTGCCTACTTCCAGGCATAAATGAATTGAAATTTATATGACAAATATTCTGAGCTGAAGTTAACAAGTTATAAGTTTTAACAAAAATAATGATTATCAGTTATAAAGGGTCAGAGAAAAAAATTTGATCCCTAATATCTTTTTTGATACAGTGTGCGTAAAGTGCGATTTTACGTATTTTGCAACTTTTTAGAATCGCTTTTACGCTCTCTGTATCAAAAAATATTGTTCGATACATGTGCGAAAATTAATTCTACACTCGTGAGGTTATACAAACCTCTCACTCGTATAGAATCAACTTTTACGCACTTGTATCGAAAACTACTATTGAACTAATCTGTTTCATAAGCTGCAAAAATAACTTAGCCGAAGTAACCTACATTTCAATCAACTAATCCATGAATCAATTTGAAATTTTAACAGTTCATAAGTACTGTTATTATGCAAAGTCATGAATTTTTTCAAGGGATTAATCAATTACTTTTGAAGATATAGAAATTTAGCAAAAAAAGGTGTTTTATTAAATATCATAACGTAAATATTAATTCAAAATTAGTGATTTTTGTGCATGTAGGTATTTTCGTCATTAATCATTAATGAATCGCATTCGAAGAATTCTATTTCATCATAAGGCAAAATTATAAATAAAATTTCCGAAATTCACAATATAACGAAAACTTGTTAATTGATCTAAATAAGGTTACTTTTTCTAGATTTAGTATAAAACAACACAGGTTCATACCAAATTTCAATAACATTGTCTATATAGTTCCGGAGATATCACGTAATACACACACATATATACATCCATACGGACATTTTCTAAAAATACTTGATTTGAACTTCTAATACACCAAAACATATTTTCTAGAAGTATTGACAGTTTGACACTGAAAAGTTTACTATTATAAAGCTTCCTCTAGGAAGAAGCAAAAAAAAAAAAAATATGACGGACAATTGTTATCGAAGCCTTGTGTCTTAATTTAGTTTATCTGGTAACGATGTTTGAAACAAATTAAAGTGTATGTATTATATTTAAAAAAGCAAAGTGCAAAGCATCAAAGAGTAAAAATGTATTATGATTAATTTACACTTTTCGAAATATCTGCAGCGATGAGACATACATCTATATCTATAAATCCGCATATAAGTGGAGTTTCGTCGATATAGAATTTATATTGTGAAATATATAGATGAACTGCTGCAGTAGCCTTAATTCTTGCGGATTAAAATTTTTACGAGTTCATGCAAATTCGTCGCTGCCCGCGCGACAGATAATATTCATGAGCTTTGTACGTCGACTTGAAAAGGGAGAATCGAGAGAGAAAGAAAAAAACGCGGCGAATTTAAATTTACGGTTTGTCAGATTTTGTGTAAAGCGTTCGCGCGCTTTGCATATATCGGGCAATAATTTAAACACGTCGTTGATTCTGCGTATCGCTCGGATATACGTTCCTTCTTTTTTTTTTAGTTTACGTGAAAATTATTTTCTGTTATGTTGTATACAACTCGATGTAAATATTTATCCTGTCACTGCTATTAAGCGAGCTGTTATACTATATGCATATTTCAACGGGAAAAATGCATTAATTCCGTTGAAAAATATAGCGAAAAGCTATTTAGGAGTCTAACTGGCAGGACCTCGTTTTTTCTGTTTTTTACACTATTATATTTGAAATATTATTTCAGTGGGGCACATTTTTTCAGCTACTTCGAGTGGGAAATTTATCATAGGGAATAAATAAAACAAGCAGCCACTTTGCCACTTAATGTTTAGGGTAGCAAATTAATTGATTTTACTAGGATCATCAAATGTTGTTTATACAAAAAAATGTTGAAATCCGCAAAATTTTCTTTTTTAAACATTGAATACCTGTTTATTGATTAGCTACATATAAAGCGTGTAGAAGGTAAAAAATAACCGTAATTAATAAGCATATATAGTTAACCAATAAACAAATGTAAATTTTTGAAACGCAAGTAGAAGAACGTTAATTTATGTCGCGATGCGTTAAAAATTACTGCTTGGGTAAAAAATACGAAGGTTTGAAAACAAGTAAAAAATCTCTTGACTTAAGTCGTAGGAAAATTTGGACTTTTAACTTTTTTGCGATATTTAAACGTAAAATTAATGTTTTGTCCACTAGCTAGCCTATATAGACATTAAGTGCCAAAATAGCTGTTTCACATTAATTTTTCTACGTATTAAACCTGCAATCGAACCTTAAAGTATCTAACAAAAACGTGTGTCACTGAACAAATATATTACTTCCGCATAAACGCTTCTTCATCTTTGAACAAAGTTAGCGCATTACTTTTCCCGTGGAAATGCTCATATACAGCCGAAAAGCGGATTATACACACAATTAATATTCAAAGCGTCGTATACAGCGTTTAAACAAATCATACAAAATGAAATAAAAAATTAGCAACAAAAATCCGGCAACTCACTTGCATCTCGGGGTCCCGTCGATAGAACACTTCCTGCAGAAAAATCGTCGAAATGGACACGCGAGACTAAACCTCGCAGCGACGAGTCTACATCACAAATGCCGCCGTGTCGTTCGCAACGCGACGACGACGAGACACGGCAGGTTCACGCTCCGGTGAGAATCGATCCGGCGATCGCTTATGTGCCGATAAAATTAGCCAATGTTACCGAGACGATTCATGTGTGGGTAAGACAAGGTCACGATTTGAATTTTTGTTCGAAGGTGAAAATGAGGGGAGAATTAGGCTGTTTTTCGTCGGGAAAATAAAGAGACGTAGTAGTTTTTATGTGTGGATTTATTCTTATCGCCATTAATTGCTAAATCTTATAAAAGAACATGTATGATACATAATACAGCGGACAATGATCCATAATAAGTATTTATTTTACTTTTTGTTTTGTCTGACAATACGCAATTTTTATAATTAATAATGTATAAACGTATATTACCAAAATTTTCTGTTATACACAAAGGCGCGTTAGCGGATAGCTTTGTAAATTTACGATATAATAAAAATAATGTGTACGCAAAGTATAATATATAATAATAATCGATATACATAGTTGCCGCGCAGGGAACCCAAACGGATGATAGGTTTCAGGAAAAGTGTTAACACTATATTTTTAGTTTACATCTTCGTTTTAATTTTTATATATAATTTTCTTCAACGTCAAGCATACTTTTTTTTCAAATTTTGCGAAAAGTGCGCTTTTTCCAACCCGACAGTTATACATATATGTGTATAATATATATATATATATTCGACGTCGTTCGCGCTTTCGTATATTATATATATATACGTGTCTTCTACAATGTAAATTACAAAAATGCAAAAGTGTAAACTCACGTAAAAAATTCGATGGAAGGTGTGCGTTGACGCTCAGTCTGTCATTGCTTGTTCATATGTAATGTATAATACGTACGTAAAAAAAGAAAAAAAAAATTATCAAAAGGCCGACGTGAATTTTGAAGAATCGAGGATATACATCGCGAATTTTCCAATTCAAGGCAGTGTTTTGCATCTTCAATTCGTCTGAAATTTCTAGCCGAATGAAGTTTGATCGCACTCGCACATATTATAATAGTTATTATAATGAAAAATTCGTTATATATCATACAGAATAATTGAAGATCCATGACACTGATGCAAGGATATAGAGGTGCTGTCGGGTCGAAAATGGCTCGGAAAATGTCGAACTATCTATTTAAATTTCTATATAGTTGTGTTTATTTATGATTTAACAGTGTATTTCGGTAAATTCTTACTTTTAAAGAGAACATCGAAATTTCGTGAAGTCCCTTGGCGCTCGCCGCGGACGCGCGCGCCTTATACATTGATATTTAATAATCTGTCATCTTCCATTTTTTTTGTGTATATTTTTTTTTGCTTTTTTCTTAATATGTATAATAGACGAGTTGAACAAGGTTGTACAATCTGCGCGTAATTTTTTTTCTTTGATTCTGCCTTTTCTTCTCTCTTTAAATGATCATCAAAAAGTGCGTCACAAAAATCATTGGAAACCTCATACGGTAATACAGCGATAATCTTTATTTTTTTCCTTCATCTTCGGCAATTCACTCTTATAAAACGATGGCCAAGTATAATTTTTTCCTCCCTCCCGTATCCGTGTAGTCTCGTAGAAAAAGCGCAAACGAATTCCGCAATATAACGGGAATACGCGATCGATCCGACCACACACACATATATATATATATATATATATATATATATATATATATATATATATATATATATATATATATATATATATATATATATATATATATATATATATATATATATATATGCAAGCGGCATTCACATAAATTTAATTACAAAACATCCTTCGCAGTCTTGAATTATTCGTGAACGCATTAGATCGGCAATAGTTGCACTATATGTACTATATCTCTAAGAATTACGTATAATTAATTACAGTTATAATTACGATAAAGTCGTCTTATCGGTGTATAAAATGACCATCGATCGCTGGAAAAAAATAATAGCAATCTCGTTTTTTCCCCCAATAAACAGCCAGGACGTTTTTTTTCAAATCCAAAATATATGAAAAAGATGCTTTAACAACGACGATGGTGTTGATAGTTCGCGGATCAGAGTAATATATAACTTAAACGATCAGTTTAAGTTATATATTACTATATCATCGATCTCTTGAGCGCAGTTATACAATAAATAATTAGAGCTGGTTCGATTCGGTAAAAAATTTTACTCAGCCATTATACTGATTATTAAAACATTTTTTAAAATTCGTCAAGCGTCGCGTATAATAGGATAAAAATAGCTCCGATATACAATTTGGAACAGATATATCGCTCGCATACAATGAAGGGCATGGGGTAACGCTAAAAATGGCACCTACAGAAAAAGCGAAAGTACTGAATACTCATCTCTTTATACGTCGCGCGACAATACAATATTTTTTGGTATTTATCTTTATAATACAATGACACACGTTTAATAGAGCTTTCGCCGTGCTCACCTTACAGAGAGCAAGTGCGGGAGATTTGAATTTTTGCATTTTTTGTTTTTCTTTTAATAATATTAATGTATTATTTATAACATCGCACGAAGAAAGAATCACCTAAGATTTGCGTGGATCAATCTACAATTGATTCACACTGGTGTCATTACTAGTACAGTTTGCTTACGTGTTATCGATTTCTATACATCCATCTCTTATACATTTGCTTAATTAGAAACAACCTTACTAGGTATATTCGTGATCTGCGAAGATGAGTATAATGATACGAACTTAATTATGTAAATGTTAACAATCGGCGTGACGATCAGAAGTGTATATTATCATGTATATATAACCCATATACGAAAATTACGAAAAACATCGATCCCCGGTAAAAATTAGATGACTCCCCCGTCACCTGGACATTTCTCGACGAAACCTTCCCGCGTGCGACATATATAATAAATCCGTCTATTAAATACCGTGCTTCGCTTAAATCTTACGTTAAAATCTCTCAATCCCATTTCCAGAGCTTTTACTTCTCCTTCGCATCATCTCGCACCCTTTATAAGATTGTCTTACGTGATGTTCCTGCGGCTCGACACGAGAGGGCGCATCAGGCACATCCCACACTAATTAAAGCGATCTCGCGCGAATCTACGCACGCGTCGGTGTACCTATTCCTCCGTCGCATATAGCTCGCTCCTCCGAGGATTCGAACTTAGGACCTCGGGGTTCGAACGTTCGGCTTCGTCGTAACGAAGAGTCAACAGCTGATGGATAAATGATAGTTTAGCAAAATCAACCACGGAATCGAAGCGAACGCGCATAATATCTTTGAAACTATCTACTATCCATATAAGTTCTCCGGCGCCATCTATAGGGCAACGTTCGCATCGAATCCGTCAGGAAGCGAACCCATGACCCGCGTTCGAATCCTCGAGCTTACAACTGGACCGGATAGCGGATTTACGGCTCCTACGTCAAGAGGGCAAATGCGATAACGAGCAGACCGGACGCAAAGGAGATTCTGGATGAGGCGCCCGATACAAAGGAGAAGATGGAGGAGCTCTGATGGCGACCTGACGGTTGCTCCGATGCCATAACGTCCTCGCGCGACGCTGCTGGACACGGCAGCTTGTCTGGTTTCAAGTCAAAGATGTGTCGCACGAAGGCTCGCTTGCCGTTTACTTCGACCTGTGGATGAGAAGGAAGTAGAGCTCGATTATTGTATATGTTTGATTTGAAAGATTTATGTTAGTCAACTGAGGGAATTGTTCCTACCGCATGTCCAATCGCGGGGTAGTCATTGTCGGCGTAGTCTTCGTAGTTTTTGTCTTCCAAGTACTGCGGGTCATCCATATTTCCCTTGATATGGTAACCTGAAACCAATGAAAAATATATCATCATTCAAATAGTGTTTTTTATCTTATCAAGAAGAACCGATGTATACGAAATTCTGTGGCTTTCAGAGCAAAACTGAAAACTGGTAATCGGCATGCTTAATGCCATAAATGCTATGCTAAGATTGATTTTTAGAAACTTGAGATAAAGCTTCAAGTGAAATTGAAATTTCTCATATAAGATCTACTCTAATTCAGCTTTCTATTCTACAATCGTATTTTCGTAAAGTATTCATTCTGCAGTGTTATATTTATACCAATAATACATCTATCCTGAAAGTACGTTACGATATATTTGTATGGATGACTCTGTATGCTTCCGATAATTCGATTAGTTCAAATCTCCTGCGGCTGACGTCATTTTAACCCAGATCTATCTTTCTCCAGATTTAGTACATTTATAAAACAATTTCTTTTATATAATTATATTTACAAAAATAAACATCGTCAACTATAGAAAACAATTGAATAAAACACTGGTACCCCTTTTATTTTTTAACCAACTGACATTTTCAAGGTCTCACCTTGTTGCTCTGAGTTCTTATATCGGTATCTTCACTTCAACTTGTTTAATCAACAAAATATATTCAGCATTTTATCCACTTATTTTCTAATTTACACTGTCCGTATCTTTTACACGCATCATCAATACTATTATCGCAACTCATACATATTTAAATAAAAATCGTTTTATACATGTATATATATATCTACTTAGGTATATATTATAAGTCGTTCTTCCAGGAAGCCACGAAGATTACATCCGGCGAGAAAATATCAGTGTCCATCATAATATTGGAAATAAAGTAAGTAGATCCTAAGCAAAAATATACGCGCAATAGTTCACAAGTATGGTCTCTCACCTGGATTGCGCACAACGTCGAGCGCCCGGTTCATGTCCTCGCCGGAATCGAGTTTCATCTCGTAGCTAGCCTCGAGCAGGCAAGTCAGCTCCTCCAAGCCCTCGCGCAGTTTCACGTTCTTCGTCTCGTTTCTCAGGCCCCAGATCCAGGTCAGCTTGCAGTCGCAGATCAGTTTGTTACCTGTAACACGAGGGAAATGGACTTTGTTAGGACGGTATATTTATTGATGTAAAATGTTGATATTATAACAGTATATATACGTGTCAATATACACCTTACTAAGCTTACTAAGAAAACGAGTTCGATGTATTAGCTTGACGAAAGTTTCATATGTATAAATACTCAGTTTTAATAAATAAATACATTTCCAAAACCTTTACTTCACATCAGTAAACACGAGGTAGGTATTATGCATCTTGTATAAGCGTTCCCATTCCCTCAGTCCTACGTTGTACACACCTATATAGATGCAGCTTCGAAAACGGTAGGCAAGAGCATCTCGTGAAAATCAAATTCCCTTCTTCGTCAAAGTCGCCAAGCTGCGACACGCGCATAATTCGGAAACCGGCATGTCTCTCGCGCAGCTGCAGCTATATACATATATACATAAAAGCTGGAAGCGTCATATCTTCCTCGGATGTCGGAGAGTAGTGCAAGCCTCTTCGGACCAGCTTTCTCTCTCTCTCTCTCTCTCTCTCTCTCCGGCTATATATTATTAAGCGATTAATTAAAATAGCCGAGCGCGCGCGCAGGCTTCTCTCGTCTTCCTCGAGGGACCGGCGCCGAATTATTCAGGATCGACGAGTTCAAGAAGCTCCACAAGACGTCGCCCGAAGGAGACGACCTGTATTTAAATATCGCGCTAATTACCGGCGCTCTCCGGTATCTCGAATTAACGGGTCATTGGAGCGCGGCGCACGGTCTGCATGTATATATGTATATATTATACAGCTTGCATGCATAATTTTTTGTAGGCTTGAATTCTTTGTAATTTAGTTTTTAGGCCTGTAAGAATTTTTTCAAGCCCTTTTTATTTCTGACATAACAAGTTATACAACGTTAAAATTTTTCCTAAAAGAAAATCAATTACAAATTGCAAGATTTGTGAATAAATGTACAATTTTCTTGTTTTCACGAATTAAAAATTATTTCCAAAAAATAAACTCGCTGTTGTAAAAGTTGACTCCGTAGTAAAAAGCAATCTTCAGTAAAACGAAATCGCGAAGAGCGACGCCTTACGCGCCGAAACCCCATTAACGTAAAAGAAAAACTCATTTTTTCTTCTCAAAAATAAAAGTGGCAGTCTCGTCTTGCCCGTAGACGCACGTAAAGATCCGCGTCTCCGATACAGCTCGATTTTTTTTCTTTACAGTCGCAATTCTCGCCTCCTCTTCCTTATTCTCATTTTCCTCGTCTAGATGAAAAACAGCGATCCATCCGCCTTTATTTCCCGGATATATATACGTTCGCGCCGGCTTCCATTTGGCATCGGAGCGTCACGTTTATAAATAAACCCTCGCGAGCATATAATGCGCTGTGTCTGTTGTCTTCACTTTTCCTTTTGTAAGTACACTCCCCTTAATCTCTCTACATGTCTACGTTTCTTTTATATATATAGTATATTCTACAATTTTTTTTCCTTTTATGCTTCATACATATACAAATTTGTGGGGCCTTAAGTGTCGTTGTTGAAGAAAGCTTCACACCAAATTTGAGCTTTTTTCAATCATCAATACTAAAGTTATTATACATCAAAACATAATCATTGTAAAATATGAGAGTATAATATTTGCTGCACTAATTCAAAAAATTTGGACATACATTTTGAGCTGTACTTAACAGAAAATAGTATTTTTCATTATAAGAACATATAATCAAGAATTCATTAAACAATAAAATTTGCTGAAAAACTCAACAATTTAATAATATTTATAATTAAAATGCCTTGCGCAAAGGGAAACATATAAGTACGAGAAAAACGCGTTTACAACTTTGAGTTTTTATTTTAGATTGATGTCAAAATTACTGTTCAGAAAACTATATGTGCAGTGCAAAAATATAGTGACAAAATTTTCGAGGTTTGCAAAAAATTAGTGGAGTTACACCTTCAATAATTTAGAGCCGGATGCTGTGAAGCTTTTAAAACGCAATTTGATTGGTTGTGGCTATAAGCATCATTATGAATTACATGATTTTGAAACATAATTCGAATGCCACTTTGTGAGATATTTGTATATAAGTTTCAAACTTTATAAATAATAATAAATAATTACATGGTCGAGGACAGTGATAACTTGGTTTTTCGTAACTTTGTTTCTATTATTGTTGCTATTACGCGAATTGATTCTATTATCGTCTGCTATGTTGTGGCGCGAAATTTGAATTTTTAACTGCGACTTTCCCTTAAAAATCAAAATGTATACTATACTTTTTTTAAATACTTTTTAATCATAAATTAGCGTCAGACGCACACAATGCGATTAAAAAAATATATTCGCGATTGGAAAAAAAAACGTTCGAGTGCGGGCATTATCAGCGCAGGTGTTTCCAAGAAAATAGAAGAAAGCTACTTCGGCGAAGCTGCACTCAGCCGAAAAGCTCTCGTATCAAAACACACCTCACGAGCGGTCAATAAAAAGCCATATATCGGATCCGCGCGCGCGCTCGCGATATAACGTATATATATATTCGAAAAAGCAAAGAGTATATAGCGAAGAGGGCGTTTGCTTTCTATGGTCTGTACTACATCCGCCGAGCGAGTGGCATCGTGAAATATGCAGCCGCTGAAATTACTTGACGGATCGAGAGGAGCTTGCAGGAAGATATATATGTGTGTATATAAATTTATACACATCCCTCTCGGGAGAAATCAACCTCCAGTGCATCGAAATTTCAATATACACATATAACCGATAAATTTAATTCCTCCGCGCAGTGATCGATTAATGCTCGACCCCATCAAACACAGCGCCCGCGGATATATTTAATTACTACCTTCCACATGGCTTATATACATTCATAACGCGATGTAGATGCGCGTATATACACGTAATGGCCGAGTTCATCGCACCCCGTATACACATACCTTCTTTCAATCTGGCTAATGTTTCTATAGCGCGCCAATCGATCCCTGCGCGTTTGCTCTTTCGAGGTAGACGTCGTGAAAGTCGAGTTTGTTTCTTTTTTTTTCTTCAATTTTCGCAGGCCCAGGTGTATTGGTTTTCTAAGCACAGTTTCAGGAAGAGAAGCCGGAAGTTGCCGAGGTACACGACCTGATGTACAGCCGAGTTCTTTGGGATATTTCGTGAATGCGGCCTCCTCAAAGGGTTGCGGGGACGATTGCAGGGGGTGAGATTGACCGATGCTATGTATATACATATATGTACTTGAAAGCCTTATCAGTTCTTTGATGAATGTGGAAAAATGACGGTTTTTAGAATATATCGATTTTAATGTTAATATGCGAATTTTCGTTTTTGTTTCCAATCGCTACGTATATACATATAACATATACCTCAACGATGCTTTCTTTTCATTTCGGATTTTTGCGCCGCGTCTTATACATACACACACATATATGTATATTCGCGTTTGTATATCTTATAGCGCCCGAGTTTATTTTCCATTGGCTTTTGGCTTGTTTTACTTGCACATTGAATTCCGATTGGGAAAATATAAGCGAGATATATCGAAAAATTGTACTTCTCTGTTTTTTTGAAGGCCCCTATGTATATATATATATAAGCTCGAAATCAATCTCACTTTCCCGCGCGGATACGCAGACATCACCGAAAAACGTATAGCGGCCGAGAAAAGAGCTCAGCCGCCGCATATAAAGCGCCGGAATCGGACTCGCGAGATTGGATCCGCGAAAAAAACTTGCGACAACACAGAAAGCTCGCGCGGTTTATCGCCGACCGATCGCAACAGGAGTGTATACAGAGCTTGCTCGCTCTTTTTTTCCCAAAAGCTTGACACTCACGGTTGATTCGAAAAAAGCTCTTTTATAAAAAAAAAAGCTTCGCGATAGGCTCGTGTATTCATAATACGAAGTTCCATCGATAAAAGCGAAACGAGAAAATCTCTCGGGCAAAATCCGGAGAAATTCCGCGCGGGGGAGCTGCATCAAAGGTTAATCAAGAATCCAGCCGAGCGCGAGCTTCCACTGCCGGCTGATCGTATTACGCGCTCATTTCGCCTGCGACTCACGTCACTACTTTGCACACCTTGCGAGAGACGTGTGGAGTAAAGCATCTTTTTACGAAACTGTGTGCGTGTGAGCTTTTTCTGCGCGCAGCGATATATAGGGAGGAAAGCTTCTTAAAGGGAGTCAATTTTTAAGACGAGATGTATGTATTGCAGTAGTGTAGGGGGTGGAAATTTAATAAATCGAAAAGAGAGCTCTTTTCATCAAATTTCGTTGAATATATACACGCGTGTTTGAATTTTAATCGAAGAGTAGAGAAAAATTAACGCATAGTCCGCGCATATATAAGCATTAATTAATTTCCTCTAATGCGCTATATTACATTATACAACGTTTCGTTGAACAAAAACGTTCCTATAATTAATTCACAAGTACACACGTGCATTGAACAAGCTCTTCCATCAGTGCATACACGCGAATTCCGGGTTCATTGAAAAAGGCGCGATGAAAGCTGCGAGAAAATCCGCCGGGGAATCGCGGGGTTAATGACACTTTGTCGGTTCTCGCGCACGTGGATTACGCGCGCGTCTTTTCGCGAAAAAGCCGATTTACGCCTGCCGTGCACTCGGCGAACGCTCTTAATCACCCGCGCTTATACGCGCTGATTCGGACTGACGCTTGTGCGCGAGCTGCACGATTTGATTAGTGTAACTCTCGCGCTGCGTTCTGGGAAAGCTTCGCGTAGATGTTGGCAGCTGCGCTGAGATTGAATATTCGATTGGATTTTGTTTATGGTCTGTGTTCTGGATTTGTTTAACCCGTAGATTTTAACGGTTAGGGCTTTTCTTTACGTTGTGGGAGTTTGTGATAAGCGTGTAAGGAAAAATCGTCGGAAATTTTCTTGCGGTTCACGTTTGACGTTTTCTTAGTTCTCGGAGAACGTTAAAGCTGTCGGAAGCTTGCATTGTGGGTGAAACGTGTCTTCGGTGGCTATTGAAAAATTCTATGCATCCGTAAGAGACCAGTCGGGCAGTGAACGAGCTGCCGGTGTCCTCACGTATGAATGGACTGGGAGACGTGTGATTACAGCTGTATCCTTGAATATTCCCTCGATTTTGCATTAGCACGGACGGATTGTTAAAGGGTTGGTGAATTTGTTATGTAGTTTTATATGTAGGCATTTTTAAAAATGAAGAGAACAATTTTTTTAGGGATGTTTTTTGGATTTTTATTTTTAGAACAAAATTATATATCTATACGAGATATGTAATAAGTACCCAGATAAGACGGCGCTATTGATCTTCAGTTAAGTGTCATTTTTTAATTGTTTAAAATAATGTATGCGGCTTGATACTCTGATAAATCTTTACAAAAGTTCTTTTCCATCAATGAAATGTAAAGACAATTAGTCGCTAGAAAAAAATCATAAATTCCAGTACATTAAAATTCTGCATAGAATTCAAGTTACAATCGATATGGTATAAAAAAATTCTCAACCAATAAAAACTGCAAAGAAACACAAAATTTTTAATTCTTTTTGTTGAAAAACGTATACAAGTTTTTTTTGTGTATAATCGAAGAAATATAAATGTTTTTGCGCACAGCATAAAACAAAAACAAAAAAAAACACACGCACACGAGCATTGCTCTAAATCAATGTATTCCACACTACATTTCTACTATTCTTTTGTCGAAAACTTTTCAATAATTTCTACTAAAAATAATTATATTTAGTGAGGATATTCGCGTGAGTGGGTTGCCTCAGTACTTATATAATTTTTATTACATACATATACATGAATTTTATTGATAAGATTACAATAACTTCAGTAGATTCTAATATATATGCAGCATTGTCTCGCGAAAAAACTGATATAAATCCACAAAGCGAAACGGTTCAAATTTCGTCAGATCCCAGTATACGAGGAGAAAATTAAATATCCCGAAAAAGCGTCGACGAATTCGCGTAATCTTTCTCAATCCTCTGTAGAAAAAGGGCCTCGTGCTCGGAAGGTTCTTTCGAGCAGAGCGTACATGTCTGTACAAAAGCAAAAGGGCAAGTGGAAACTCATTTGGCTTGTTCGAGGCGGACGGGAAGAAAAATGCTATATATACGACAAACATAGACTGTGCTAGTATATATAAAAAGTGGATGAGTATAGGATAGGGACGAAGAGGAGACAACGCTATACATGTATAATATACGAAACTTTTTATATTGCACGTGGGAGTAGTATGCATTTTGAATGTTTAGCTTTAACAAAATTTTTTTTATTACAGGAGGATATAAGTTTAGCTGATTATGTGACGAGTACAATGATAAAAAAAGCAAAAAGTCATGGATAATAATTTGAAATGGCTGAACGATTATTAAAATAATAAAAAACAACGTATATGGTACACTCTTAAATGCCTTTTGTAAGAATTTCCTTGTCTTCAATATACATCTTATCATAATATCCGGAGTTGGCTTTTATGGTCATATCTTGAAGAAGTAATCTTATAGTACTGTATTTTATTATTGATATACGAGTAGCAAAGTAATACTAAACGGTATACGATTTTCTTTTCAGAACATTTGATATGTATATAACACGGATTGGCGGTGAAATGAGAAATACAAAAAACTAAAGCGAATTTAAAATTTGTATGAGTTTTTTCCAGATATCAAAGCTTTGTATAACAGTTGAAATTTTAAAATTGTAAAAATATGTTCGAAACTCATTTTTGGCGGTTTTGGAGTACGAAATTTTATATATCCTGTTCAATAAATTGCTGCGCATTTTCGAGTGAGACAATAAAAATTAGTCTCGTATTGACGGTTCAATGCGACTATGATAGTTTGTTTCAGATATATGTGCCCAGTTTATATACTATGGGATATGTACCAAGAACAAAAATGTGATGCAAAGCGAATCATGGGTATATTTTATGGTCTCTTTTATAACAAAGAAACTATTATTAGCACATCAAAAAGGGCAATTTTAAATTTGTAATAATAATTATTTTATATTTTTATCATACATATATTTTATTCTGGTTTCATTTGACCTTTATATTCTTAGACTGAAGTTATTTCAGAAGCACAGTGAAATTCATGTCAAGCAATTTATTCAGAATAAAACAACAAGACATAAATTGCAATTACCTAAGAGTAGCCTTTATATTTATACAACCAGATCGAATTATATTTTCAATCTAATTTCTGCACGTTTTCGGATGGGATCGTTAACCTTTTTTTTTCACCATACAAATTCCGACTACATTTCTTGACGAATACAAAATAACGAACAATTTCAAGACTTTTGTTCTAATACACAGTCAGCTGGAGCTTTATATACATTAAAAGTACAATACGACTGTTGAAAGGCTTTCCTTATACATCTTGCTTAGAAACTCCTTCAAGTGCAGCGGAACATTAAGTTCGCCATAGTATACACAGCCATAAACATAAACGCATCTCGCAGACATCCAGACGCAGACGAGACAGTGCGACGATGGAAACGGAAGGCTGTTTAAGCAGGAAGGGGGTGTAGCCAGCCACCACGCCTATCGTCCCTCCGAATTTCGCGCCCTTCTATCTCTCTCTCTACCCCCCCTGTGAATGATTAAAACCTAATATAAGGGACACGCCTACGCCGGGAGACGCGACCCTCGTGCGTTTGTGTGTATATATATATATATATATATATATATATATACATATATATATATATATATATTGTGCCGCGCGAGCGTTTCGATTTTATTCGACTTTGTAGATCTGGTATGTTTTCTGTTATTTTTAATCGTGATTTAGTGAACGAAAAAAAAAACACGTTCTTTCTCACGATAAATCAGCGATGTCGTTAGGCTAATGAGTTGTACTGATATTTTACCTATATATCTTGACGCGTTTGGCTAATTACTTTGATGTACGTATGTGATTTGCACTATAAAAAGAAAATCTGAAATTCAGATCACGTGATCTGGAATTTGTTGCAATTTCAAGTATTCTTTTATGTACGGATAAAATATTTTTAAGCATGTTATTTTTACCCGTACAAACGAATGATATTCATTTTTAGAGTACTTTTTTAACGAAATTTTTAGGCCTAAAATGCAACTAATTTCAGATTTTCTTTTTGTAGTGAGCATAAGTAGATCCGTATATATACGTCGATAGAATTTCAGAATCATTGGACAGAAATTCCTCACAGTTTCATTTAGTCATCTCACAGGGGCAGCTGTTTTAGCCCACGGTGATGAATGCTACTGTTGAAAAATTTTATTTTACACCTTTTATGCGAAATGTATATTTTTATGACATATATCATGCAAAATATAAGTATATATATATTCGCGGTTATATACCCGGAAAATTTGCGAATAATTATTTGCGAATCGTGTGCGGCCAATATTTCCGTATAGCAAACATTGCTGCCACATATTTACCCACTTTATACACGTCCCACATAAATAATAAAAATAAAGAAATACATCCATAATAGGACGCGATCGCGCATGATATGCCACGCAAATTACCCTTTTTGCATGCGGTTTTTGCGTAAAAAGAAGCCGCAGCGACAGAAAGAAAAAAAATATAACACCGGCGAGCAAAGAAAGCCTCGGCGAAATGGTCTTCCAGCCGCGGAAAAAGCCGCGAGAAGGAAGGAAATTTAGATGTTTGCGCATAGATAGTGACGGAAAATCGTTTAAAGCGTAAATTCTTAACGACCCGGCCGTTTAGCCTTTTCTTTTCTTCGCGACAGCTATGGCTTTCTTCCTTTTTCCACACACGCGGCTCCGATAATTCCTCGCGAATTACGCGCGAGACAAGCATCTGCGGCGTGAAAATAAAGCTCGTTTCTTTTTTTCCCCATAATACTCGCTGCCCTTTAAAGGACTCGGGATTTTCGGAACGACAAAAACTCATATCGGGCCGTGTTGTCTCTTCTTTTTTTCCATCGAGCAAAAAAGGGACGAGTGTTCGACGAACGAGACGGAGGCAAAATTGACGAGAGGAGGCGCCGAATTTTTCGAGGAGAATACTCTAGTGAACTTGAAAAAAAAGGGAATATTTTCTCGTTTACAAGGGTGTAAAGTGCGCGTTTGCGACCGCATATTTCGCCGTGAAAATCAATTTGTGTATACCTGAAGCGCTTCCGGACCAGCTGCTATGGCGAAAATGAAATTCGCGAAAGCGAGCGAGAGATAGATTGGTAGCAAATGAGATAAAGAGTAATTGAGAGAATGTCTGGAGTGAATTTCAACACGAGAGTCGAGATTGGATCGACTGTTATGTTAGTTTCGAATTTTAGCTATTGTACTATATACCATCTCCAGGTCCACTTTTGCGAAACAATAATGAACATGTAAAGGTTGGAAAAAATTATCGACTATAATTTATAATCTAAAAGTGAGCGACTTATACATAGCCATTAAATACAATCGAAGCATCTCAGTCGAATGCACAGCGGCATCGAAAAGCCCAACGTATATATACAAACATATATATAGATAGACAGAATTATTAGCAAGCGCTCTAGGGACAAGTTTAACGCTCTGCCGCTTTCGCGTATCCGACGTATATATATATATATAAATACACATACGCGCGACTCGCGAGAATTAAATTTATTTGGCGCGCCGCCTCGCGGCTGATAAACGCTTGTCGAAGCTTACGTAACTATATATATACAAGCTACAGAGTAGACTCAAAGTGGAGAAGCGAAATTCCATTTCGAGGTATAGAGAGGGAGGAAAGATGTTGTCGGTAATAGGTGCGATGCGGGCAATTTCGATGACGGCTTGAACGATTACCTCGATTCCTTTTCACCCTGTGGAGTGGATATTTGCAGTTTACATATACGGATGATTCGTCGAGCTACGAAAGGATTATTATTGTACAACATATAATTTTAAGCTCGTATATTCGGTATACACGCGAGCTTTACTCCCGATTCTCTGAATATCTCAACACCGCAGGTTTTATCCGTCGGTGAATATTCAGGACATCCGCCTCAATTATTGACCAGCATACACGGCGACTAACAACACCCTCACCTGCCCTCTGAATGCAAAATTCAAATTCACCCGCCTCTTCCTCGGCGTCGCCATCAATCATTCACTGACTCGCAACTCAACTCCCTCGCGGTTGAATCTCATCTCGCGTTATCCGATGCTTTGTCCTATATGTACAGTAATATATCTGAATTTGCGGTCATAGCTTTTTTTTTGCTCGGCTGTAATTAAATTTTGAATGTTAATCACTAGCCCCGACTTGAGGGCGCTGCGATTAAATTAAATAAACATCGAGAGCTTGCGCTTGATGTATGTATGTATGTATTGTATATATATACATTATCGAATCCCTGCGCGCGCGTTATTTTTCCATTATTTCTCTCGAGCGGATTTTAGCTCTGCGGCTGGCCAATAGATCCCTAATAAGGTAAATTTCACGAGAGAGAGCGAAAAAATGAAAGTCGCGGAAAATCCTCTTTGCAGCGCTTCTCCGGCGAGCTTTCAGAGCTTAAAAGGGGTATAACCCGTCAAGAGCGGCAACTCTTGCGCGCTCCACTTTTCGAATTAAGTACTCAGGTTTCTCTCTCTCTCTCTCTCTCTCTCTCTCTCTCTCTTTTTTCAAGTACAGTTATATCTCTCCGGACTTTTTCTTTCTCGTTCGGAGTAACCTCACGAAGGCTTTTTTCGACTCCTTTCGAACACGCGGCCCTGAGATTAATGCATATTCAAATATTTTAAGAGAGCCGGCTGGGATACTTCTCGTCGGGTGGAAAAAATATAGATAACGTTGACTCGCCTATGTATATATATGTATAGCGTGGAATTGAAAGTATATCGCTGAGCTTGCACTCTTTTATGCTCCGCTGCGAAAGTGCGTGTTTTCCGAAAGATCATCGAAGCGTAAAACTTTACACCGAAATAGGTAAAAGTTTCGAGTAGTTTTTCCGCTTTGAACTTTCAAAACGGGCAAACTTCCCGGGCGAACTTTCATATTCCGGTGTTGTTTTTACGAATAAAGAGAGAGAGAGCAAAGGAAAGGCGAACGCTATGGTAAACAATGAGTCATCATTATATATATCGTCGGATTATACATTCGCGAGCAATAAATTCCCGATATATAAACTCCTGCGAGTAGTCAATGTCGACGACTAGTCAGCCCTCTAAATCCTCTTCGTGTGTACTTTGCTCGAACTTATATTATAGAATAACAGTTTCGAGCTTCATCGCAAGTTCGCGCAATAACTAATCAGTATCATCCGCGAGTTTACGTCGTCCATTATTCCAGATTACTTTAGCGTCGCGCAAATGTTATCCTCCCATTGAATAATCTCGTTTCCGAAATTAATTTAAACTTGAAAAATACACTACACATTGTGTACGACAGTTTTTTTCGCCAAAAAAATATATATAACTCCTCGATATTTTTACACGTACACATACATTTCTGGCGAGGCGGTAAAATGCAAATCACGCGGAAATATATATATACACGCATGAGGAAATTAGAATTGGTTCCAGTGCGTTTCGCGCTGCGGTCGGAGGTGACAGACCGCGAGAGATAAAGTGGGCTGGACTTTGAATTAGCATGTATTTTCAGACGATTTATTTGCTCGGGATTCGATTAGATCACGGTGTATATGCACAAAATAGAGAGAGAGAGAGAGAGAGAGAGAGAGAGAGAGAGAGAGAGAGAGAAAGAAAGAAAATAAATTCGAGGCTGGGATGGTTTTATGCGTTAGTCCAAGAGATGGTAATCGGAGAGTAAACAGAAGTCGCTACTTGAAAGAATTTATAAGGACGTAAAATTGACGTTAAGTGTGCCGTCGCGAATGTCTTTTAAGAATCCTTTGGAGTCTTATACTTAATTTTATCGCACACTTTAATACCTCTCCGTCATGACTCATTCTGTTTGCGAGAACAATTCACACGAGATTAAGTGTAAATTGATTTTTCACTTTTATTACAAAGGATAATCCTTTCATTGCACGAGAATCTCTTCGTAAAATTCAAATTTCCCGCTCAATTTTTCTCAAACTTTATATCATCATTTCAAAAAATTCAAATTTTCAACCACCAATTTAACTTCAATAAATTATACAAATAATTTTCTTTCACATAAATCATTTCTACCGAAATAATAAAGTCGCCGACGCTGAAACAATGGACCAAGCGAGTCTCCCCTCGTGCGATGCGTCGTCCCGGTCAATCTCCGTAATTGCGTCGCTTTCCCGATTCATCGTCGCGTCCGAAATATGAGTCGCCGTCGACGCCGAGGGAAATGAGAAGCAGAAGAAAAGATGGAAGTCTGCGAAAATTACAGTAATTAATTAGCCGACAAAGAAGAAGTCCCGCGAGTGCAAACAGCATTAACGACGATTCTTACAGTAACAGGTTGAGGCTACTTTTTTTCTTTTGTGCGAATCTTACTAATTGAAGAAGATGATCGAGTTGATGCGAAATCCGAGATGAATAACGTAGTATGTAACGCGTCGATGAGTCGTTTGCAAAATAGTTGAATTTTGGTTTTATCTATGAATGAAATGCAAGCTACATAACAGTTTTAGAAACAAATCAATACAGTGTCAGTTTATTGACATACGTATACTAATATACTACTACTACTACGGTGTTTAAAAATTAACGTACATATTCAATAAAATCTATTTTTACAACAGAAATTGAATATATTATTTGGAAATGTTAATATCTAAGATAGATAAAATATTGCTTTAAATATAAAATATGAAATTTTTGTTGATTTATTTAAAGCTTTTTATAAAACAAATGTTGATTTATATTTACTGTAATTTTTTATTAAAGCTTTGAAAGTATAGAGAGCTTTTGAGCTCACGAAAATCGATTTTTATAATCCTACACGACCGGAGAAAATATTATTGTGCCAGTGTGTATCAGTATACCACAGACTGCGAAAAATATAAAAAATCGCCTATTTTCAATCTTCATTTTCAAGTTCATAAGCTTTCCCATATTATTTCATTTAATGGTTTAGAAAATAATGTTTTTTTTAATGTGCTAGTCTTTGTTAGGAGCGATGAAATACTTTGAACTAAATGCTCAACAATTTTAGAAGATAATCTAAGTATTGCTTTTTTGGATTTTTTATCGATATTATTTTTCACTTCGCTGGTTATGGTATGAATTATTTTCACAATACAAACCATTGATTAATGTAAATATTACACTGTACAACCGCTTCCAGGACAATGTACAGCCCAATAGGGCTGACAATTTTTGACATACTCTTAAAATTACTAGTTTTGGTATGAATGGGGGAAATTTAAGTTAAATGAATAGAAAACTTTTTAAAATAAAACAAGTAAAAAATTTAGTTGTTTTAGCTTATTTTTCATTATTTTTGACTTCTTTTATTTTTAAAAAGTTTTCTATTCATTTAACTTAAATTTCCTCCATTCATACCAAAACTATTATAGTGCTTTTCAGAGTATGTCAAAAATTGTCAGCCCTATTGGGCCGTACATTGTCCTGGAATCGTGTGGACAGTGCTTTTCGGTGTTTCATTTTTCATTAGGGTACATCAGGACTAAATAGGCCACAAAAATTCTCAAATAAAGATAAAGTTGTGTAACGTATGTATAAAAAATTTCAAATTAATCCAACTTATCTGTGTGAAATTAAAAATAATTATTTTTTCGAGTTTTAAAGGTGGTGTGTCCCCTTAAGCAACGCTTGGTATCATCGATATGTTTCGTTCAAAAATAAACTATAAAGCTGCTTCTAAAGTCGAAAGTAGATTAAAAAAAGGAAGAAAACTCGACTCGAAGTAGGTATCGAACGTCTCGAGTCTACCGATAGTCATTTGCATAAACGCTTCGGCCGAAAGGAGTGAAATTTTCGCCGAAGCCGCCGCATAATCTCGCTTATTAGTTCTCCCCTTCTCTCCGTCTGAGCAGCTAAGTGCCTCCGCATGGCTATGTGCTTATTAAAGAAAACTGTCTGATGTGGATATATACAGTTATATATACTATATATATATATATATATATATATATATATATGTATAAGGGAGCAGCTGAACGAACTTTTGAGTGGGTGACTGAACTTTGCGTACACATTTCCTTTTTCCGAATTGGATTATCTTCGCGAGAGGGTGAATACTGATATTCACCGATGATTCACTTGTACATATATATATATACACGTTGTGTGTTATACACATACTTATTTTGCATTTTGAATACTCGAGTCTTCGGTAAACGGCTTTCGATTTACCTTACACACAGCTGGCGAGATATGCTTATAAAATTCCACACAATTTTTAGGCCAAGTTCGAATGGTTATCCCTTGCGCGTATACAGCCATACAGCCGAATAATTAAATAAATCGCCTCGTGAACTTTCGCACTTTCCAACTTTCGGTGTATCCTATACACACACACACACATGCACACACTCTATGTAATGTATACGAAAAACAAAATTTCCTGCACACTGTATAAAGGTAACTTCGATCCTCGAAATTTATTTTTCCCCCCTTTCATCCACCCCCGCTCGGCTCGGGTGTATCAAAGACTAATTAAAAGTTCTCGAGAGTCGACCGCGGAATTGAAATACAATACTCTCGACGCCGCGCATATTATTAAATGAAATTATAAAGCGTATATGTATATATACGAGTATATTACGGTGTTGATTTACGTTCTATACGCGCTAATACATCGATTATTGCCGCGGTGGAAAAAGAAAAAAAAGGATAACTATACGACGGTGACCTAGTATGCAGTGCCGCGCGCGGCGTTTTGTACATCGTTCTGTCGTAATATCTTCCGGCTGATTAATAGCGAATAAAAATATATGCGCCGGACGCACGAGATAGGTATCAAGCTCGCTGCACGCGAGCTGCGCTCTTAAGTGTGTGTATATATATATATATATATATAATAACCGAATAACCTTCTCTGCATTAGCATATCCGAGCGATTAATCAAGTTGCAAATTTCGAGTTCCAGTATTGAAACAATGTGTATTATAGACCAGAAATTGCGTATATATCGATCGGTGTATAAATCATATACAATTATACACGATATCATATAAATTTCAATAAAAAATTCCGCAGCTGCTTCTCGCGCTTATTATACGCGTCTCGTTGGTTTAGGCTCTGCTCCTTACACACACACACACACACACACAGTCCGTCTGATATTTCATATATTTGTCAATTTAATAAAGTGCTTTTAATGGATTGCGATCGACGTCGGGTGTGCCGTATAACTTGATGAATCATCTGTGCAAACTCGGCCGGCTGCAGACAATAGGGCGCGCGAGCGAGATACGATTCGCTTGTCTTTCTCTCATCCCTCCCACGCGTGTACGCGGCTGATGTGGGGCTTCTGTTGTCGCTCGCTTCTTTTCTTCGGGGCCTGTGACGGATGCGTATATACGCGGGGAAACAATCGGAGCGATATTGCGACGACTGCACAGCGATTGTGTTTCATTGTCGCGCTGCTATGTGCGATAAGGACGCTTTGAATTTTTTTAATCGACGATTGTTGTTTGCGGGGGTGTTTAAGTGTTTTTTATTTTGTAGAGACTTTTCTTAGTTTTGAACGTTTGAATAGTGTCTAGATGCAAGGAGACGCGTTTGAAGATATATCTTGTGTACGTTTTTATGGTTTTATATTACACGCACGTGTCTGATTTTACGGATTTATATAATTAAAAGGTGTTCTCATAGATGTGTTCGATTTATGTTCATATACTTAAGAAAATTTATATTCTTTTATAAAACGTTTGCCTTCATTAAGACGTTTCTTTGCCCATTTGGGAGCAGAAATAACACCCGTGGAATAGTGGTTTTCCCTCTACTTAACAATATTTTGATATAACTACATAGTATTTTTAAAGTAAATTACAATTATGCATATGCAGTTTTATAGAAATGATAGTTTTTTGAGATAATAATCATTATTTCATAATATTAAAATTTATTTAATTATTACTGCTAATTATTGAATAATGCAGCCCTTTGATAAAAACGTTAAATGACCGGCAAATTTCTATCAGGAATCACATATTATTATATCACGAAACATATGTAATAAAACGTAATCAAAAGTATAACAGAAACGAGTAATTAAATTTTGGTATCAAGCGATGATTTGCTTCATTATCTTTCAATAATAAATTCTTACATTTCATATTATCTTCACTATACATATATGTTTCTGGAGTAATCTCTAATTAAATATTGGAATTTACAAAAAAACACTATATATGTATATATATATATACATGTGTGTGTGTGTGTGTGTGTGTGTGTGTGTGTATGTATATATATAACATCCTGACGATTAATATCCCCTTGTTCGATGAAAATTTAATTAAAACGATATACATCTCATCAGACACGATCGGAATGACGGCTGCGTGTGAAAGATCGACGCGCGCGGCATATCATGATTGATACTTTTAATGCAGCCGCGGGAATCATCGATTTTTGACAAATATACTCGGTACGATACTACCTACGTGTACAGCACTGCATCATTATAAAAAGTGCAATAATAAAAGCTCACGCGAAATCACTCACCTGAAACAGAGAAAAGAAAAACAGCTCGTATGAATGATAAAATCGTGCGCAGACTGAAAAATTCAATACAACAAAAACAGCCTCTCCAGTCGACTCCCTAATCAAATAACATCCCTCTAAAAAACTTTGCCGAACTCCCGTCGCAAGTCAAAAGCCAAAAGCTCGTATAAACATCAAGTTCTTCAAAGGCCGCGAACAAGAGTCGTCGTCGTCGTCGTCGTCGTCCTTTCTCGGGACACCTCGCGCGCAGGCAGCAAAGGGGCGCGCGATAACGATCCCTTAAACGTTTGTCGAGAGCAGCTCGAGAAACTCTCGCAGTAGTAGTTAGAATAAGGGAGAGAGCGCTAATTGCCGCGGCGCGCGAGTATCAAAAGCACAGCTTGCGAGAATAAGGCTTTGAAAAGCTCGAGAAGTTTTAGGCTATAACTGGAAATATATTATCGAGTCTCGTATAGGCCAAATCTTCTCAGCGACACGCACCGCCCCCTATTTAGCGATAAATCCAATCTCGAGAGTGTACAGCCAATTATATATTCCGAAAGTGTATATGTACAGTGGTGTCGAGGAGGGGAAAAATAGAAGGGGTCCGTATATAAATGTAATTAAACCTCGCCGCTGGCCGGTCCTCGGGTTGTTTTGGTTTCATTATACGAGGCCTTTTTGCCCTCTGTTCTCGGCTCTCCGCGCGCGAGTGAGTTTGGCAATTGTAGCGGTGCGGTATTTAAGGCCGCGAAGTTTGATGAGATTTTCCCGGAGAGCTTTGTTTGGCTGTGTCGTTTTTTTCTCTCCGCGTATATAATGGGGCCTTTAATGCTCGAGTAGTTCATGCAGACAGATTTATAACGAGAGTGCGTACATATTCTCGCGTACGGAAATATTCAAAGCTTCGCGCGCTGCGAGGGCGTGTCAAATTCAAATTTCGCGCCGCGGACGTTTATAAAAGAAAATTGCCGCCCCGTATATTTACGCTAACTCTTGTGCATGTAGCACGCAGAATAGAGAAGCTAACTTATTTTCGAACGCGAATCCTCTCTTAAATCACGACTCGAATAGAGACATCTATCGCCGCGCAGCCGAGAATTATGCATTTTTTTCAGCCCCGGATTCTTTCTTCCACCTACAACCCCTTTCTCTCTCTCTCTCTCTCTCTCTCCCCACCCACTCATTCAGTGTTACTCAGTCGCGAGTAGCTATAAATTTCGATGCATACATATTCAAGCGCAACGGCAGGGGGGGGGGGGCGACTCGCGCCCCCTTATGAAATAATCATGGAATTATTACCCCGAGGCGGCGGCGGCCGCTTTTCAACACGACTCGCGAAATCCAACCTCCGCGTGTGTCTGTCTGTGTGCAGGGTTTGCCTATAATAGACACCCTCTATACTTTTGCTCGCACAGCTGCATTTTTCTCTTTCGGCGAACTCTCGCTAGCTCTTATTCTCTCGGTGTTTTCGCCGCCGTGTTTTTCGCGCGCGCATTATGTACATCGCTGGGAATCGTAGAAAGGGGTGGGGGTGGGGGTGGGGGGGTTGTCGGGGGCCGCAAACATAAATCCCGGTGATCAACGGGAACGAGTGAGTTTCTTGCTCCTTAGGTACTCCGGGAGAGCTTCGGGGGCTTTGATAAAGTGTGTGCTGTGATTTTTCGGGCATTACGCCGAGGAAGAGAGAAAGCGAGGAGGAGTATAATATATATAGTATAGGGAGCAGGAGGAGCTTCGAGTGCTCTGAGAATGTTGGTTTTGTGCGACGAACACTGCGGCGCGATTATCGTCGCTGGAGTTTCATTGTTGCAGCTAGCGATGTTTTTTTGATTCTGGAGATTAAGGATGTTTGCATGCATTTGGCTTGCTTCTTCTTGATGTATCTTAATTCACAATGATTTCGTAAAGTTTTTTTTTAATTGTAATATTTGCGATTTTAATGTGGCACTGGTGCTCTTGAAAATGGCATGTGGCTAATATGGAAACGTTGATTATTTACTAGAATTTTAAAACTTTATTATACAAGTGATCACTTTTTTACGATTTAATGAGACGTAGAATGTATAGAGCAAATAAAAAATCGGATAGTTTACTCTTATAGTATCAACTTCAAATAAACTTGGTAAATATAACATTACTTTTCATGTACTTGAAAATTAACGTAAATCTACTTTAAATACAATTTAATGTACTTTATTATGAAATCTAAGCTATCTTCTTTGATTTATTGTCAAAATGCTTGAAATTCACGTACGGATATGAAACAGAATTACATTAAAATTCATGTAGAAATTTTTAACACAGTGATATAATTCCAGAGCAGTGCATATTTCAGTCCAAAATATTTCTCAACGAAAACTTTGAATAAAGTATATACACGCGCCAGCTAGCGTTACCTCAACAAATTAAAATCGATCTTGAAAACGCAAGCGTAAGAAACAAAGCTTCCGCTCGCCTCCTCAGTGAAGTTTCTTGCCTCACCTATATACATATACATACTAGCCTACTTGGAAACTAATCAGAGCCCATTACAAAACCACGATCTCACAAAACTATAGGCGCAAGCCCAATCAATCTTTGATCGCCCACCAACCGCACCCATCACTCGGTAGTTAATTAATCGCGCAAGCTCCGAGCTTTAACGATAACCGTCCAAGAGCCGACTATTATGCTGCCGTGAAAATGCAATTTTTTTCCGCCATCTCTCTCTGCATAACTGATATCCGCGCGCGGCTGCAGTTATTATTAAACATTCGCGAGTTCTTTGCTGGAGGAGCGAGAGTAGCTGGCCGTTTGGATCTCATATTTCAGATTGAACATTGGAAAATCGGCGATAGTGCACCTGCGCGTCATTACTATATTATTGTTATTATTATACCGGAGGGAAGAGAATATAGCTTCTGGAATGTTTCTTCGCAACTCGTTATATTGATACTCCACCGGTGCTGCAGCTGAGCTTTTATTTGAGCAGAGGATTATGCCGTTATTTAGTTTTTGCTGCTCTGCCGAGTAGAGAGCGATTTTGTTATATTTATCGAGCTCTGCAGCGCGTTAAGACTGCCCGGAGCTATGTACGCGGTCTTTTTATTTATTTTATTATGTTCCGCTCCGAGTAGACAACGCAGATTATTAATAATGCTCTCTACCTCGACTTCTTTTTGCGGATCACGTCATTCATACTTTTAATCCAGATATAATAATCCACGACGCGCAGACGCCGAGTATAAAACGAAGTGTATATATACATATATACAATATTCCTTTAAAATTACATTGTTATACGTACACAGCGATGCAACGTCTGCCAGTCAGCAGTCGAATGAACGCCGATAAATTTTCACGCTTCGGCAATTCTTCAATCTTCATTCCCATAACGCTGCACATACACACACACACACACAGAGTAGCGGAGCCTTATCTCGGCCAAAGTTTCATCGCTCATGGCGCTGCCAATTCCGAGGCTGACCCGTTCGCCCTTTTCTCTCGATGCATCAGCCCCCGGGTCTACGTCAGGCGCAGCAGCCCAGTGCAATCTGTATTATACTAACACACAGGCCGGTCGACAGGGAGATCTGTATATATAGCGCGCGTGACTTGGCCTGAGCCTTGTGTTTTTGCAGTTTGGGGTGCGACGAGCTTTGTATTTTCTGCTTTTATATCCTGAGGTTTCAGAACCCTTTGAGAAAAATTATAATTTTACAGGCTACGCGCATCGCTATGCGAGTAGAATTAAGTCGAAGGAAATATTTGCAAGCTCATTAATTTCGGACTTTAAAATTTCTCCCACATCCCTCGATAGAAATGTTAACGACGTATTAACTAAGAATGAGCTAATTTTAAACAATTTTGGTAAGTTTGAGCTAAATGAAATCGATGAACCAAAATATAAACGTTTATATAACTACTTTGTTGAAAATCATGCAAGAATATTAATTTCAAATCCGTTAAATAATTGTTATAGTTTAAAAATTGTAGATGATATCTCGTACTTATGAAAAATCAAAATATGACCATACGTATTCAAGCCAGAGAAGAGAGAAAAATACAGTTTTTATTTGAGAACTATATCGAAATGCTAAAATAGCGATGCCTTAGTGAAGGCTTAGCCAACTTTAATTTTTATATAAATATTAACGAAACTTTTTTGTCAATTTTCTACTAGGGTCGGTGCATATATATATATATATATATATATATAGGAACATCAACATTATGTTCCTCCAAAGCGTGTGTGTGTATACACACACGATACAAACGCAACGTGTTGCGAAGCTGCGTTTCATCCCGCGAGCGCGAGAAATCGATTCTCGCCGGCCTGATAAAACTGCCAAGTCGGCGATATCGGCTTTTCGCGCTGCTCTCGGGGCGTTATCCTTTGTGTGTGTGTGTGTGTGTGTGTGTGTGTGTGTTGTCGATCGCGAGGAGTACAGCTCGCTCGTTATATCGTCGTCGCTTAGGTTGGAAAAATGTTTTGCCTCGTGTGTATAAGACAAGGCGGAGGGAAATGACGAGGGCGCGATATAGGTGTGTTTGTTTTGGATTTATGTGTACGAGACAATTTTTTTTAGGATGTGTGTATAGTTAGGCTGTAAACATGAAAGAGTGAAAATCGAGGATGGAAGGTTTGAAATTTATATGTAACCTTTGAAATACGCTGGAATTGTTAAAATAAACGTAGATCGTGGTTTTTACACTTTATTAGAGTTTATAAATCGCAAAGATTATACACTGTTCGTAACTGGAATTTCAACATAGTATAGCGTTGATTTTTAGTCTTTGGTGTTTGGGGTGTATACGGGTGTATATAACAGGTTTAGAAGAGGCCGCGTGTTATAGATTTTTTTATTTTGAATATAGTTTTATTCTAGCCATATTTTCGCGGATCAAGTTTCAGACGCATCGATCCCGGTGAATTCCTGACCTCGAAAAGTGTGAAATTTGAGAAAGAAGATCGCGAACGGCGACATTTTTATAATCCAAGTATAAGCAAATAAACCATAACCGCCTCCTCGTCACGACTATAAAAAGCTCAAAAGCTCGCATTTCTCCCACCGTAAAAAAATCGCACTGGCGTATAAGAAACTAAATCGCCGTTCAAACTGTATATAATATATAAACACGCGCGAAGAAAATAATAAACGGCTAAATTTATGTGCATCATCCCAGACAATACCACTATCGCGTATACATAACACCCAATTCTTTGTACATCTCTCGTCATAATCCCACGAAAGAGCACTCGAGCTTCCCCCCTCCGATGTAAACACGCTTTAGCACAAAGGCGAATATAACGCGTCCGAGGGGAACGACGATATATATGTATATATATATATGGGAAAAATTGAAGGAGAGAAAAGTGCAACGGCGATGAGATGAAGTCTCGCGCAACGGGTGGCCAAGAAAGAAGCTGTGACTCTCGATGTGATTTACGCGGGTTAATAAACGCTCATATGCGAGTGTCCGTATGACCTTGTGCCGCTGCGCGGGGCTTGTACACACATTTGGCGCGATGATGAGTCTTCTAAAAATATCGTGTGAACGATGTTTCCTTTCTTGTATGTATACATACTTACGGTTTTTTTTTCGAGGGACTTCTCTCTCGGGGAATACGGATTTATAGATAGCGGTGTAGTGCTTTGCACTTGCGGCAAAGGGTTCTTGGGTCGAAAATGAGCTTGGTTTATTCTGGGCTTTTATAAAACATAGATATAATATAGTCGCGCTATATTCCTGGTGGAAAATTAAGGAAGAAATCGTTAAGAGGTTAATTTAAATTGACGGTTTTTACCTAATTTTGATGCTGAAATTTAAGTAAAACTTAGCTAAGGCATCGTTATTTTAGCATCTCGATATATTGCTTAAATAGAAAACTGTTTTTTCTCACTTTTCTGGCACCGATTCGTATGTACGTTTTGTCGGATAGATTTACATTATTTCGGGGAATTATTTACAATTACGAGATATTCATTTTCAACAAAAGAGTCACACATAAGCATTTAGCTAAAACTTACCTAAATTGATAAAAATCAGCGTATTCTAATACATCGTAATATGTGATTTTGTATATAGCGGTATACGTATATCGCATCGATGAGAATTGAAAAGAGAAAAAAGTATATAATATAATCCCAAAACATCTTGCCCCCTGCCAAAATGCAGTTCCATCCTTACGACGTTTCTTTGTTGTGCAAAGGTATTCATGTCGCGACCCGTTGCACAGCACAGAGGGACGCTTCTCTCGGGCTGCACATAGCGGTATACATATAGATATATAGCGGAACACCATTTGATTTGGCCACTGGAATTCCTCTGATAACATTTTTCCCAGAACTAGACCTTTGTATTCCGCGCACTGAGCTCTTTTTATTTTTCAACGGCTGTATAAGAAAGAGGAGACGCGCAGCCTCTGCTCCTGCGCGCTTCGCGAAATGTCTTTTTGTATATGGGATTTTATAGCTCGCGCCAGCGAGCGATATATATACATTTTATTCGGGGCTTTGTTATTCGAATGAAAAGTCCGTCGCGTCGTTTTTTTCAATTATACACTGAAAAATTATGCTTACATATCTTTTATCGTACACAATGCTTCCCATCTCCTCAATTGCTATACCGAACTCGCTATCGAAAATTTAAAATTATCTTCCATGCGCTTTTACAACAATTACCTTTGAACAAAATAACCGTTCAGCGCATCTGATAATTTTTAATTACAAAAAGCTCAACGCACAAATCCAGCTGTTTCCAATCTCATCATACTCCGCAACCCCATATCCGCGTATACATCCGCGGTTGCAACGCATCCGCGCATCAAAAGCAGACCTCGTCGGTGCAAATGATATCTTAAGCGAAGAATCCCGCGCGCGTCGCTCAATCACCGGGAGATAACGAACGAACAATCCTCGCTTGGCGCCTCCGGGGCCAGCATATATATATATATATATATATATGTACACGCCGCGCAACGCAGCAGCCGATCCTACATATCGGTATGCTCGCGGCACAAAGGGGGCAGCGCAGCTGCGAAAGACGGATGGTAACGCAGTCAAATTAGATTCCGCCGTGTTTCGAAACTCCCGCGAATTCCGCGTTATGCGGCAAGATTTACCTGACGTTAATCGCGAGCGCTGACGCCCGGAATTCCGCGATATATATAGCTGCGCAGTGTAGAGGGCGCTCGCGAACGGCGTCGGAATCGAAATGAACGCGTGGCCGCGATTTTGAAATTCCCGTGGTCGGGATTCTACCTCTGCTTGTATATAGGTGTATTCTACAGCTGATGCCATTGCCGGAGGAATTTTGCTTCTTGCCGAGATGGATGAACTTGTTTCGTATTGTACATAAGGGCGTTGTTTGAGCGATTATGATCGCGCGACGCGATGAAACGTATTTTCAAACATTGCGAGCATATTAACGTTTAAAGGTCGGACTATTCGAAAGCGGGTACTTACGTATTTTAACAACCGTGTTCGCGCATATGTTTTGCGGCGCAGTAGATTTTTGCAGGATCGCCGCGTCGCCTCGCGGTTTTCCCACATCAGCACGGCTGCAGCAAAGCCGGGATAATGCAGGTACTTCTGACCGTCAGCCCGAGACACGGCCGCGCTGGGAATATGAGGGATATATATATATATAACGTACACATAGCGGATAATTATTTAAGCACGAGGGGAGTATGCGGCGATGCATAAAATGCCGGAGCGACCCCTAAATTTGCGCTGTTGCTGTGCTGATGAAACTTTTGCCTGATTAAAATATTCGAGTCTGCGGCGTCGAAGGTTAAAAAAAATAAATAAATAAACCATAACGAGCGCCATATAATCCAGTTTTTCGAGCAAAGACATGTATAGTTGTTGGGCGCACACACAATACTCCATCGAACCGCTTGTTCGCGTCAAAAACTCTCTCTCTCTCTCTCTCTCTCTCTCTCTCTCTCTCTCTCTCTCGGAGTACACTCCGCGAAACGCAGCGCAAAACTAACAATGCTCTCCAAAACAAACTTTCAGCCCCTTTTTGCCTATAAACAACCGCAGCGCGTTGGAAATTCCATACAACAAAACGCGCGGAATTCCAGCGGGATTATATCACACACGATCGCGGGGCCGCGATTTAATTCCATCAAAGTTAACGCAAACGTGGCCCCTTATCGGTGCCAGTGTATAAATCCCGCGAAGAACTGCGCGTATTTTGATTTATCGTTTGTTTGGCAATTACAAACTTGGGGGTTAATGCATGCATGTATTCATGACCCCGGGCTTTTTCCCACCAGTAGCCGCGCGCGGCATTGCCAGGGGGGTATAGGGCAATTAACCGACCCCATATCACTTTCTGACTCTATCTCTCTCTTTCTCTATATGCTCTCTCGTGTGTTTGGTTCGTTGTTCTTTCACTCCCCTCGTATCGTTGCGAATTCCACGCGGCGACTCTGTTGGTTATACAGTCGGTCTCAAAAAATGATGTATGCAAATATATGCTTTACTGCTGCTGCTGCTGCTGCTGCTGCTGCTGCTGCTGTGAATTATATGCGACGGCGCAATGTGGTGCGTTGATTGGAAAATCCGATTTTTGATTGTTAATTGAAATGGAATTCGATCTCGACCTGTGCGTCTATTCGTTTTTGTTTTTTAATACGAGGATGGATAGATACAGCTGTGCGAAGCTGCATAGTAATCTAATCTAACGAAAAACTATATGGACGTGAAAAAAACCACGTTCAGTTATAAAGTAAAATAGGAAAGTTTACTGAAAACTATATATACTGCTTATATTTTCAAAAATTTGCAAAATTTACTAAATATTTCACTGATTTTATGCGCGTGTTGAAAATAATTTGTTGGTGTGGTCATTTTTACTATTTCCGAGAGGTAATATAGTATATATTATGTAGGAAGGGCGTAAAGAGGTTTTTTTTATCAAGTGTGCAGTTTGCAGTGCAAGTGCATTTGCGTTTCAGTGATTAGATGCACACCATATTTTTTGTAAAATATATATTAACTTTCCCGAGTCACGCAATTTTAGAGTAGCAGGCAAGAAAGTGAACTTTTCTGATAGGTTAAAAAACTAAAAATTCTTTTATTGTTCTTAAAAACTATATGCCTATCATTGAATAATCCTATATTATAGAATCAGATAATTAATTATTGATTTGAATGAGCAATAATGAAAATGGTATATAATAAAAATGCACCCAGAAGCATGATAAAATTTACGGTGGCACAGTACCCGGTAAAATCTACCGTTGGTACACCACGTTGCGTAAAATACATTTCACCCTATCAGTGTATTTTGACTTTTAAATTTGTCTCCAACAAACCAAACCAAAATAATATTCCAGAAGCATTTATCACGACAATCGTCCATAACCAATAGACTTAACCATCCGAAAATCTCGCATACATTGATGCCTCATCTTCCATACACACACACATAGCCTTTCGTTCCAGGCTGTACCGCACTGCAGATCGGAGATCCCTTTAACATTGGCGCTCGCACGCGCGGCTCTCCTATTTACACAAGAATAACGCGCGTTACGGGATTAGCGTCAAAACATCGTTGTGGAAATGAAGCGACTCGAAGAAGATCCCAAAGAAGCCGTTCTGTATATACATACACATGAGCAGATAAAATTCGTAGCACACGTACGCCAAGAAAAAAAAAGGGGTTAATGCAAGAAGGTATGTGTAGGGGGTTGCTATAGGGCCCCCTATGCAAAATCAGCGGCCTATTGTGCCTACATGGGAAGAGAGCGAGAATTTCGTTCGAATTTTTTAGGCGCTGCTTCTTTTTTTTTATTGGCTCGATGGAAAATCAACACGATGTATCGGCGAGAGGGTCGGACACTCTTTCACTCGTAGATCCTTTTGGAGCTTCGCGTCTTTGTTTTTTGCCGAAAAAAGCGCTTGGGGGATTGGATTCCGATCGCGGTTTTTTCGGGGCTTGGATTGATGAGTTTTCCGAATTAGTCCGGTTCGCGTTGATTATACGCTGAATTGACTGGTTTGAATAAAAAAAATATGTGAAATGTATACATTGCTATATGTCTCAAAGGCGCCGTTACCTATACCAGCGATCCGAATGGCCTTATTCATGTAAATTTTTTATCGAGCGCATTCGTGCGAATTTTTCGATACGACTGCTCGGCAGAGCAGCAACACGAGTATGTTACATACGTATCTACAGAAAGCCAACGAATACTGATAAGCTTTTTTAGAATTCGTCTGGGCTCGCTCGATTTTTCCAATTTTGATTTTTCATCCTCTACACTACTGTTTGTTATTTGTTGTTTTGCTACGCGAGGTTTCTTAAAAATATGTATATATAGCTCTAATAAAAAAATCCATGTTTTTAGTTTTCACCTACAGCAAATATTTTCCATTTCGTCTATCGCCCAAAACGGCGTTTCCCTTTTTTTCAATCTCGCACAAATACATGCATATATAACGACGCATCCAACCATAATCCCGCAATCAGTACGAATACGCGTATAATAACTCTAAGTGCAAAGAACAATACTCGCGTGAAAAATCGAGAAAAAAAAATCCCCAGCACTTTTGGCAGTCGCCGTCGAATATTTCGGGCGCGAGATATCGTCGCGCGGCTGCGCATACTAACGAGCTCGATCGTCGGCGTATTTCATCCTTTCGTCGCGTATATAGATAAGAATATAGACTCGACGCGGCGACATTTTATTCAGACGGCGTCGCCGCTTCTCTATGTATACTCACACTCCCGCGATCGGTTTTATTTCTATGTGCGAGCGAGTCCGAGTCTCTTTTTCGCGTTTTCGCACTTGAATTCGCGCGGCGCGGTCTAACTGTATGTAAATAAAGTAGTTTGTTTTCCACGAGTTCCTTCCGGGGGGTAAAACAGTTTCGAGTTTCTTTTACGAGCTTATACGTGTGGTGGCTTTGTTGGGGCCTATATATACATGCGTTGAATTCGATGGCTATTGAATTTACATTTCCGACGATTGAGACGTCGCGACGCTTTGTGTGAGAGTTTGAGAAAAAGTTGTTTTTTTATTTTTACTTACAAACTGAATCGACCGCGCGTTTACTCACCCGAAAGAGAAAAAGCGAATTTTCGAATCATATACTATATAGAGCATCAATATTTTAAATATTCCCGCACAAAGCAACCCCAAACATCAACCCCTTCGAAAACAAACACACGTCGGCAGTATACAGTAAAAAAAATCGCCCGTCGATAATTCGTTCCGTTGCTCAGTCATGCATATAAACTGTTCAATTTTTCATCGTCCCCCTCTATAATACTCAAAACAAATTCAGATTTTTTCACGCAGCAAACAGACGAATAAATTATGCCAGTCGGGCTAAAGCGATTAGAAGAAGAAAACGAAAGCGCCGAGCAACGCACACGCGCGCTCGCAGTTAATCCGGAAAAGCCATCCAGGTCGACACGAGTCGGCAGATGTTTCAGTCGGGTTTTTTTTCCTCTCGCCCAGTCGATCGACCGACGACCCCTTTTTCTTTTTTACTCTCGACCGCAGACGGCAGGTACGATTCCTATATACATCTATAGCTCACTTTGACGGCTGGATTTCTTTTTCTTTTATATAACGCGCGGGGCTCTTATTCTTCGCCGCTTCGTGTTTTTACGCTGATAGCACCGGATGAAGTGAGGTAGGTATATATGTATGTTTCTTGGCTCGAGTCGGGACTGTTTGATGGGTGTATATATGCGCGACGTTCGTTCCTCGGGCTGTTGGTTTTTCTATATAGCTGCGATGAACATTTATCGCGAGCTTTTCTGCTCATGCAGATGAAACTGCGTAATAAAATGTTATGCTTTTTTTTTAAGTATTACGACTTGAAATACGTGGGAATGGAGGTCAATCTTAAAGTTAATACATATCGTTTTGGAAAAGAAAGAGATCCATAAAAGAGAGAATTCAAAATTTCTCCGAGATACACTTCTCGCACGCTCGTCGCAATATAAACACATGGCGCGCACTCGTCACTGGAAAGCGTCGCGTATCTCCGATCGTTTTTTGTTCGACAAGTTCCTCGTGGTTTTATTCTGTCTAGGCATCTGCGAGTCGTCTGTGTATATATGTTATGTAATATATGCGTTTTATTAGTTTTACGAGTCGGAGCTTCTTCGATATCGTACAGGCTTTACCCGCAGATTTTCCTTGAAAATCTATTTATGCGTCCGATATTCGTTGATTAACGATCGACGTATTCCGATCTCCCGATATACCCTTTCAGGAAATCTCTTTTATACGCGCTTATCTCTCCGGCAATATCGCAGGGAAAACGACGAGTCCATAAAACAGTCGGAACAGTAAAACCCAGAGGGTATTGGAGGATGAAACATTAATAAGGGCTCGTTAATGGAGATTTCGCGGTGGATTGGAGAGTCGGGTCTTTATACTTCTTTTTTGCCGCTATATAACATAAACTCTTTGCAAGGAGGTCTGGATGGCCGTCATTGTCAGAACACGTGTCTATACGCAGCTTGCATTTTGTGCAAAGCTTAAAAGTAAGTAGAGGAGTAAACGAAGCAATAAAGAGTGACAGGCTAGAGCCCTGTATCCAAGAAAAAGATTAAGCGAAACCTTTTGAGAAATAAAGAGAATGCGTCGCAGAGAAATTCAACATCGAGGAAGAGAATTAATGCTCAGAATCACAATTGATCTGATGGAGAGTAAAATTATAAAGGGAAAGAGCGGAGAGAAAGGAGTGAGACTCTGTATTATATGCACTGAAAGTTCTCGAAAAACATAAGAAATCTAGAAACAGAAATAGGAAAGGTTGAAGAAGAGACAGAAAATTTAAAGAAATTTATAAGAACAGTGATGGCAAACCTAAGTGATATGATGGGATAAGGGAAAGAATTGGAGAGATAGACAATCAAAAGGACGATAAAGATTCGATAATGTAGAAAAAGAAAGATGGCAGAATAGAGGATAGAAGAAAGGGAAAGGAGAATATAACTATTGGAGTGGAAAACGAGTAGCAATAAGATAATGTATACTGGATTAAAAGTCACACATCAGCAGGAGATAAAGGAAAGAGAAGTAAATCAATGGTTTAAGAACTGATTGATAAAAATCAATGACACGTGGGAAATAACAGAAACAAAGAAATAAGCATACTAGTAATGGAGTGCAGAAATTAGAAAAAGAAAGACAAAATTATTAAATATAAACACAAGTATGGAGGAACCAATATTTACTTTAACAATGATTTAACGTGGAAATAAAGAATAATGTAGAGTAGGGTACGGTAAAGTACTGATCGGAGACAAGCTTTATGAGTGGGATGAAAACATGGAAGACCTTTATCTCTCAACTGGTACAGAAGGGGAAGAAAATCAGGAATAGAAAGAAAAAAAGAGTATGGCAAGCACGAAAAGAGTCTGTGGAAAGTATTTGGAAATGCTAAAGGAGGATGCGAGAGAAAGAAAAAGATGAAAAAAGTGGGAGTGGAAAGAACGAGACAGCAGTATCAAAGTAAAGATAGATTTGGAGAACTAGAAAATATAAAGATTTTTAAGGCGGAAGTATAGCAGTACCAAAGAATAAAGGAATAATATATCACAGGAGAAAGAAAGGATATAAGCTTACAGAAGTCTGAGAATATAATGGCTAAAATTAAGGAAAGAAATTAATGTAATAGGAACAGCATGTATCAAATTATAAATGTTGTACAATCTTGTATACACATTACTAAGCACGATGACTTTTCGACACACACACTCGAAAGTCAGCGCAATCAAAACTTTTAATATAAAGTCGAAAAAATTTCCCTTCCACATGTGCCGATTACGAGCGGCGAAAAAGCAGATACTGCGGGATTTTCCGCGAATAAGTCGCGCGGCAGCACTAACTCACCTCGGAAATGAAGTTTCGAATAAAGCGCCTGCAGACTCTCTCTCTCTCTTGCTTCTGATATTGTTCCTTGTACCCCGCACACCAAGAGACCTCGTACGCGACGTTTTATCGGCTAGAGCGAGGCTTTTCCAATGAGCGCAAGTGGCCACTTGAATTTTCCCGCCGCGAAGCCGAGGATTTAAGTGCTGAGCGTATATAAAGTCGGAGATTGAAAGGCTTCTTTTTTTTTATACCGTTATACTCTGTGGTTAAACGAGGGGATGTTTTGCTGCTCGACGAGATTCCGGTCTTTTGTTTTATCAAAAAATAGTAATAGTAAATATCTTAACGTACTGAATAAACCAACGTATATGGACCGATGTGCTGTATTTTCAACTTTCCTCAGCTATAGTCTCGCGAGAATATATATATTTGCCGCGCGTGGCCTAAGTGCATGCGCTTAGTGCGTCTCGCCGAGACGATTACGCCCTCGAGCTTTCTCACTCTCTCGGCTTATCGGCTGCTGTATACTTCTCCTACCTCTGTGTATGTGTATCTCTTTGACCCTTTTCTCTCCGTGTGTATAGAACCTACTTTCTTAGCGCCGGCTTCACTTAATATCTCCTCGTTGTGCTCCGTTTACTCGCTCATTGTCGTTCATTCTTTTTCTTCTTCTTCTTCTTCTTCTTCTTCTTTTTGCAAGACTGTACGTACTCGAGACTCGAGCGTCCTTTATCTCTCTTGATTTTTCGAGCTTTAGTTCGATCGCTTGTTTGTTTCTGCCACTGATAATCCGAGTTTGTAAACTTCCGAGGACTTGCGTTGTACTTCGATAAGACATGTTCCTCGAGTGCTAGTATATATATATATATATATATATATATATATATATATATATATATATATATATATATATATATATATATACATACAGGATTGTTAATGTCATTACGAAGTTTATGCGATTTTCGCTGCATATTCCCTTCGTATATCGTCGATGATGGTATCTTAGATAAGGTTGATTGTAAAAGTTGTAAGGCCGCGGTGAAGAGTCGGTTTTTAGTTTGTAACTCCTCGATCGCATATCCATCACGAGTAATCAAAGTCTTATCCAACTTTCGAGTAAATCCGTTAATGACGTCAGTTCCATTTTCATCAAAAGGTAATATCCGCGATCAGACATCAATCTTGTTTCTTCATCGATAATTCGAACGAAACGAGATCTTCTGCCAATGGTAATTAAAAGCTTCTTTACATATACGAACACTCGTCGTCTCGAGTAAACAGTCTTCACATTTTCCTTTGTTATTTCGCTGTTCCTTCCGTATACGTTATACAGGGAAACTTTTGACGAATCGTCTCGGAATAACATCAGAATAACGGATGAGGATGACTAATCGACGCTTGCTTGTATATTTCACTGATCATAATTCACATTTCACCGTAATTAAAATTCAATCAAGTTAATTCCGAACCGCCGGCATGTACACGTAAACACAACGAATCCATTAAGAAAGTCCGAATCATTACTCAAGCATATTATTCAAAAGGGTCGCGCATAAAAGCCAGAGGGACGTCGAGTTAAAAGTCCTTCAAAACTTCAGCCCGACGTACATTTAAATGAGGAGAAACACACCGCGCCGCAAAACAGATTCACTCGATAGTCGTCCTCGAGCTCGTTTCGTATGTACACCTCGTCTCTCTCAGCCGAGTCGCCTATATATATACCCCTCCGCAGTTCCTTTATCCCCGAGAGTCAGTCGCTGATGCTGTTGCAGTAGCGGCTCTTATATTTGCCGAGCTTTCAGAGCTTAATTAACGCTCGACCGCCGACGTCAATGAAAATAAATTTTACCGATGCTCGCCTTGGGAGGCTGTGGTATAAGTAGTAGTCTCCGCTGTTTGTCGAGCTGAGATGCGAGAATCGGATTTTCGCTGCGGAAACGCTTCATTTTTTAACTCAGCAGAAAGAATCTCGATGGTCAGCCAGTTTTCGATGTTTCTGTGTGTTTGGTCAGGATTCCTACTGGGTTGGTTGCGATGTTTGTGAAGTATTTTTTTTTCAGAAAGTATATACCTCTTCGCAAACAAAAGCTCCTATGGCTTCGAGTGCATTTTTCAGTTGAGAAAAATTTTCCTCGGCAATTTCCGCCGCAGCGCTGCGACGCAAATGGATCATCAGGTATACTTTCTCTCTTATTCTCCGGTATCATGATATACAGTGTCCCCTTTTCACGCCGTCGCTTTTATTCATTTTTCCGTAAAAGTATATATCCGCTCCGCGAGGATTTCCTGAAATTTTCTCAATTTCCTGGTTTTTGTTTATGCGAAATAAACTATATCAGTCCGAAGCCAGCTTGAAATCGTCCATATATAATTCGTGGTAATTACTCGATTAAAGCCTCATTGCCATTTCGCTCTGGTGAAGGTGTGAACCGATCGATCTATCGATTTTCGGTTATACCGTCTTACGCCTCTCTTCTACAGCTCCGAGCGAAACATCGTGTTCCAACGGTGCGATTTTCATTATGCTGAAACGTCTTTCTTAACCGTGGCCTCTATATACAGCGCTTTAATTCTTTAATTAATAATTTTATCGGCTCGCGGGCTAGCTTCCCGGCTGTTTCCTTTTTTCCAACTCTCTCTCGTCGAGCCGAGTAATTGAATGGAGTCGTCGTAATACTCGGAATATAATTGGTGCGAGGGAATCGTGGAGTAAATTGAAAGTTAATGAAAGCGAGAGAGAGAGAGAGAGAGAGAGAGAGAGAGAGAAAAATTTTTTGCATATTATCGGAGAAAAATCGAAAGCTGAGGTCTTATGACGCCGCCTGGCGGTGTTTTTCTCAAGCTTGCGAATCTCGACTTATCGGGGGACTAAGCTTTTCGAAATGGAGATGATTCGATTGAATCGGCGCATCAGTCTCGTATATAGCTCGGCAAACACGGATCTTCGGCGCCTCGCCACAATGCCGATCGAGAGCTTGGGCTGCACTCGGCGCTCAAATAACCTCAAGTCCTCAAACTCACTCGCCACCGCCTCAATCGGGCCATAATCACTCGGCAGTATGAATAAATCAAGCTTACTGCTGATATATCCCGGGCGATATATATACATGTATAGTGCAGAGCGAGAGGTAAACCGCAGTGCATCTCGCGAGCGTAAGGACGCGTATAATGCTGCGGATAGGGGGTAAGGTAGGTAATATGGCCTGTCTCGTATAACGCAAATTAGAATTTACAAGTTCGCTCGGTTTGACGCGAGGCTCTCGGGGATTTCGCGCTGGCCGTAATAAAAGGCCGGCACTGCTGCTGTTGCAGCGTCGTTACCGTACATACGCGCCGGAGCCGAGCTCGTTAAGATGATCCAAGCGAAATCCCGAGCTCGGCTGCTGCAGCTCGGATATGTGTGCTATACTCCTTTTTTGCCCCCGTTTACCTTCCCGACTCAGACCCTCTCTATATCTTACGCTCTCCCACACACACATACACACACATACTCGGCTGGTGATTCCTCCGGACTATCTCTCTATCTCTCTACCGCCGTTATTTTTTTCCTACGTCTTTGTTGCAAGCGAGCGCTGCGAGCGCCGGTTTAGTGCTCTGTCAGGCTTTGAGGTTATGTTCGCTCGAACTCGCGTTGTCTGCTGTTTTATCGGCGCAGTCGACGCGTATATACTTACTCTATACGTGGGCTTTATATTCCGGGGATATAATTTTCTTTGGATTATTTTGAGGGTATACTTTGTTGGGATATATGGTATATACGTATATGAACATTGAATTTTATTCGGGGGACGACGAGCGATACCAAGTTTGATGAGGACTTCGAGGTTATGTTCGTTTTGCACAAATATAATAATATTAAAGCTATGAAACAACAAATTCAAAAACTAAAAAATAACCCAACGGGTATCTAGATTACAAAATCCCATCAACGGCAAGGATCCAAAAGCACGCGCTCGAAAAGCAACCGAAAAAGGGATGAAGACCCATCTGTTTGCTTTTGGAAGCCAATAATCCAGCCGCTCTTCGCCAACGCACACTTTCGTTTCATTCCTCTCTCCCATCCTCATATCACATCCTGCATTTTCAAGCGCACATATAACCCACCTCTCTTTCTCTTTCCACCCCCTCACACACACACACATATATGTATATATATAATGCTGCAGCTACAGCGTCCATATTATGCGCTCTAACAACGATCTACGACCTCCGCAGGTACGCGTATATACGAGAGGGTCGCGCGAGGCACTAACAAGCAACAAGACGTCGCTGGATGGCGGACTTATGTTTCATTAGGACCCGGAGAGGGTAGTGCCTTTTTTTTTAATTGCTGCTTATATACTGCGCGCGAGCTTTTGATCTCGTTCCTGATTCTGTTCCTTTGAATTGCACGAGAAGCTAGTATATGTATAATATATATATATAAGGTGTACGCGTAAATGCCAAGGGCTCGTTATTTTCTTTCCTTGTTTTATACGGGAATAAAGAAAATAGTCTGCGTGTAATATAAGCTGAGCGCATTTTGATGGGACTGAAACGTTAAACAGTCGTACGTATATAGCGCGGGTTCAAAAAAACACTCGGCCCTGTCGGTAAGTGTAACAGCAACTTTATCTTCGAAAATAATTATAATCTAAGGCGTGCGTATATATAAACGGCGCCCCCTGTATTTCGGATAAAATTTACTGCCCCCGCGTCGCGGTAGAGTATAAACGTTAAAAAGCTCGACGAACTTCATAAGCTAGAAGCGCGAGGTCGAAATTAAATCAGCCGCGCATATGATATATATACACATCACATACATCGTGCGCAGGTGTACAGCGTGAAAAATCGAAATCACTCAAAATCGCTAATTCCGTACAAACAGCTGCGACAAGCGGCTCTTTAATTAAACAAATAACAAGCGCGCCGCGATACTTCGGGAATTTATACGCGTCGATATTTTCGAGCTGGCCGTAAATCGGTAAAGTGCGCGATCAATTTTACCGTTCGCGCGGGCGAGATCGAGCGAGACATATGTGCAATATCGCAGGACAACATAACACGGCCGTGTATGCGGCGATCAATCCGGTAATGGTCTTTCCCGTTAACTTTTCGCCCGAGTCGAGGAGGAGATTAGCTCCAGGAGTCCACTAATGGTCACCGCGGGAAACGCCGCCCGGATCGCATTTATTAAAGCGGCTTAGGCCGTATATAGCGAGTCGCTCCTTTTTTTCTTGCGGGACTAAATCTTCGGCGGCTCGCTTGAATATTACCGGGATGAGGGTTTATTCGCTCGTTGCCCGTCATTTTTACTCCCATTGTTTTCGCGTGCACGTTTTTCTACTCTCTCTCTCTCTCTCTCTCTCTCTCTCTCTGTTATAATCGTTGGTCGTCTTGGGAATGGAACGACGATTGCGTTTCGGGGAGACGAAGGGAAATTAATGAGACGGAGGCTGGACGTGGAGGGACTTGTTACGAGGTATTACAATTAATTTGTCCGCTCGAGCGTGCTATATTAATCGTACGCCTTGGCAATTTCTTTTCGTGATTTATATGAAAAATTTATTTATTCCGCCGTCGTATATAATAACGTCTGCCAATTTTAATGACGGACTGAACGATCCTCTGAGTTTATTTACTTTTGAGTGGGAAATAGCCTGTAGATTTTGAGGTTATGTTCGTATAATAAAGCAAATAGTTTACACGTTCAGAGTTTTTATATTATACAAGACGGCTTGCAAATGCAAATGTAAAAATGATTAATGTCTTTCAAAATCATAAAATGATAGGCTAGAGAGCTATAATTGAAATATAACTTTTCCAGCCCCGTAAGAACCGTATTTGAGTAGTTCGGATTAGTTCGCAACTTTCGTTGTTTTCGTCTATTATTCGCTTGGTAAAGTGATACGGAGGATATATAATACACAGCTGGCGAGTCCGGCGGTGATGAATAATCGTGAAAAACTACCACGTAGCGGACAACTGACGGATTCGAGTTGGTTTGTGCTTTCGCGGATTTTTTCTCGACGCCGGAATAAAAACGCATGAATCCGTTCATTAGAACCGCTATATAATACATGACGGGCGGAGGTGAAAAGTTGGCATGAGAATATCAGCTTCTACATTAGAGCTTTTTCTACCTCTTTTTTAATTTATTTTCCCGGACGTTATTTACTTCGATATTTCGTTGTTAATCGGATTAGCGTATTGTTGTGGCCGCATTGTGAAGCGGGTATGGATATATGAGAATATGTTCAAACCACGTACAAAAGAAGGTAATATACTCGTTGGTGGTAATACGTTGGTGAATTTCCGGTAATTCATGAGAAATACATTAAAATATACATACGAAAAATATTCGGATTTTATCGACTAATATATTTTACCAGGGCATTCCGGGATACATTTTTTAAAGTCGGAAAGCTGTTTTAAAATCCTCTTAAATATTCAAACCAATTATAAAATCAATCGAAAACGTGCCGGTCATATAACGAAACATATTGAACATTCATTTAGAATCTCTTTCATCTGATCAATTTTCCACAAAAATACTCTGCGCGAATAAACAAAATCCAAACAGGCGCATATCGCGCACAAGCTGATGATTCATTGTTTCGCGTTCACGCTTTGATTATTTTTCGTTTGTATACTATAAGAAATGAATGAGACGCGGTATACATAGAGTTTTTAATAAGCCGGACCAAAGCGAAAGAGATGCATTCGCCACTTACGGCCTCGTGAAATGAAATTTTCCTCGACCCCTTGAGTCATTCATATACTTCCGACGGGTATGCATAATCTGCCGTTAAATTTCGCCGTTTTTAACGAGGCTTTGTACGTATTGCGACAATTTTTTTTTCTTCGAAAGAGATGAGTGACGTGGGTTTTATTTATCGCATTGAAAAACGGACCACCGATTTCACCTTCAATATTTAAGGGAGATTGGATATATTCGATGATACGATCCTCAAAAATCTCTGAATTTCCTAAACATACTTTTTCAATTACTTCCCTGAAAATAAACACTCTTGCCCGCAAACACATGTAAGTACTGCAACGAAAACTGGGTTAATCGAAAGCCTTAACTCTCCTGAAATCCGTAAAAAAAACATCATCCTCCCAAAGAAGGTAGAGCCTACACTCAAACTTGCCCCTCTCTCTCACTGCATTAGCATTGTCAATGGAGTAGTCGTGGGAAAGAAAAGCAGGAGAAGCGGAGGCGCTAATGACGTGCGGTACGCGTGGTCCGATTGACGTAATTCGACGTGGAGGAGTATGGAAAGCGTTTAAAGGGTCCAAAGCCGCGACGGATTAGCCCAAGTTAGACCGCGGATTAGGCGAGCTTAACAAGACACATATTGATGAGCGCGGATCGAATTTTACCGGAGCTTGGCTGCGACGACGGGTAATACACTTTGCCGGGCTGGATAACGAAGGAGGCCACACGACCACGTCGAGTTGCTCGGGAGACTGTATTGTATGTGTGTGTGTGTGTGTGTGTACATAAGTTTGTTCGGAGTTACTCGGCGCTTTGGGACGAGGGTAATTGAAGCAATTGAATCATAGAGGACAAAAGTTTGGATTTTGCGAGCTGGTTTTTAATGAGATACTGGATTTTAGCGAGGATTATTATTTTACTAAGATTACGAATTTAAATCTAGCGCGGTTTTTTTGGAGGGGGGAGTGGGTGTATTACTACAGCTTCAAATCAAAGGAATGTAATTAACTAATTAACGATGATATCAACAAGACTATCCATTTTTGCTAGTTGCTCTAAAATTTCTGGTATAAAACTAAGATTCGTTTAATTTTTATCTTTTTATACAAAAGTTAATTTCCAGAGCTCTGGTTAAATATATACCTTCCATGTACGTTCCTATTATCAATATAATATTTAAAAATATATAATATAGTTCTACTTGTAAAAAAGACCGTGACTATTGCATTTCTTCTTACAATCAATTACGGCTCACGGCTCAAGGAAAAAATTTGCTTTTAGATTTTAATGTTAGTCACCTTTATAAAAAGTTGGAGACAGAGTTGCGAATAACCATCTCCTATATATATCCGACTTCAAGTGTCATTATTCCAATATCAATATCTTGATATAGAAATCTCAATATTTTAGTTGGGCAACGTAGTCATTGAATGGCGGTATTTTTACTTAAAATCAATAGTTAATATAAATTAAAAACTATATTTATACCTCTGGTTATATAATTGCCAATATACACAATACACGTGCTCACATTTAAAGTTTTTGATATTTGTAACCAATATAATATAATAATTTAATAAACATGACTGACATTTTAATTTAAAAAATTCAGCATTAAATGCCCAACGAATGGGGAACATTTCTGTCAGGGTAATAACCTCATTCCTTTATTTCCTCTTTTAAACATTAGTCAATAGAATAAATGATCAGACTCTTCACCACTGCATTGTATACGAGCATATAATAGATGACGAAGGAACATTTCCGGAATGTCGTTTATAATTTAATAATATTTTCGGCGCTTTCGTCTAGAAAATTGAATTTTGCATAATAAATTTATAATTGAATATTGGTAATTGAAAAGTAATTACAATGACATTCCTGAATTATTGCATATAAGACAGCTCGTCTGGGAAAAATCATGAGACAGAGCAAGGGATGAGAGGAAAAACTGGATTAATAACGGGGGTCTGAGAGGCAGTCGAGGGCATTTTCAATCGGTTAAGTTTTCCAGCGTTTTCTCGTGGGAATAGACGACATGAGACGCGATGAGACGCTCGAGAGCCAAACTTTTGTGAAAATCAACTGGCGGATATTTATACTGAATAAGGCATTTTCGCCTCTTATTTATTCCCATCTTTCCGTAGCCGTCTATGTCGCCGGCGCGTCGTGAGGTTATGAAAATTCAATGAAGTTTTATCCAGGAGACTATGCACTCGAGAATTTTTCAAAGCTGAGATAAGACTTTCGATGATAATGACGGTTTAATGCTTATTGTTTGGCGAAGTTTGAATTCGAAATTAGTTTTCAGAATATATTTACATCAGTATGGCTGTAATGTTTATACAATGTAGAGCATACTGAAAATCAGTTCGAAAAATATTTCCAAAACAAGATTATTAGTATAATTATTACGAGATTGATAGAATTCTTTGAAAATTACACATACAAAAGTTGGATCTTCATTACCTTCATAATTTCAATGAGCAAACTTTAATTTGTTTAGCTTTAAATTTTCAATTTTCAATTTTACTATCATATTTAATGTTATCCTTTCACAAGGATATTCAAGACATTTGTCCAGACGCGATCAACAGACCGCAACATATTTTTCAAGAAAGTATTGTGATGAACATATAGGTGCAATACAAATTGCTGTTTACAAATCCATGTGGGTTAGAGACTAAACGACACTGAAATTAATTGTTTCAACGTTTTATGCGTGAAATTCATAACATTTACTACATTAATAAACAAAAAAATATGACATTATGTAAGAACATGTTAAAAAGTATTTTGGCATTTCCGATGATCCATTATCATCAGATTGGATAATTTTATCAACATTTATGAACGCATATGCAAATTTCAAAGTAAGATAGTGAAATATTAACAAAATTTTGTTTCCTTTTTGCTAAATTTCTCAGGTTAGAAAGATGTACCGCACTTGGCACTCTATAACAAATTTTTATCAATACGCGTTCAATTGCTAATTAACAACAATTTAAAATCTATTTAATCCTATTTCTCTTACTCAATTTTTATTAACAAAGTACCTATTATACGAACATTATTGACAGTTTCGGTTCATTAAAATAATTTGCTACAGCTCTATTAGCACTGAAGCGTCTCCGTGACAATACACCTGCACTCGGACACTCACTGCGATTGACGATTAATCATGCATTTATGCGCTTTCATTGATAATGAACTTTTGAAATGCATCGATATTTCATTATGTTAGCGCGTCACAGCGTGTCGGAGTCCAGCTTATCATTATTATCCATTGGGAGATGAAGTCGTAAAATTTTGATGCACAAGTACCGAGAAGACTGACGCGTATGCGATAAAGCTGTTTGCATAATGCGCGAATAAAAAGGATGATCCATTAACCAATGACAATGAGTGATCGATATACATTTAAACGCGAGTCTAATGCAAAGTGTATCTCTATTATAACCAGTATAGGAAATTTCCATCTCGTCGCGGTCAATAGTCGATGGCGCGCGAAACTTTGGAAAAAAGCACGGAGAGAAGCCCAGAAAAGCATCGGAGAAACAGCTAGACCAAACTATATACACGCAGACGACACAGTTGACGCGACAAGTTCTGTCCTCCCGCGACAATCGTTCTGCTTTCGTTTCGCCTCTCTTTCCGTACAGGCCGACTGTATATATACCGTTGCAGCTTTCGCCGCTCGTTTGTAATTGCGGGACTTGAACAAACGACGTCGACAGAGTCGTTCAGTTCAGCGCTGCAACGCGATAGCAGAGATTCGAATTTCGCTGCCTCTGGGGACACGATTGCAGGGCTGCAGCTCTTTTGTGCGCGGCGGTTGCTTTGCTTATGGACTCGAGTATGACAGCAGTTCGCTTTAGTTTTACCTTGATAAGAGAGCGACGGGGTGAGTGTTACTTTAATGCTCGATGAAGTAGGTTTGGGGGGCGACTTGGAATTTTATGTTTGTATATGGCGAAGGAGCCGAGTTATAGTTTTTTTCGATATATCCGCGGCGTGGCAGCTAAATGAGCTTGACGTTGATTGGGTTTGACGTAATACACTTTCCATTAGCTGATTAGAGACTCGATCATGGCAATTTGCTAGACAGTCAGATGTCGATGATTAATGGATCGCTATATGCATGATTGGCCAGTCGAATATATGTGTGTAATTATTATAAAATTAGGAATTTACGGTTATACGAGAGCGCGATGGAAAATACTCGCGACTTTTTTTCATATCAATTCACATGCAGGGAAAGTGCATAGTTTCCTATTTTCCAAAGGGCCTCTCTATTCCGCGCATTGAATTTTACCGCTCAGCCACGTTGCGATGCTCCTACGTGGATACACGGCTATATACCGGAGGTTATACGTGTAGCTGTATACGCGTGTCGAGCCAAAAACTCCCATAAACGCCGCTGCGCGCCGGGCTAAAGTTACAAACGATCCGCTCCCGATCCATTTTATGATGCTCGACGATGTGCGCTTGTCCATTACGCGAATTCGTATTGTTTTCGGCACTGCTGCTCTGCCTCTCTCTCTCTCTTTTTTTTGTCAGTTTCATTCGAGACGTAAATAGCCGGGGCTGTTAGTTCGAGCACTATTTTCGATTGGCCCACTTTTTTCCCCTCGTGAAATTGATAAAAGCTCGGGGGCGTTAGAGGGCTCGTCGCTCTGGTATTCGCGATGATATTTGTTTTACGGAAAATCGAGCTGGTCAAACTGACTTTGTAAAGAGAGATCGGCAAATAATTCGAATGTTTTATTTCATACTCGTGGGGTATATTCGTATACGCAGGTACTCACCATCGAGATAGAAGTAGCTGGAGTTGTTGTAGAAGTTCATGATGACGGGTTTGATGTTGTCGAAGGTCATGGTGCTGAGCTCGTTCTCTCTGAGGTCCAGAAGATTGATGGACGGGGCACCGACGAGGAAATCGGGTTCGAGAACCGAGAGCTTGTTCTCGCTCAGTCTGAGCTTGCGGAGGTTCTTCAGTCCGTCGAATGCTCTGTTCGAGATGACCTCGATGCGGTTCTGGTCGAGTTCCAGTTCCTGGAGCTCCGGCATCTCCACGAAGCTGCGCTCGCCCAGCATTCTGATCTGGTTGTTGCGCAAGTCCAAGCGCTGCAGCAGACGCAGACCACTGAAACTCTCGCTGGTGAGGACCGAGAGCTTGTTGTCGTTGAGCTCGAGCTCCTGGAGCGAAGGCAGATGCTTGAACGCCTTGTCGTGCAGCAGGGAGATGTTGTTGTGGTTCAGGAAGAGCTTCTGCAGCCTCGGCACGTCGTAGAAGATGTCTCTGTTTTGGATAGAAAGTTTCTTTTTTAAGCTTCTGGAGAACCCAGGTTGTGCAAGGTATAAGAATCTAGGTATATTCTGATCAACCTAAACCTAGATCGTATACCTGATAGAAATTGAAAATCGCTCAAGCTACTCCAATGGTTATTATTAATACATGAAAAAACGAGTGTCACGACATCGTACCTGCTGAGTTCAGAGATGTTGTTCTCATCGAGGTTGAGCAGGGTCAGGTTTCTGAGTCCCTCGAACGAGTGCCACTTGAGGACGTTGATGTTGTTCTTGTTCAGATTGATGGTCGACACACTGGGCAGACTGGCGAACGACTGGCTCTCAATCGACTCGAACTTGGCGTGTTGGAAGCTGATGGTATTGAGGCTCTTGAGCTGCCTGAGCACACCAGTGGGAACATAGGTGATCATGCCGTCGCTCCTGACGACGAAGCTCAGCTTTCTGATATACATCTGGGCGTTGAAGTGGGCCCAGATCGGATCGCTCAGTTCGAGCTTGTTAAAGATCAGACAGTTCGCGTCCTCTGCACTGGCCAATTTGTTATCGTTGCAGTAGCAGTAGAGAGGAGTGTTCTCTTGCTCGATGTCGCACACGTTTATCTCCTTTTGCTCCTTTTCGCGCTGCTGCTTCTTGCGGTTGCGAATCTTCACCGTTGATGACTCGCACAAGTTCATCGCCAGGGAGACCAGCAGGACGCTCAGGAGGAGGAATCTGGGGCTCAACGCGAACATCTTCATGATGAAGCTGAAAAAGAAAATAATGGTGTGTTATATTTCTGCGAAATTCCGCAAGCTTCAATTAAATTCAAGATTTCGTTTGCAGATGGAATCGCGCTAATTAGCAAATATGGGAGTACTTTCATTGTATAACTTCAATCAAAGAATAAAAGCCGCGCTTCTCTAATTAGCCGATTGTATTCCATTAGAGCGAATTACTTCCAACCTTATCATTTTAATTTTCTAAAAAGTTCGGCCTCGCACGAAAAATTTGCCCAACAGCTGGCTGAACCAATTACGGTTTCGTCCCGCAAATAGCTGCCCGACGAAAAACAAGAATAAGCGAGCTCTTCACAGCCTCGTGACCACCTTATCCTCCAAAAGAGCGCAGGCAGAAAAGAGAGAATAAGAAAAGAAAATACACAGCTAGGTGTGTCCGTAGCCACTTTGACTCGGGAGAAAATAAAGCTTGCATATTACACATACGGGAGGAAGAGAGAGAGAGAGAGCGTCAGCGGCGGCACTTGACTCGGTACTTAAAGGCCAAAGGCTTTCACTTTTAACGCGGCCGCGTTAGAGTCAGCGACCGCCCGGCCGCGCACAAAGGGAGAGATACAGCAGCGTCAAGTCGTCTCAGGAATTTTTTTTCCAGTCTGGTCATCACGCGCATGCTTCAGCGGTCTAGAAAACGCAGTCTCCAAGGGCGCGTGTGAAAAAAACGCCGCTACGTAGACGACGAGGCGCAAAAAATGAGAGGAGCTCGACCGATAATATATAAAGGAAAGTGTGGGTGGGTGCGATGAAAGGAGATCAGATTGAAGTTCTGGGCGGAAAATGCGACGCGGCGCTATACTTATCGATGCGCGTATTCGCTAATGGGGCATGTGCGTTGATGATGATGATGATGGAGTTTGTTATTATTTGCTCGTTTAACCGGCGAACTAATTCGCTCTCGACGTATGGAAACGAGACAATAAAAGGATAGTTTGTTGTATGGTATCTGATCGAGGTAAAGATTACATGCTTCTTTCTTTGTCGTTGGAGAAATGCGCACGATGTAACAATTTTTTTTCTTTTTTAACGGCGCAGCTCAAACTTGTATAAAATAACAACGACTCGCGGCAAAATAAAGAAGCAACGAACTATCGGCGAAATAACAAGCGGCCTGTGCATTGTATATGTAAAAGACGACGAAGCTCGACACGAGGAATATATAGGATGAGGATAGACGCGAGAATAAAAGGAGGAGTTTCGGCTCTCTTTTTTCCAGCTCGCGAAACGAAGTAGTCGCCGAAAAAGGACGGACCTTTGAAAAATTATCCTCCCAAGTGGAAAGAGTTGCATAATACGACGGCGAGGCTGTGCGCCTCTCCATGTGCTTCTATTTTCGAATGGAGAGATGAGACGAAGAGAGATTCTTCTTATTTTTTTTTCCTCAGGAAATGTTGTATATAAGTTCGCGAAGTCTTCGAATTCGCGTATATAATGTTGTATATTACATCCGCGTGTAAATTATTAAACGCGTCCCGCAATATAATCAAGCACTATTTCACCTCCGAGCTGAGAGAGCGTCATCCAACAAACTGGAAAGTACACGACATCTCCCGCTTACAAGTTTCAATTGAAAGCACTATATGTACAAGCTGACTCGCGGGCGGAGTTTAAGTCGTATCAATCAGGGCAATTCTCCTACTGGAAACGCATTTCTCTGCAGCTTGTCGAGGCTATGAAAAAAAGTGAGCTGCGCAACAAAGCTCCAATTAGAAATTTTCCATAGCCCACATTTCGTGAAGAGTATGTATACGCAGTTGTATATACATATAGATCGACTTGTTTTAGTTCCGAGAAAGGCAATTATTTACCATCGGCTTCTCGACTCTTTGTACAAGTGCGAGCTTTTTTTCGAATACGAGCTTTCGCTACTCTTTTTAACCGTCCGGCGTGAATTTTTGCACTGTGTGCACAGCACGTATTTTTTTACGCGTATAATCGATAACTTTATAAAATGTAAATTATTAAACCATCGTATATATACATATGTACACCCTATCTATATAAAATGCAGAAGCGATTCTCCGCAAGCTCTCTCGCAACGCAGAGCAAAACACCGGGGAATCGATCGATAAATTCCGTCCCATCATGCATAATGTACGCTCGAAATCTTACAGGTACATTACACTCGAGAGTTGTCGGCGCATCGAACCTAGTCCATATATATATATCCATATAAGCGCACAGCAGCGTCGTCGTCGCGGTGTATATTTGCGCGCGCGATCGCGCCGGGGCGTTTGTTTGCCATGTGCTTTTGGAGCTTCTATATTTGCGAGCCATTAAAACTTTATCGAGCCCCGCGGGGATGATAAAGCGGGCCACGAGTGAAAAGTGTCCCGTGTATTATACTGTCCCGCGCTTTTTGCGCGCTGGTGATTCAAAGTTGTGTCTGCGCTGCAGGCTGATGTTTTAGAGAAAGTTTCGCGGAGGATCGTCGCGCGCGCTTCTCAATAAAAATTCTCCGCGATTTTTCGTTCCTTACTCTCTCTCTCTCTCTCTCTCGTTCCGTGCGATGCACTTGATAAATTTTTGAGCTGCATTCTGGAAATTTTGTTAACCTCTCTTTTGCTTTGATGTATAGCCGGAGAAGTGAACAGGAGTTTCCGAGAAAATTTAATAACAAGGCAAAGGCTGTGCATCTGTCTTATGGATACGTCGGAGGATGCTTCGCTGTATATATACGTAGAGAGAGATTTTTTCCGACAAGAAATGATTAAAGATCGGGGAGTTCGTTTTTCCTTATACTTCCTCGTGATGCCACTCGGCTGGAATTTATGCAAATGCGAAAGTCAAAAAGGGCATGGAAAGACGAATTAAACGCTCGCGCTACTCTATATATATATATATACAGCGATGTGTGTGTGTGTGTGTGTGGGTGTGTGTGTGTGTGTGTGAGTGACTGAGAGCAGTGTCACTTGACGAACAATAGCCGGATTGGGTGACGACTCCGGGGCAAACTTTTAAATGAAATTCCTTCAAAATATCTCGAACCGTCTCTCTCTATCTTCCCATTAATTTCGCATGGGGACAATCGACGCCGAGCGTCTCATCGATTATTACAGTCTTATTTTCGTCATATTTCAGGAGAAGTTCCGCGCGAAGGGTCCCCCGACTTATATCTATATATATAGGGGGTCGTCTCCGGAAGAATGACGATTATTCTTACGAGTAGGGCTGCGCGATGGATTAATGATTCGTCGATCGAATCGAAGGAATTCTCATTGTGTGTTATATATATATACATATATATATATATATATATATATATATATATATATATATATATATATATATTCATATATATATATATATATATATATATATATATATTCATATATATTGATATTCCTCATTGATACGTGTACGACTTCTTTCATTATGAATATTGGTATCGCCGCTGAAAATCGCGCTAATTTCCCCTTAAACGCAATGCACACACTTATACATATATATATAAGTATCTCGAAGCCGATCATATAAGGGGCCCGAACAACAGAGTATATAACGCAGTCTGCGCAAGTCTCTCGGCCGCCTGGCGCGCATTCTGATAAGATTCTAATTAAGGAGACTTATTGAAGGCAATCTACACGCCGCGCCGCGCCCCGTCGTTCCAAACGACTTTGGCGCTCTCTCTGCGTCTAATCTACGTCGCTGTGGCACGATATGCGTATATATATGCATATGTTTTTGCGATTTGTATTAAGGATTTGCTTGTGTATGCGTAAATGAGAAATTTTTTCTTCATTCGAATAAAGCTCGATCCGGCTACTTTTTACCGTTCGATTTAAAAATAGCTGCCCAGTAGTATAAGTATACGCTTGGGCAGCCGTTACATATGTATATACGTATATATATATAGGCGGGTGACTCTTTCGTAGGGCCGTGTTTTTTTTTCTCGCAAATGCTGTATTTGCATGCCCGGACGCTTTTAGTCTGGTAATTGCGCGGTTGTTTCTTTCGGGTATGTTTACTGGTGCTATGGGGAGAATACGTTAATTAATCGTTTGGTTTTTCGGAAGTGTCCAGAGTTATTTGTGTAGTTATGGACTGGTCGTCGATGTTTTTCGGTTGATTGGAAGAGGGAAAGATTTTGTATAGATAAATAAAGTGTAAACGATGGTGTTAATGCAAAGCCGAGAATATTGTTCAATGTTTGTTCTAGTATTTAGGAAATAAACCTGTGTTAATTTCTTTCTTGTACCCGAAAGGAGCCTTGTAAAAATTGTAAAAAGTATACACGAACGTAAGACAGTATATATAATAGAATATCGTAATAAAGTAGAAGGAAATGTAAAATATTGAAACATTTTGTTGGATTTTGGAACCTTCTTTCTTAATTTACTTTTTATTACATTTTCTTACATTTTCTAGTAAACATCCTTATTTCTCATTACAATTTATTGCGAATTTCTTACATTTTCTTACCTTTGTTATTTTCACAAAGGTATGTATAGATTGTTAAATTCCGGTATATTTTATGAAATTATATAGAAAATTCTGCCAGTACATAATTGCCGAAATTCACACAGATTATATCCATAAAACTGTATTCGATTACGGCCACATCAAACATAGATAATTACAAAGCACAATAAATTAAGCTAATTTAAGGTGAAGTCTCTCCGACGACTGCAAAACAGCAGCTTCTAATGTAGAGCTCTCGCCAGTCAGTTCAGCACTTTATTCGCGCATTTCCATTGTAATTTTCGGTTTTTACGCGCCGCCTTTTGCCCGTCCCTCACTTTATCGCTCTTTCTCTCTCTCTCTCTCTCTCGCTTCCGTCTTGGAATTATATTGCGCGTCGGTAAGTTTAATTAGAAGAGAAAATACTCGCGCGAATACAGGGGACTTGACTTTCTGAATAATTGCAGGATCTGCATTAAACTTTCTTTCTTGTTCTCATCCTCATCGCGATCTTATCTCGTTTCACACGGGTTGAAATTTTACATCGTGCGATATAATTCGTATAATATATTATTTTCTTATGCGTATATATCTATATGGTAGAGAATTAAACCTGTTTCTGGGCAGAAATTCTGGTAAACATTTTTTAAAATGAGATATAGTTAGAAATTTCTTTCAGAGCATTTCCAGAATTTCTACATATACGTTATTTTAACGTACATTGACGAAGAAATTCTACCCAGAATCAGCGCAATTTAGCGGGAATAGACAAGTGCAATATGTATCTCCGTTGCTAATAGAATATGACATTGATCTATTCGAAACATTCTTTTAAAAAACTTATTCAGTTATCTTTCTGATTTGAGTAACTCTAAAGGTTTAATTTCAAATGCGGAAATTTATTTTCACTCTTTCGCCACCTAGGTAGTGTAAGAGATGCGAATTATAATTTTCGCCATAAAAATGTATGGATTATAAAAATAATGCACTTTCGTAAATTATCAATTTACACTCGGTTATACAGGTATATTTGAAGAAATACTAAACATACGCGATTAAATCCCCTCGTATAACACAAACGTGAATATAAATCTAATTTAGAAATCTCCTATCTCCGTCAAGTCACTCAACAAGCTCAAACCAGCTCACCCTCTGTAATCCAAAAAAAAAAAAAAATTCCAAGCCCACAATTACGCCGATAACCAATACACGCTGCCTGTTGACATTAAATTAGCCCAGCCACTGCGCACAAAAAGCCTCCCATATAAACACGCCCTACACACAACCACGAGTCTGCCACAACGAGATCGAGCTCGCTCGGCAAATATACACCCGGAAATCCTCTCGACTCTCAAGGAGGAAAAAGCCAAGAAAATCGTCAGCTCCCCCTCCAGCGGCATAATCACGCGGTTATATTACCTCAAGGCACCGCACGAAAAATCCTCGCTTCTTTTTTCGCCACCTGTCGTGCCTCCTGACACTTTAATCCGGCCATGCGTGAGTATGCGTGTACACGCGTATTATATACACGTATCACGTGACGAGCTGCACTTGGCGTGCAAACGAGCCCGAGTTTGGATGAATGAGCGCCGAGACACACGCGAACTCGAGGGGAAGGTGTATGTGTGTGTGGGAGGAAGCCGTGGTTATATACGAAATTATGATGCAGTGTATGGACAGGGTGGAGATTTTTTTTAATGGGGAGTTTATTGGATCGCGATGGGGAATTCATTTGAAGGATTATTTTCTTCTTTATATCTACAGCTTGAGCTTTTTTACATACTGTGTATATAAGCACCCGTTGCGGTGAGAGGCACGAAGAGTGTAAAATGCGGTAATTTGCCAAAAATGGAAATTTCAATAACGCTGCGTTTTTATTACGCAGGATCGGACGCGCAACTTCGGCATAATTCAACAGCGAGCAACTTTTCACCGGCAAAAAGAAACAGTAGCTGAAATATAGTCGAAGATAAAGCTACTTCGCCGCGAGTAAAAGAAAGTCGGATAAGCTCGTGCGCAGCGCAGCACAGAAATATGAAGAAAATATGACAGAAAACGACTGCGAAAGAAAGAGAGCAAAAAAAACGCGAATGAGATGGGGGTAGATATTATTCGCGCTGTGGCGTGTAGTACATAATTTGCGATAACTCGCGAACACACGTGTGCGCTCGTCGCGCAGCCCCGATGGGGGTTGATTCATGCGCCGACATGCCCCTGATTTTCTCTCTCCGTTTTCCCCTTCTACAGTATATAGATATACCTTTACGTCCTCCCTACCACCGAGTGGATTACATTATTTTTAATTGCTTCTTTTCTTGCCTGTCACCTCGCGCGCTCGCCTCTTTTTCTTCGGTCGACCTTTTTTTCCTCTTGTTATTTTCCTTATATTGTATACTTCGTGTGCAGATGTATATATATATATATATATATATATGACACACATAGTATATATATACAGCGCTGTAACGCAGTTGATTGAGTAACGAGGCTCTCTCGTGCCGACGTCTTATTCTACGTGTGTATGTCTTGCGAACTTTTATAATGTTTGTCGGTATACATGTTCCGAGAATAATTCAAACGGAGGAAAAAATACAGTTAGTCGGCTGACGATTAAGTTGAAGCACGATTATATGACGAATGCCGCAGTTATATATACTTATTATATAGTATGTACACGCGCGACGGCAATTTTTCTCGTTCGCAGAAACGCGCCACTTTCAAGCGCAAACATATACGTACGCGGAACGTAAAAGCGGCTCCTTTTCATTTTGCTTAACTTTTCCCGATAAGGAATTCTGATGCTGAATAATTATCCTGATATAGCAGAGGACCGTTTTGGAAAATGTTAATGAATTAAGGTTTGGAGAAACGTTTTAGGTACACTAGAGTCAGGGAGAGAGAGAGAAAGAGAGAGACGACGACGACCAAGTTGGACCAGTCAGAGCAGAGTTATCGTACCTGGTTTAGCGACATCTGCTGCAATTATAGCTGTCGTCGTCGCTACGTCAAAACTCAAAAGTCCAAGTTTCCCAGTGTGGGTCAACGAACGACGCAAGCTGCCGCAGTTTCGAGCGGTCTCGCTTATATATACACCCCCGAGTCGAGCCACCGGGTGACGCGTATATACGTAGGGGCTATTCGTCATCCGCGCGAGATTACGCCGGCTCTGTGCGTATATTATAAGGACGACGATGGATGTCGTTTTGGCCAAAGTAGTTTAATTAGGACAGAATTGAATTAGATTTTTGGAGCTATATATAGATGCTGCGGAGTGCGAATTACTCTGCAGCTCGGCAGCTTTGAGAATTCGAATAATTTCGTGAAGAAGTTGATCATTCACGTGTAACCGTAACCTTATATATTATACGTTTGAGTTGATGAAAATTTGCTAAATAGTCGAAAGCCCGATCATACTTTTTACCCCCTTATATAGGGGGTGGATTTCAACCAATACAGAAAATGTTTTACTCCAGTCCTCTTTTGGCTGCCGAAACTTGGCAAGCCGAAATAAAGCCGACATCTCATAAGGCTTTAGAGATATTGAGGAATCCCTTCTTTCTCCTGTCTCACAGCCCCTTAAGGGGCTGAATTTAGAAAATTATTTTATTACTGCACCCTTGCGTCATAAAAGGTAACTAGCTCTAAATCTATAGGTTATGATCGAGCTATTACATCCACACATTCTAAAACTGTTTTGTTTCACGTCAATATAATGTACTACTAAACTCATTAATATTTTGAATTTCGAACTAATAATTAGCCAAAAAATTGTTAACCTTATACCACTAAGAACTCATTGAAAACGTAATTTCAATGAACCACTGAGTAAGAAATATAAGCCAAAACTGTATACGACTTTCCTCTATACACCAGTAATTACAAACTATATTACAGTATCAGAGAGTCGACCGATACATAAATTCGCCGAGCTTTTTCCCGCGAGCCGCGCATATCCTTCGATCGTCGCTCGCGGCAAGACAACCTCCAATCAGAATTTCTTGCCGCGGCGAGTATATACATACTCGCTCGAGCCAGAAATCAGTTGGTCTTTTTCAATTTAACTTGGCGCAAAAACTTGATTCACGAGCTCGTACATCACCCGAAAGAGAGAAAGCGACTCGTACACACACACATGCGCGGGCTTTTGAAGAAAGCGCGCGCGCGCGCCCGGGAAAAAGTTTCTCGTTAAGGCGGATCCACGAAATGCTCGATAGCGTTTGCCTTTTATCCATCGAGTTACCTGGGAAAACTCGCTGCGGATATCCTGCGCTCTACGAACACGACGCTCCGACGAATTTTCTTTGTTGCATCAGTATATATATATAGATATAGAGCTTGCGAGACCCCCTTGGATTTGGGATGTATATATATATATATATGTCTATATCGAAATGCTGAGAATGAGAAATTTTTAGTCGGATAAAGCTCATCGCGCGATAAATTCAATATGTATATGTATATAGCAATTAATATATCGCTTTGGATTAGTCCATGGAACATGTCGAGGCATTTGTTGCACTCGCGAACGATTAATTTAACCGGAGAGACAGACAGCTGGTTCCGTTAAAATTTAACGTTCGTTTCATCGCATAATCTCCGCGCTCGAATCTATAAATCGCGTCATTATATAGCATAGTACAATTTATAATAAGCTACGTTTGTAGAGCGCGTTGTAAATCTGTTAATTATGTACCCCTGTCTATCGAGAGAGATGAAGGACGTTTCCCCGTTTTATACTTCCACTTTTGTTATATCTGAGCATTACGGTTACTATTTTTGAAATAAATCATTTTTACATATTACTATAATTTTACGCCCGATTAAATTTATAAATTACACCAAATATACTGATTGTGAGATAAATTGGATAGTAGAATTTACTATCTCGAATGACACTCAGAGGTTTTTAATCTTTAAAAACTTTCTCAAACAATAACCTATAAAATACAGTGAAAATTATTATTATTTACAGCAATTATTATACTATAGTCATAATAGTTTTATGTTTTATTTTTCGTTTCTTGCATAAATAACATCTAGTGTTATTACGCGAATAATGGGCTGATGCGAACCCGCCGCCAGGTGGCGTTCGGTTATTCTCATCTACAAGCGCTAAGATTTTAAGGTGGTTATAGTATATAAGACCGCTCAAATTACTACGAACCAATTAATTGTAAGATGCGTTCGACTGTATGCGTTCAATATAAATAAAAAAATTCTTTGCACGATTTTAAAGTAAATTTTACTATCTTCCATAGTAAAATTGAAAATCTGATGAATTATTTGCGGGATAACAATTTCCCCTATTCCAGATAGTAAATTCTATACTACCTGGAAAGTGTGTCCTCGCTTTACTATAAAAGATACAGTATAAAAACTCCTAGCCCTTATTGCAATGTTTACTATCTAATTTCTCTCGGTGTATATTTGTGTAACTTTAAAACGCGCAATTATATTCGATCCCTCGTCACGCCCCGAACACACTGAGATATCGAGCTCTCGGTTCAAGGTTCGCCCCTGCGTTATATCGCGTGTACATCTGCTTATTAATACGATTTATAATAATATCCAGTTTCCTCTTTCCATAAGACTCGTTAGCGCCCGGCTGGATGGAATTATCAAAACTTTTAAATACTTAATGAGGTGTTATAGGATGGCCTCGACCCCTGCACTTTTGCAAAATCCAAGTTTTAACGACGGACCTGCTGATGAAATCCTTGGCTCCGAAATCATAAGTACACTTTGGAGTTTTAATCTATTTTCTAATTTTCCAACTTGCTGAAAATTATACATCTCGTAAGGAAACACTATCGAAAGTATATTCATGAAAAATGTATATATATATAGATATATATGTGATTAACTAATTATCAGGCACTCGTCATTAGCCTCGCGGTTTTCTTTCCTCGAGCGCCGACTGGTTTTAAGAGTAATTTACCCTGAGTGCAGCTGGCGATATTCCTCATTTCCCTCAACTCTCGAAGGTATATATTCTTTGAACGCGAGCTGATGTAGCTACATGTATATAAGTCGGAGGTTGCTGTTGCACTTTTCACTCGAGAGTTTATATATATATTATACGGGTGACATCAGAGATGGAATTAATTAGCAGAGCTGTTCTTTGCAATGAAAGATGTAATTCTGAAATTGAAACATATACTATCGATTGGTCTCTGGTAGCATAATGTAAAGTAGGTATAAGTGAGTTTCGCGATAGCAGTAGATTATTAGCCACGGGGTACATAATCAAGGGATAAAAAATTGTCATCGGAATCCACTTCGTTATACATAGTCCCGATAAAACCGCGCGTATTATAGTGGAAAGAACATCGAGTCCGTAAAAACAAGAAAGACCGAGAATTGAGAAAAGGGCGTTAATCGACTGTCGCCTGCAAGCTTAGTCGGAGCTTTTTTTTATACTCAGCGAATATATACGTTTACCCAGTTGATTGCGCATAATTCTAGGTTTACGCTGTATTTCATTAGTAGGTAATTACGATGACCTATTGATTAGCTCATCAATCGCACGTGCATTATTATATAATCGATATATAATTGTGGCAACTACATATTGGACGGCTATTGTTAAAAAACAGATTAATGTGCGGAACACATCGTCAAAGCTGCTTCGAGGATTGTGGAAGTAAAATGAGATATAATCAATTCGATATATAATCAAAAGTTTATAATAACCGAATTAATATTTACGATAATGTATAATTCTATAACACAGTACTACCCTATATATGTATTCGATTAATCAACGAAGCGTTAAAAAACAGAACAATCCCCATTCGCTCGTCTCTTTTTTCTCGCTATTTTTACACGGTGGCTCTTTAAGTAATTACGTCCCGAGCGGGAAATCGCTGCAGAAAGAGACGTAAAGACTAAATACGAGCTAAATACTTGCTTTTTTAGCGTCACTCGGACTGCATACAACACGAGGAAGTACGACTAGTAGTAGTAGTAGTAGTGGGCTAGTATAGTCAGACAATGCTTTGTTCGCAGGGGCGAGAGAGAGAGAGAGAGAGAGAGATAACTTCGCCGCGGAGTTTATGAGGCGGAGATGATGGAGAGATAAGGCTGGACTTTTGGAGTTATGATTTTATAATGCCGCTTCTACATATATATATATATATATATACAGCCATCCTTCTCGCAGCGATTGCGCGAACTCTGACCTCCTTGGGAGAGATTTTTCGAAAGCATAATATACTTGCGGCTTTAATCCGCGAGAGTACATCCTTCTTTCGAGAGAAAGCAGTGTGTATACCGCAAGAGCGAGATTTAAAAATTTTCCTCGCCGAGAACTTTTGCAGAATACGGTATAAATAATTGCAGGGTAATTAGTCTTTTAATTCATCAAGAAGGCGAAATTGAAGTGGCTTACGCGCGTCTTTTATTTTTCGCCCCCCTCAGAAAGTGCACTTAACGATATTATTATTATTATTATTATTATTATATTATTATTAAATCGCTTCGTTGGAAAGCTACATTTGGAGTAAGGTGCTTGTAATAGTCAACGAGATGCATTAAGATCAAGCTTTTCTCGGTAGAATCTTTATAACACAGACACATCGGCTGAGACTGCTTTGGACAATTTGCGCGAAAAAGCTCGTAATCTCAAGAAAATATATTTCAATGCGCAAACAGAATGTGTAGGTTATTTTGCGGAAGAAAAAGGAGCCAGGGGAAAAGTACGGTCTTTCGACGCGGAATTAGCGCTAACGTGAAATACAGTTCCATTCGGCGCTATATATATAAGAAGAGCTCGCCGAGGAGAGCTTGTAAGTTTAATTGTAGAGGCGAATTAACAAAGAGTCGAGGAGGAGCTTGGCTTATATTCTCGGGCGCGGGCGAGTTCGTGAAAGGAGAGCTGCTGCTTGCGTCGACGGCGGCTAACTCGTTTAGCCTCGTTATTTTCTTTTCATGTCGCGGAAAATCGACGTGACGTTGTTTATTATTGTAATAAAGGCGTTTTGTCTTAGCCCGCGAGCGGAAATAGCGTAAACGACGTTTCCGCGAAAAGTTAATCTTATGCATTATTCGATATATTTCTATACAAGGGAAATATATATTTATTTTTTAGATTTTCGAATTTCCCGGGAAAAATTTCAGTTAAATGCAGGTTACTTTAATACCTATATATAATAATAAAGTATAATTAGCAGAATTATAGTGTAGGTATATGATGCTTTTTAAACTGCCTTGTTCAAATACATATCAAAAGCAGTACAATGTAAACATAAAATTTGCTCCAAAATCTATATCAGAAAGAATTATCTACATGTTTGTATAAAACGAAAGGATTATAAATTTTGCATTCGAAATAATAACCAATCGATCATAATAACAAGATAAACAGAAAGTAAAGAGAAACAACTTGCAGTTTACACTTGATTCGCATTGGGCATGTAGCTCGGTATTTAGTCGTCTAAACGAAATCAATATTAAACGAGCTGCCGGCCATTAAAACAGTAAACTTCAGCGATCGGAGTAGCAAACCGTGACCGCGAGAAACGAGAGCGATTTAGTTATTCAAAGGCTTTTAACCGACTCTCTGCTTTGCTCTGGCCGGTGTTTTGCAATGTTCGACCTTCGTACGTACGATTGGACTACACTATTATACATAGAAGTGCCATCACTGAATTTCATCGAATTATTCAATAAAAACGATTATCGGATTTCGTGCGATGTCGCGTTTTGATATTTATGGAATATATTATTCAGTGTGAATAATAAGAGTGTTCTATCCAAACAATAGTCTTTAATTTTATAATTGCTTTGGAATTTTTATTAATTCTAATCTTCTAACTTCAAACATCGAAATAAATGACTAATCTGTTGTATTATTACATGACATGTACGATTTTTTCAATAATAGTATCGTACTATATTTTATGATACAACGTGCGTGAACCGAGATTTAGCGAGAGCATTTATCAATATTTGGTATCTTTCTAACATTTTGAAAAGCAAACTCAGATATATAAGAAAATTGAGCGGGTGAAGTATGCTAGATTATATATGTACTAGTAGTTATATGTATGTATGAGTCGAAAAATTAATAATTTTGAAAAAGAACGCCAGAAAATGTTTCTCTGAAATTCATTCCTTCGTATAATCTACATATAAATCATTACAACCCAGCGAGCATAAGTGGCCACATTAAAATCTCGAGTTCCAAAACGAAAATTAGCAAAAATTCGCTCACCGCGCTGTTACAAAATTTACAGAATGGAGATTTCCACCTACACATACACGACCATGACAATCGAAACATACTCATGCCCTCCAAAAGTCCCTATTATAAAATAGCATTTCAAATCAAACTCGCGGGCGCGTCAAAAAATAAATATATCGTCAATACATTACACATGCGCACGAAAATGCAACGTATCGAACAAGCCCACAGTCCATAATGCGCTTTCCACGCAACCGTATGTAACTTTTGCTCGCGGGGTATACCCGTAAATCGCGCTGTATTCCGTTTGTCGGCGCATAAATTCCGAGGCTACGCGGGGAAATGCATCGCGGTGCGAAAGAGAAAGAGCAGTTGGTACTCGGTCAGTCCGAGCACGCAACGCGACCGATTGTTGCCTGGTTTTATGTTCTTCGGGAAAAATTTTGAAAACTGGAGCAGTTATTCGGACTTTAGTGAATTCGTAAGCGGCTGCGAGCTCTGATGAATGCGTTTCTTGCGAGGATAGATACGATTCGTGTGTGTGATTGTTTGAAACGTGTGTGAGTTGGGAGAGATTTTAATGTGTTTTGGGTGAACAGTGAATCGAAGGTATCTTGTCGGGTGTTTATTAAAGGAACTGGATTGAAATGTTATGTTTACCTTAGATTTTTTGAAAAATATATAAGATTGTGTACCAGGTACAGCATGTCTTCGAACGCCAAAATCTAGACTTACATTAGGTTAGAGTATCGGAAAGCACATTTTAACTTACATAAATGCGCGTAACAGATATACGTAGCTTCTAAATGAACCATTTTTCAACTAATGTTCTTATTAAATTGTAGAAAACTCTTTCAAATTCCATGATCATCTGAAAACTACATCTGTTTCATGCATTTCTATACAGGTTTAAACGTGCTTTTCGATACTCAAATTTGAAGCCTGCGTCAGTTGATGGCATACTGAAATTCATGGAAGTTGACCTATACGAAGACACGTTATACCTGTCTTATGGCATGCATAAAAATTCGTTTATAATTTTTACAGTGTTTTTTCACGTATTTATTGTATTTTTCCTTCTCCTTAAAGTGTGTATATATAATTCAAACACCTAAAAAATGTACTCAGAAATATTTCAAGCCTACTCGACAATCCGCCACGTAAAGCACAATAAATTCCGCAACACGTTCAATCAATCCAACTGAAAAAAAATCCTAATCCATCATCATCCTCGTATACGCGGATAGTACGCGGAATCATTATTCTCTCCGTTAGCATGTCAAACTCAGCGTTCGAGCAAAACCTCGTCCAATCTGCTCTACGAGCACATCCAAGAACTCGCTCTTTTCTCAAAGTCGCCGAGCGCAATGCCCGAGAAATATAACGCAAATGAAGCGTAATGCTCGTACACTGGAACTCGCGGGGAGAAATGACTTTTCTTCTTGTGCTTTCACGTCTCCCGCGCGTCCTTCCCATTCGTCATTTTCTTTCGCGCGCTGTCGCTTTTCTGCCTTCTTATCCCATTGTACAGCACGTGATGTATATTGAGGAGATGATCTTTTTCCCTCTTGCTGTGATCGCGCTTTTTTCCCACGAGATATATACATACGTGTGAAGCTTTTTTTATTCGAGAAGCTTGCGATTATTTTTACACATAACGAGTGTGTATCATCGAATGTTTATAGGTACCTTGGGCGCATCTATAACTACAGACTTTTTTTTTCTTCCTTCGCAACCCTAATAATTCTCCCCGACGGGCGGAGTTTCTTTTTCGGCTATTAATTAAGACCTCCTTATTCATAAAGTGCAGCGGCGCGGGCTACTCGTGCACTTCGGCGTTATCTTTGTTACGAGCCGGCCGAGTTCATCTCTGTGTTTTTTTTTCTTTTTGCCGGATATAGAAGGGGGTAACTTTCTGCGGAATGTTTCGAATTTTTTCCCGTCCAACCCTTTCAGTAGGGAGGGTTATATTCGTGTGCTTTTTTCCATCGGGGAATTAATACGAAAGTTCGCTCGGAGTGAATTGAAAAGAAAGTTTTATGATAGCGTTGGGATAAAGTGAATTAAATTTTTCTTATAAATTTATGTTTGTGACTTACGACAGAAACGAATATTTATAGGCCTCGATCTCTCTCTATTTCAGCGTACCCACCTGAAACAGAAAAAAAAGGATTGTTAATATAATTTTGCAAACTATACATTTACGCGATTTCAATCATCGTGAGTTTTTAAGGGGTTGAAAGCTCGAATTGAAATCTGTGCGCAGAAAGCTCTCAAGCTTTTTCTGCAATTTACCGATCGCAAATTCGCCTCCAGTACGTGACGACGACGACGCGTATACTCCGCAGCTGATTCTCGACGATTGGCACTCGCGCGATTTTTCTCTCTCTCTCCTCTCGCCGGAGAGTATTTTGTAAATACGAAAACCGGCGCGAGACTTTGCCCCTCGATTTACCTCTCAGTTTTGCGAGCTTTTTGTGATCTTTTTTTGAAATGGAAGTCATTCTGCTTCTCAGACATTTCATCGGCAGGTATATTTTATCGACAGATTTCACTCGGTACCTTTTCAAGTTTCTATGTATATACAGCTTGTTTTATATCTGGGTTAAACCATCTGCGTGTCAGACGAACAAAGTTATATTTTAAAGATAATGTATCAGACACCTGTTAAATGATTCTCGAGCCATCTCTGCGAGTTTTCAATCTCTCTTATTCTATTAACGGGTTACAATCGCTGTATATTGCTACTGTAATAATTGTGCATAATGAAATTTTACTTTAATTTACTTCTTATCTACGTCGTTATAATCCTTATAAAATAATTCTAAAGTTGTTGCGTCTATGTATAAAAAATACCATTTCAAACTCAACCAAGTTCACCGAGGAACAATGAAAGAATAACTTGTTCGCAAGATATCGGCGGAGCTCGCTTTGATTCTGTTTTTCACAGCGCGCGCTTCACATCGCGTCCGACTATTCCTTTATTTCTCCACTTGGCCCTTTACCCACGACCGACTCCTTATTTTCGCCTTTCAACCTTCGGCGGCGCTGACTCAAAAGAGAGAGAGAGAGAGAGAAAAGCCAATACGGCGTGTAGCTCGAGAAGGAAAAGGGATGGAGCCAAAGTAGCTGCCAAAAATTTCCTTCTTAGCTATGTACGCGAGACTTTCTTCGCTATAAGGAGAAAAAGAGGCGAAACTTTGCTGCCTTTGAGGTACTTCCCCATATAATCTCGGGGCCAAGCGTTTTTGCTCCGAGCGAACCCTTTGTGTTTGCATTTATGATTCCCGTAGCGAGAGCTTTTATTAATTTAATGCGCTCGAGCTTTCGGTATATATACTTTCTCAAGTCTCGGCGGAAGAAAAAAGAAGAAGTAGATGAAGAAGACGAAGCCTTCAAGCGATTTTAACGATCGCGGGATTATTAGTTGCCGCGAGTGAATATATAACGCGCTTTGTATATATAGCGCAAATCTCTATATATGTACACGTAGATATGAAAGCTCGCGGGGACACACCGCGGCAACAATTGCCCCAAAAACCGAAGTTTCACTCCGCGTGTGACCGAGTGGTCGCGATAGTAGCATAAAGAAATTAGAGAAAAGTGCGCAGCCGCGAAAAGTCGAAAGAAAGTTTCGGCGCTCCCCCGGTGCTTTTTAATCCGCGGCACACGTATACCCCTACATATATATATAGCTCGCGCGGAAATATTCCCGGAGAGACTTTCTCTCTTCGCGGCAGCTCTTAACTTCCATTTTAGCTTTTTACCTCCGACTTTGCTCTTCTTCTTCTTCTTCTTCTTCTTTTGGCTACTTTCTTTAGTTCTGCACTGAGTTCTGATGGTCGTGTGCCTGTACTTGCCGAATTGGACGTGCTAATTACGTGGCTACTCCGGGATTCCTTTTTAATGCAGATTATATGGGCTGTGCGCGCGAGTAGCGTCAGAGTGTTTTTTCTCGTAATTGGAAGAATATCTTAATTTTACGTCTGTATTTACGGACGAACCGTATAATTCAAAAGTTATAATGAGACGTGCCAATTGTATTATAAACCATTTAAAAACAATGCTGCTCTTTGTCGTTTATACTCGTTATGCAACTTTTATTTATACCCAGGTCCCATGCGTTTATAACGACATTATTATACTATAAAACTTATGAGCATAAAGTGCACGAATGAATGCTAAAAAGGTTTTAAAAAGCTTTGTTTTAGCTGTCTTCAGACGCTTGTCTGTGTCATATGAAATGTATACTGTATCCGCACTGCATGTTTTTACAGAATAGACGTTTTTAAACGCAGACTTTATATCATTGGTTATAACTCGTTATTATTTAATGACTTGCATAAAGCACCTTGATATTCTCTGGTAGAATATTAACGATACGTGTTAATCAAATGGAACCATTTTTGGCCAAAATTAATGTTAAAATCTTATTAAAAGTATCTATAATCATGATCATATGTTTTTAGTTTTAACGATGCCAGTGTAAAGTTTATAATTAAAAAATTAGTCTATAATTAACTAATATTAGCCAATAATTAGCGAATATTAGCTAAAAATCGTTATAATTGCTCTACCAAGGTTATATTTCATTACATATCCTTACACAACTTAACCAACATTTTCCAGCCCATCAAAGCTGACTATATAGATCAACATCAAACCACACATATTGTTAAAAAATCCCACAATATCCTCCGCAAAAAAGGAAACCTCCGTATCTCTCGATCCTTATCCCCTTCCACACCCACACGCAGACACACATCCACGTGAACCCGTTCCAGCAGGGGCTAACGACAAAGTGGATTCTGAGTCGACGACAGCTCGTGCGCGCGGCGCATCGCAGACACGCGTCGTGTCAAAGCTATACAAGCCTCTTCGCGCGCAAGAGATCGATGCTCAAAGCTCCCGGCGCGTCTCTCTCTCCATCGTCAAAGCGTTCTCACTCTGATCGGGAAATTCGACTGGAAATCGCATCCTTACTATATATATATGTATATATGTATACGGCCTGCAGACGAGAGCGAAGTGTTGTAACCCGAGGAGGAGGAGTGAGAAATTGAAGATGCGATGCGTGCGGCAGTCTGCGGTGGAGTATATAGGGAAAAACGGATAGGAGCTTGAGAAATTTACGCGACGAGAGGGTGCTGATGCTGTAGGTGTGTATATCGCACCGACGAGAAATTGAAAATCCGTGTTAGGGATGATATATATTGTGTATATATATATATATATATATATATATATATATAGAGAGAGAGAGAGAGATGTGTGTGTGTGCCCGGTGTGTGTACTGCGAGTGTGATGACGCATATTTTCGTTTCGTATGTATATAGTTGATCTAGTGATCGTCAAGAATACTCGGGAAAATATTCATATCCGTATACCGGTGCATCACAGATTGCACGCGTAGAACTCGTGTGTGTATTTCGTGAAAACTAATTTTGATTGAAATTTAATTATATTATATATATATGATTGGATCAGATACGGGAACGTGACATTTTTCACATCAAATAAAAATTTGACTGGACATTTTTTTCAGAACAAAATATAATAACTCGCACTTGAAAAGATAACGTAACTAATTCGCCCGTCATAACTACGTCCGAAAAACAAAGAGCCGTCATATACTATATGGGAAAAACACAGTCTCCGCGGGACGTGTAGCTTTCGGCAGATTCTCTTTATATATATATATATATATATATATATATATATACATATATAGAGCTCGGCCGACGTTTCACTTTCACTAACGCGCTTCGCTTCCCCAATTCCATTACCGCTCGTTCGCTCTCTCTCTCTCTCTACTCCGGGCGATATCCGCCTTCCATATATATATACACACGGGGCAGTATACTCTGTCGACGTGCATTAGCCTCGACCTCCGAATATATATGCTACATAGCTCGCTTTCTCTCTGATCTCTATTATTCCCTTTCTCGAGTGTTACACGACGCTTCTTGTGCGACTGTTTATCGAAATTGCAGCTCCGCTGCATAGATACTTTATGATTCGATCGATGATTCATGATGATGCCACCGCTGAGCTTTCAAGCTCGCCGGGCGAGAGTTTCGATGTATAGATGGGCCATTTCGCTGCTCGTGGTTTGTATCTAGGCTTTGAGTATTTGCGATTTGATATTATATGCGCGGATTGGTTAGTTTCCGCGCGAAATTCTAATGTCAAGAATGTCATTTTTGAGGTTATGTTTGCCTAATTTCAAAGAGAAAAAGGCTTGCGCAAAGATCTCTATTGAAATAGTTATTCTTTACTATTTTCATTATAAGACAAACTGCGTGATTAACTTAAGGGGGCCCGAATGTCAATTAAAAATTCGAATTTCCCGCCACAATACAGCAGACGAAAAAGATGAATTTTGTTTATAGGAAATAATAAAAACAAAATTACGATAGACCAGAATATCACGTCCCTCGATCATGTAATTATTATCTACGATTTTATATAAAGTTCTCACTAAATAATGGCATTTGATTAATGTTTCAAAATTATCCCTACTGAAAAATCTCAGATGAGATCTCCAGCCAAAATGTTTAAAATTTGAAATTCTGTCCCACGGATTGCTAGAATTTACCAAGTAGGTATAATTCAGTTTGTTATAATTTAAAGTTACCATTTAGGCAGTGAAAACCCCCAATATAAGTTCAGTTTTTCGATCTTCAAAATTTTAACTCATTACTTCGTTTTATTATTAGCTATATAAGGAAATTTGCTCTTTTATCATCTGCTATATTGTGGCGCGAAATTTGAATTTTTAATTGACTTCAGAACCCCCTTAACTTCAAGGTTACGTATAAACGTAGAATAAAAGATAGTGACCGCATCAAAGAAAGCCCGCGAACCACATTCAGCCGCTCGTTTCCACTCAACCCTACATATATAACAGTCCACATTGTCCTCTCCATTCAGCGCCTATACTTTGTGCGATCCCGACGATAAGACATCGTTGCGCAGCGCAGCCCATCGACATTCAGCGGCATAGCGGCGTATATCGCGTTTAATCCGCCACGATTTCTCTCCACTCGTCCATTAGAGCTCACGACCCGGCATATACGGCGCTTGCTCGCATTTCCGATCGGACATCATGTTCATATACCGCCTCCGGCTCGCCGTGTCACGGGGCATCAAACGCACGTGCGCTGCTGCTGTTAACGCTGCGAGGGAGACTTGACCGGACGAACGAATGTCGAGCTGGGGCTGAGCTTTGAAACTGCGCGCGTTGGAGATTAATTTTCGACTGGATGATTCAATTTTTCGGAGTTTTTGATTCTGGACTCTTTCTAGAGGTTTGTTGTAACATCGTAGAAATGGGTTTGGAGTATGAACTATGTATATATGTTTTGTAATTAAAGTTTTGAGAAAAGAATTCAAAGATCCAATTGTTTGGGCAGCTTTAAGATATCGAATTAATAAAAAAATATACGAAATGCATTTATATCATGTTTTATATTTGAACAATATTATAGTTTAACAACATTTAAAAACAATGTTGCTCTTTGTCGTTTATACTCGTTATGCAACTTTTATTTATACCCAGGTCTCATACGTTTATAACGACATTATTATATTATTAAACTTATGAACACAAACTGCACGAATGAATGCTAAAAAGATTTTATATTTGAACAATATTATAGTTCGTATATAGGAACGATAAATCTAGTACCAAGTTATACATGCCATCAATGAATTGGCAGCGGTTATTTTTTTCAATATTTTGTTTTTATACATATATGTATATCTATGACTTTCATAGGATCGTTTTATTTCATTCAACTTTTGTTACCTTGAACGCTTTAAATGGATTCCCGCGGGAAAACTCGAGGTATTAATTTCAATTGAATTTATATATATCGACCAAAACCACATTCTGCGTACATCGTATGCGAAATACCGCTGAAAACTTTCAATCAGTTATTCAATTAATTGAACTCTCTTCTCAAAATGATATATACGCGGCTCGTATATATTAATTTTTTTTTAAGTGTATGCGCTAAAGAATCGATGCATTTTCAATTTTGACATGGAGGTAGAAATTTCGTTGTCAACAGCCGTTGACAGCTTATCGATAAAGCGTTTTCTTGAAGCCTTGAATTTCCAGCCGGAGATATACCCTAGATTTTAGCCAAAGCCTGACTGAGCCGGCTGATCTGCTTAAAACACATTTTAAATATTTCATGGTGACGTAGAAATGTTTGCGAGACTTGCAGCGATTTTAAACGGTACAAAAGAAGCTTTCAGCTTGCGTATAACAGAGAAATCGTTCCTCTTTGCTGGTAAGCTCAAGCGCGTGATTTTAATGCAGTTTAAAATATCATATAATACATTTTCATGTTAACAGCATAGCACATTTGTAATTTAAAAAAATTTAATATTAATCAAAAAGACATAGAGCACAAAGAGAGAACAAGCTGAATACGACTTTCAAATCCATTCCCATTACAAAAAAAAAAAAAAAAAAAATACGGTACTTACAATTCCATTTCGAGATAAAAGCTCAAAACTCGCGATGCGTTTTCATATAGAACGAACGCTCGATATCGATCAACAAATTCTACAGTAAAAAAAGAAGAAAGAGAGCTCATACAGTATAAAGCTCCCCCCGCCCCCCAAAAAGCTCGTAAAAATTCTCCCCCATGCACACGCATAGAGTACTTCGCCTTCCTGTCCCTCCTGCACAGCATTCTAGGGCAGAGATATCGGCTTGCGTGGGAATTTCCGCGTATAATGATAACCGAGGATCGAGAGCTGCGCGACGTTAAATCGCGCACCGGCATCCGAGGCTTGCGCGTAATAACGCGTCGTGTACACACAGCAGCAGCGCCCTCTGGATCTCGATATCGCCGAAGCGGTAATTGCTGCGGCTCCGCGCGCGATGACGATGTAATTAAGTGGACGATAGATTTCTCCAAATATTTGGTACCTATATACATATATATATATATATATATATAGTTATGCGGCAGCCCGACGATCTGCGAGCGTGGGAATTTCGGCGACGTTTCTCGCGATGCGTAAGCTGATTAACGGGGGGCAATGAGCGCGGGGGTGTTTTCGCGATGTGAGAGAATAAGCTGATGTGAAATTATTATAATGATGCGCATTGTACATTCGATCGTTGCGATGATATTTTGGAATTTTGTTAGCGAGCGATGATTTTATAAAATAATTGTATTCGGTTATATTATATGTAAGTATACACGCGAGATAGCTTGATTTAATTATCAATGGCGTAATAAGCGCGCAATGATCAATTGCGGACCGGTTTTACTGGAAATTCAATTTGGATTTGTAATAACTGGAAGCTGATTTTGTCGTGTGTATATATATATATACATTGTCTATACATATATATGCGTGTGTTAAAGCGCAAAACGCTGCGCCCGCGGCGCTTAATGCCATTTGAATTTCCCGCGCTTGTATTGTGTAATCAAGGCAAAATGTGCGGATTCAAATTTTACATCGAATGCTCTTAGCAGCGAAAGCGAGCCACCCCGGAAATGGAAATAAATGCCATTTAAATTTGTTGTTTGTAATCTCATTGATTGGAATTGCATTAATTTTGGGCGAAGAATTCGCAATCCGCGCAGATCTCATGTATAATTATCTCCTCAACGGTCAACATCGTTCTATATACATACCTATATATTATATACGAAACTGATTTACTCCTTTCTGCTATAATAGTTTTTAAATTCGATATGAAAATTAAGATTCTAGGGAATATTATATACTGATTGTTCGCCCGAGCCACCTATATATAATATCACTATAGGAAGTCGTATTAAACTGATTTACGATGATGAGAGGCTTTGCTGAATACTTTATCGATTAATTAGTACTAGTATATTATGTGTGCGAATATATTATTGCCATAATATTGCTCTAACCAATTTAAGACTAAATATTAAAAGATAATGAACAATCGCGTAATTAGAATTTCTAATTGAATATACATATATGTATGTATATATAATAGAAAAAAGAGCAAGTAGTTTATTTGAACTGTCAAAGATTAATTACAGCGCTCGATAACGTGCAGTACTTTATATGAAGAATTAAACGCCGTCACGTTCGACGGATTCCATTTCAAAGAGTTTTCGCCGCTTTGCCAACGTTGAATTTCCCCGCTTCATTTACTTTGCCCCGAGGCGACTGTTTTTATTCAATTTTTCTTTCATTACATTTTTTGTTTAAAAAATTATCCGTCGCTCTCCGCCCGTCTTCCCTCAACTACTCGCGCTTTTTTACTCCCCTTTTCTCTCTGCATACTTTCAACCGGGCTTCTCTACCCCTCTTCGTTTATTTTCACTTTATACGTACATCTGCGCAAAAATTTGTTGAAACGAACGCAAACTTACTTCGCCGAAATTTTTTCCTGTCTCTCGCAATTCATCTCATATTACACCGCGCTGTGATACTAAACTTTTTAAATTTTTCAATCAAACGAATCCGCGTTGGTGACGCGCATCGAGCAGTAAAAATTTTCAAGTGAAGTTGTTCTTTCGGTATAATTTAAAACAAAAAAACATGTTTTCTCTCGAACAAAAGCGAGCGAGTTTTACTGAAATTGAAAAATATCTCTCGCAACATGAAAATATTGCAAGCATCCACGGCGACCGCAACGAGCCACGCGCGGAGCTCAAAACCATCTCCCACACCTCGAACTGGGCCAGCGGTTAAGCTCTAATCCAGATTCCGCAGAGTCGTCGTCTACTACATACTACTAGCCATTTTTCCGCATTTCTCTCACACACGCGCGCGCGCGGCTTACCTAATTGGACACGCTGTTTAATTGGCGTGGATTTCCGCGAAGCTCCGGGAAATAATATAATCGCCAGCATTCTAGACGTTCTCAATTATAAAGGAGAGCTTTGACGGATGTTGACTATATATATATATATATATATATATATATATATATATATATTGCTTGTTTCTCGTTGGGGTTTATTATTGTGTTGGTCTTGCATGGATCTCGTTTTGAAGATCGTCTTTCCAAGCGGCCTTTTTCTCGACTGTACAGATATACCGACTATATGAAATCACTACAAAAAGTAAATCTGAAATTCAGATCACTTAATCTAAAATTTGTTGCATTTTAAGCCTAAAAATTTCGTCAAAAAAGTACTCTAAAAGTTAATGACATTCGTTTGTACGGATAAAACTAATATGTCTAAAAATATATTTATCCGTACATACAGCAATATTTGAAAATCCAACAAATTTCAGATCTGGTGATCTGAATTTCAGATTTTCTTTTTGTATTGTTATATATATATATATATATATATATATATATATATATATATATATATATATATATATGTATATATATATATATATATACATATATATATATGTATATACATATATACAGCGCAGCGTAAGCAGAAAGTTCAATCAGCAGCTATACATATACACAATTTACAAACATGTAATAAGCGCGAGGCAACGGCACGATACATATGTATAACACACGGTCGCAGGCAGTTTCGAAATCTCATCGTTCTCGCATCGAAATTAATAGCGACGCGTTATAATTCGGCCAAACATCACAAAACCTCCTTCTCCGCGCTCGCGCGAACAGCGTTTCAATCATCAGCTCTCGTCAAACCTCTGCCCGACGTCACTTTAGCCCCGCGCGTTAATTCCGCCGCGTTAAGCTCTCTCCCTTTGAAATTCACATGATGACGCCGTGCGCGCAACAGTATGTGACACAATTAACCTGATGCGCGCGATGCTCGAAACGATTCGTCGTAATTGAGTCTGCTGTGTGCGCATTTTTTTTTTTTTTTTTTGAATTCCTGTAAGCTTTTCCCTCGCTTTGTCTCGCGAGAGCTTTTTTGCGGCGTCTGCTACAGCGCGGGGTATTTAAATTACTAATGTCGAGACGCGGGCGTTATATGCACGGCTGGCTAAATAGGCGTAATGCAGGCCGTATACCGCTATGTAGAACCGCGATAATTTCTGCTAATGGTAATGAGTTCTCGTGTGTTTGACGCGTTTGATTAATTCTGCGTGTATATATATATATGTGTTAGTTCTCTCTAGCTCGTGTGTGCGGTTATTCGGTGAAAAATTATGATGGGATTTTAATGGTATTTGCGGTCTGAATGGCTAGGATTTCGCTGTACTTTTCTTTTATACGATTGCTTTGTTATTGTAATTACTATTATTTTCTCAGTATGCTAGATCGTATTGTGTGTTTCTTAAAAAAGTAATTTAATAACCGCGAGTAACGCTTCTCATATTTACACAAGCTGCTTAATTGCTAATTTTTAAATTGAAAAAAAAAATTGATTAATGTTTACCATTCACACTGTAGATACGTGCCAAAAGTGTCAAGCAATACCTCTCACAAAATATAATGAAAAGCCTAAAAAGCACAAGGCTCGCTCTCGACCTTAAAACAGCAAAGCTCCGGCACTTTCCTCTCGCGCGCATGCATAAATAAACAAGGAGCTTGATTCAAACTCCAGCACTTGACCATCAAAAAGCTCGATTCTGCAGCCAGACTCCGAAAACCACAGCAGCAGCAGTAGTGCCGAGCTTTTAACGCACAAAGCTCTTTGGCTCCGGCGTGTGAGTATCGCTATCCCGCAGCGAAAAAGGAGTAACACAAGGTGTACACCGTATCCCCCAAAAACGATCTCAGCGGCAAGAGAGAATCCTTTGACTTTGTTCGCGCCTCGACCGCGAAACGAGCTTTACGAGAGCGGATTATATGCCGAGGCACGATCGCCAAGGCGATGCAAAGTAGGGGGCCAAACTGCATTTGCATGAGCTTACGGCCATGATAAGGCTGCCGGGGAGGAGAAAAAGGGGCTGTGCATCGGCCCAGAAATGGGGTTAATGAAGACGAAGGAAAGGAGCAGAGAGCCGCGGTGTAATTGATTGATTGAACGGGCTATTGATGGAGAGGGATGCCGATGGCGCCGGTATACAGTTTTGCGAGAAGTGGGTCGGTTGTAAATCCGCATCGGCTATCGTTAATGTTACTTCGGGACCCTTGATTGAAGATTAATCATTTAACAACCTCGTTTTCCATTTCCAGCTTGTCGAGTTCATTATTGACACCTACTTCTGCTGTTCAAGTAGACATATATAGATATATACTCGTGTGTTGATCGAGCTTCTTAAAGCTTCGTTTATCCATATTTCATTTCACGAGCTTTCAACGATTTTGAATGATACGCGACGGGACATTAAACACCTGTAGAGCAATTTATAGGAGAGAGTATAATGAACTTTGCGAGCGTTAAAATCTATTATGAATAATAATATACCTTTTGTTATAATATCGTTCGAATCTTCCGCCTTTTTTCGAAAATCCAGTCGAGCTTCGCGCGCGCATACATCAAATTTCAAAAAGGACAACGAAAGGACTTACAAAAAAGAACAGTCCGATAGCACAAAAATAAGTCGATCTCCGCTGACGCGAGAAAGATGGGCCGTCTCTCACCTAAATATATATATATATATATATATATATATATATATATCTCTATGTAGGGAACCCGCGCGGGATCGATCTTCGCCTCGAGGCGCTGAAACAAATCTGCAGCCTTATCGCAAGAGCAGCGAGTGGATGCAGCGAATCGATTGCCGCAATTCCGATCCTAGAAGAGTTCGCCTTCTTCCTCGTAATTTTCGCGCTTATATAGCTGATGCTCCTCTGCTGAATCGAGCGCAAACTGAGAGAGTCTTATTTCATTGGATAAATCAGAGCTTTAATCGTCCTCGGACGAGGTGCGACCGGGAAATGTTATTCGGGTAAATGTAGCTCTCGGTGATTGGATAGCTTTCTTATTCGAGACAGAGAGAGCTGAGTTCGTATTATGCACAATATATATATATATATATATATATATATATATATATATATATATATATATATATATATATATATATAGTATGGGTCTGACAGGTAATCAAGCTGAGTTTATTTACAAGCCGCTTGGAGTTGCCGCGTCGCGTATATACATCCAGGCTTTCTCGACTATATTTATTGAGACAGCTGCTGTGAGATGGACTAATTGATCTTTCAATTCGGGTTGACGCCTCTCCTTTCAGAATAACTCTTTAAAGCTCTGAATTTTAAGTTCGAGAGCGATTACATTTTTCACGCGCAGGACTTTGTTTGTCTCGTTAAAACTGTCTAGACGGCCACTCGGCGACGAGCTTTTCGTAAACTTTCTTCACTATATACATATATATATATATATAATCTCTCGTCGTATTTCAGAAAAACTCGCGGTATAGAGCAACGCAAAAAAACATCCCAACTGTGTCGCAAAACACATACATACATACATATATATATATATATATACATAACACGAAACCGATAATGAACACACGCACATAAACTCTAATCCCTCCTCTCACCAAACCATGCTTTATAAGTCCCCGTCTCGTCTTTCTTCCTTTTCTCCGGCTTTTCTTTCGCCGTATACAGCTTTTCCGCGCCGTGTCGTTGAAAGAGGGATTTCGATCCTTTGAAATACGCGATCCTCTTGAATTCCACGCGCGCTATATATATATATATATATATACGTGTGCCGCGACGGTTTTTCACCGCGCGGTAGTCTCGTCTCCTTAGCGGCCTTTTTCCACACAGTTCGAGCGAAGAATCGTATTCCTTCTATCACTGCGAGAAAGAAAAGATCGTATATATGCCGACTCGGCATCGTTTATGGATTTATCGGTTTTCTGTATACATATATATATATATATATATGCTTTTGTTGGAAATATTATACGCGGGAATTAGCTCGTTTTTTTCGATATCCGCTGCTTCGATCTTTTAATCGAGTCTTCCTGGAAAATCGTACTTTAGAGAAGCTGTAATTTACATACATGGAGTTCGATGATTAATAGTATATATATATACACAGGTGTTTTCATATCCCGCTGTGATAGTGTAGCAAAAGCTTTCTATAAAATCTTATATATATAAATAAACATCGCAACTTATATTATCCTCATTGTCAAGCCGAATAAAGAGGCAACACGAATCCCGAAGAATGACTATATATATATATAAAACAGACGGCTTTGTGAATTTCCCTCCGTCAATTGAATTTCGAAACTTTTCCATCAGAGCTTTCTATTAATCAAGCGCCTCCTCGTCGCGTCCATACTTTCATAATTTATGAAAAAGATCCATTCGCGACGAATAAAGCCGCGAGTGAATGCTATCGCTAATTAGTCTTTCGACTTTATACTCGGAAAAAGTAAGTATAGCGATGTATATATACACAGCGCGAATTTGCCAAGCCAGCTATGCTCTGTTTCCGCACTTGAAGCCTGGAGAAAAGTATACAGCGGCCCGCTCGGGAAAGTCTTGGCCACTTTGCCGTATTCTCGCTTTTGGACTTGTTTCCGCTATTGTCTGCTTTGTTTCGCTGTGCGTCGTCGTCGCTTTGTTAATTAAATATTGAATCTGCTTTAATTTAAAAATTGTGCAGCAGAGCTTTTTTTTCATTTTACAGAGAGTACGATTTTTTCGCTGCAATAATAAACGATATTTTTTTTTTCAGGACAGGATGAATGATCACCCCGCAGTTTTTGCTTTTTTTCTTACACCAGCACGCTCTCCTCTACGCTCGCACTCAATCTCGAGTCCCTCGGACAAACTTCCGACTTTTATTTTTCTTCTCCTTCGGCGCGAGAATTTTCTCCGGGACTTGTTGCTCATCCGGAGCTTTTTTAATCAAGCCGCAAATATTGCGGCAAATATCGTCGGACTTTTTTATTATTTTTTTTCAGCGGTTCAAGATTAATTGAATTTATTATAGGGAGAGATGTTTGACTTGCGAATTCACTTTCGAGTCGGACTTTTTTTTTAAGCAATAAATTTTGCGCAGTCGATGTGTCCATCATTAGTAGTCGATATTGAAATTGTGAGGATTAAATTCAAAAATTCCTTGTCTATTATGAAACGAAATGAAAAGAATCGCTGTTCGATCCAGCCGCTCTATCAAGTTTTAAATGAAGTCTAATCTCTTCTACCGCCGGTTTCTCTCTTTCGCAAATCAGTCGTCGAAGACATCCCACATTTATTCTCCGTAAATGCATCACGGTCCAAGTGCCATTTGAATACCGTCGTCTTCGATTTCGTCGTTTTTTTTCGTCCCTTGTGTAAAATATACTTTTACGAGCGCATTACTCGCGGACATTAATTCTAAAAAGGTTTTTCGTTACTGAGCTCTTTGCTTTTAGCTAGACAAGTCTGATTTACTCGGATTCTTCGAGTAATTGACAGGTGAGTGACGTTTGGTGAGTCCTATCATCTTTCGGATTGAGATGACACTATTCTTTCATGTCAGTAATGCGATGGAGAATATTGATTTGTGATTTTGAAGATGTCAGTTGTGATGTACAGATTCCTTTGTAATATCTCGGATAAAAAATATTCAAGTTTTAAAGGAATCTTATCATGTTTCAAATTTTTTTTATCATAAATGTATCCTGGAAAGATCTTTACAAAAACTTTTCACCGGTATAATAATAGGTGTTCGCGCGTATGGAGATTCGCATCTAGTTTTGTAATTTTATAAAAAATTTCCTATCGATCAAAGTGTTTCAAAATCATTATGTCATTTTCTTCAAAATACTATACAGCTACATAAATCAAAGATTTAACTAAATATCTCACGATTTTTCTATACACTCTTTTACGGATCGAAAATTCGATAAAATCTTTAATTAACTGTACATCTTTTAGAGAAAATGGTATTTTGACCTTTCTCGCGATTCCGCGAACGTCCATAAATTCCAACCTCCGTCTCCAAACGTTTCCTACAACTGAACATCACGGACAATCTTTTCCAGATTAATAAACATCAATCTTTATTTTCGTTCCATTGTAATTCGCATATAATTCGCACGAGTCTATAAGTTAGTCTCCGAATCAAATTACACGTCAGTAAGTGCAGCGTCCTCTCGATTATTCTACTCTCGCTACCTCCTCCTTCTTCTAACGACATTAGAATAGAATCGATTCTTCCTCTATCTCTCGAATTACATTCTCCCGTAGCTCGTCTCGCTCTGTCTAAAGATACCCCTCGCGCCTCGGTTTATGCTTTTTCAACTTTGTTTTCCCATTTGGCATTCCGATCGGAATTGGGCGCAACAGAAATAACGCGCGAAATTACTGGGTCATCAGACTTTTTTAAAACGACGGCGCGCGATTTTTTTTTCGTTCAGGAAATCGGTATCCGGAATCGTTGAGGATATATAGAAAGATCGGTATATTTTTAAAATTATCGCTCACGAGGTTCGCTGCTAATGTCATTTGGCGAGATAATAATATGATGGTGGATAATTCTCGAGATGAGTTGCTGCTGCAAATTTGATGAATCGGTAAGAAAGCGGAAGCGAATGCATATAATTAATATCGCGTTATTTTATTGCGTTGTACATATTGTATAAGGCAGTCGTGCGTTTCAACTATTAATACTTTATCTGGACGTAATTATAATGTAAAATAAAGTGGCCTATAAATTGTAAAATATTCAAAAATACCATCCGTCCGTCCAGACGTCAGAGTAACACATTTACGCGATTCCCTATATATTATCGGATGATTCGGCGAATTTTGCCCTCTGGACATTTTGCAATCAACACTTCCGAATCACAAATAAAAGCGCCAATCCCTCAAAGGCGACACTATTCATCCAAAATCGATACACAGCGCATACTCCCAGCAGTTTGCCATCGAATTAAACGACTAGTCTCTCGGAAGGCTGTCGTTTGAGAACATCTCTCTCGACTCGCTCCAGCGAGTACCTAATTCGAATTATCAACGCGCCAAGTGTCCTCGCGTCTCCTTAGTCGTCCTATATCCCCGGGGATGCACTTTATTTGTTGCGCCCGACTGGATCGCCGAAATTTTTTCATTCGCGCCTGTGTGTTCGCTCTTTGCTGAATTACCAAGGGGTACACTTTCCTTGGTTTATTTCGAAAGCTCGATCGACTTGTTTTTTTTTCTGCTTGTAAATGAGATAAATTGCATTCGCAGACGCTTCTTTTTCAGGGATTTGCACTATTGACGAGCTGAGACTTAAAATAGCTTCTGATCGAACGCGCGCCGCCCTCGCTCATCTATAAGAAATGCGTACGGAAAGTAGACCGCGTGGGTGTGCTATTTGCAAATTTTTTCCTTCGTTGGAATAATCATCGCTGTTGATTAATTCTTCGTTTCAAACTAACCAATCTCAGATCGGATACAGCTGCTTATCATATACTCATAACAGGATAGAAGTCCAGAATTACACTCGGCAGACGTCGCAATAAACACAGCCGGGCATCAGCGAAAATCTTCATTCCGACGATTCGCCAATATATCTAAACACACACACACACACACACACACACACACACACACACACACACACACACACACACACACACACACAGATGGCAAAGAAAGCCCCAAAGGGCGAAAGTGACGGAGCTGCCAGTCCCCGTCTCTCGTTCGCTATTTATACCGGCTGACAGAGCGCGAGGCTACTCGACGCTCTCGAGCGGAAGCCCGAGAGCGATTACTCAACGCGACGCCGTGTACTGCACTTGCAGAAGGAGCCCGACGGAGTTGCACTCGAGAGTCGACTGTATATATATATATACTGCTAGGCTGGAGAGCGTATTTCCGCGACATTATCATGAGAACGCCATTTATTCGTCTAGAGAACGACAGGGAGGACGCTTTTTGTCGTTGTTGATGTTGTTGCGTGCAGCGGTGCAGTCATCGACGAGCTTGCGTGCAGATATGTATATTGAAATTGATTTCGTCAGTCGGACGGATATAAGTAGCTCGCGATTTGTCAGCGTGACGCGGGTTGTGTAATGGACTGTTCGATTTTATGGGAGAGAGTGAATAATTATTATTCATAAAGAAATGTATCGATAACTGCTAAAACGTGTAGTGATCTACGAGAGTAGTATAAAACATCGATATATACGTATATAGCTTCCCATATAAGACGCTTCGAACATACCAGTCCCATAAATTCTAAACATTCAAATTTCCCGCGCTTTTCAGTGTACCCCCCCTCAAGCTTAACGGCCGCACATCGCTCCGAACCGCGAAATAATATACATGTATATCTCCCTCGAAAAAGCGATGATGATGCGAGCAGCAGCCTCTGAGCAACGCGCGTTATTCAGATTTTTATCGCGCTCTGCACTCAGGAAAATTGACAATGACGAATAGAGATACGCAGCGGAGCCGGAAATGGTTTATTCCATTTTTAGGCGCATTTTCGCCGACTACGCGTACAAATGTCTCTGTGTATACGCAGTGCGCGTGTGTATATATATACACCAGTCGTAAACACATCTAAGGCCGCGCAAAAGCTCTCCGTCAAGCTCGAAAATGACGAGGTGGGAGAAAAATGAGCCCGAGCTATGCGTATTTACGAGAGGCAGCCGCGTATGTAACGTAAAATTACGGGAAACGCTCCGACGAGCTTTTTTTTCGTGGCTACGTATCCGCCGGCTCCACTGGGACTGGTCGTCGAGCGAGACTCGGGGATAATCGGAATCTCACGTTTCGGGGGAATTTATAGGTTTACTGCTGGCTGTGTTATATTATTATTTGAGCATCTATACGGAAAATTACCATCAGTTCGGTTAAATCGTTAATAACATTTTTTCGGTTGCTTTTACAACTTTCTGAAAATGGGAAAAATTTTCAGTCGGTCTGAACCAGTGGCGAGCTTTTTCGGTAGCCGATTTAAATTCTATTGTAGGAATTTAAAATATGGGAAAATTATAATGAAAAGTATAGCCATTTTGATCAGCTTATTACGATTCGATGTTTAAGTCACGAACAAAGATTGAATATCAACAGGATCCGAGAGTATGGGAAAAAGCTTCAATTTAAAAAATCGTTACTTGGGTAAAAAGTTGTCTGCGCTTGAAATAGCGAAAAGACATGAATATTTCGATGTTTTAGAAAACTCAGCGATTTTCTCCACTTTTAGAAATCTTCTTAACTTTTGAATCGAGTGGTAATTTTCAACCAACCAGATGCAGCCATTAAAGCTCTTTCATTCTACTTTCATTGAAAAATTCTACATTTGATATCCGATCATTAATTAGTTATATACATACATGCTTATTATTGGAACTTTTGAAAAATTGTAACTGAAATTATCTAAAACATAATTATAACAGATTCATTATCTCCTTCATTAAATCACATTTATTTTCCTTTGTACATTATGAATTCGCTCCCAAAACGTGATTTAAATTATTCATTATTAGAAATGGTAAAATCCATAGTAACATCATTCAAATTTATGTTTAATTTTTGAAACTCTAGCTACAAACATTTAAAAAACGTTTTGTGTTATTATAGGTATACGGCCATCAATCACTGCAGTTTCTCAACCTTTTTGACGGCCACACTGGATTATGTATATCGTAAAGTGCTATTCACGAGTATAGATTAGTCAAATTTGTCACACGCTTCGCTATACAAGCACAGCACTTTATTCGCGAAAAAAAATTTAACCTACGCGTAAAAGAACACATCAGCTCTCGAAAGTCATCTCCAGTCCACAAAGCCGCACACGACGACGTCTCCAATTTTTCCCTCTACTCTCCGAGAAGGTGATCCATCACGCGTCTGATATCTCACGAGTGCGAGACGAGTCTTACTCGCGCGTAAATTTCGCGTTCCTTCCGGAAGCCGCGAAAATTAAATGGCCGAAATTAAGTGTCCGCGACTCGTCTCTATATACGTATATACACAAAGAGAGAGAGAGTGAGATAAAGGCGAAGCGGCGCGTATAATTCGCGAGGGAGAGCTGGAACAATGCCCGGCATTGTGTGTCCCGTGTTTAAAGGAGAGGCCCGGAAGCGGTCCCCGGATTTAGGAGATTCTTCCTACTCGAGCGAGAGATGCTTCTCGGAGTCCGTTTTTCTGTTTCTTCTCTCTATTATCATGTCGACGACCCGAGCGGAAGACGCGGAGAGACGCATATATATATATATACGCGCGCAGCTGTCGCGAGAAACATTTTATTTTCGAAAGCTGACAAACTTGCCTCACTGCATCGCGAGATGAGCGGAATATATATTCTCGAGGTATACCAAACTGGAGCATCAACTACGTGCGAGATTTCGCCCCATCAGCACGACTCTAATAAGACATTTACGCAAGCGCGTGATGTTCTCTCCTTCTATATATGTATATATAGCTGAGGCATATATATATATATGGGAATTCGCGGCGGCAAACGCCTAATTAAGGCTCCGCCAACCGCGGGGAATTGGAAGGCGATGTGGCAGAGACTCTTGCCGGAGACTTTCACGTGCAGCAGCGAACGTCTACGCGCGTACATTACATATATATATATACGCGTAGGCTTTACTTTGTTACACGATGATATACATGTATATACGGGCTGGTTTCTGGCCTTGTTTATGCAGCTGCGAGCGCGTGTACCTGCGAAATCGCAGCTGCCAACGCATGTGTACGCACAGCTTGCAGAAAGATATAAATTCTTCTTTCGAGGATATAACATTCTTGTTATATGTTATATATATATAGTTGAGGTAAAATTTAACACCATGCATCACGCGCTGCTGGATAAATTTCCAGCATCAGCTTCTTTCGCCGCGCATCGAAGCCAATTTCCGTTGGGCAAACACGTCGTAAATAATACACTTTCTCTGTGTGTGTGTATATATACATGTATAAACTGCTGGGCGTAAACGCAAAGTGGCGTCCGATTAATCGTAAAAAGCGCGATTTATCGCGCAAACGAGCGGAATACGCTTAATTTATCCTAAACATATATACATTTCTCTCTCCTATCGATAAACCAACCGCATTCGGCGCGCACAGTGTAGCGATTTTTTTCCGCTCGCTTTTTTAACCCTTTATCGTATTTCCGCTCGACTCGCGCGCCTGCGCCTCATATTCATCTCTTGTGGAGGCAGCGCGGGCAGTCAGCCAACTCGCTGGTACGAGCTCGAAAATATACACTCCTTAATTAGCATTGTTCCGGTAATCTGGGAATTTGCTGTGTTGTTGCTTTTTCGTTTATGTATATATAGCGAGTCTGCAGGCGTGTCGGCTGTATAAATGCGTTTGTGAATGTATATATATACATGCTTTGCGCTATTTTCAGTGGCTGCGTGGGCGTTTATGCGCTATATTTATAGATTTTTATGTTTAATTTTACCGAGGATTTAGGGAGGCGGATTGTCACAGTGCGGTGTGTATGGTATCATATCTGCGGGAGAGAAAATCAATGTATTATCAACAAAATTATCTGGATTTTCAATTTCTCTCTCCCTCAATCTTCTTCGATTATATTGAAAGGTACACAATCGACATTCCACTTCTTATCCCAAACACTAACTAAAGTTCCCAAAAATGTGAACCTTCTTTCACTTCACTAAAATAACCCTGGTAGGAAATTCACCATATGATTATGCTCTGTGAAGAATTAGTACCCATATTTTGTCAGTATAAATTGCCCATATTTTTAAAACACGATACGTCCACTTTATGGTTTATGCTGAACATCAGTTTCTTCCTAACCTCAAATTCACAAACCCAATAATCTATTTATTTTATACTTTTATTTATTATGTTGGTTCACTCGTATACCCCCGATTCTGGATGATAACGGGAAACATCCCTACCAGCTCTGTATAAGGCGGATGCTTTGATCGCCCTCCTATCCCGACATTTCCTTATCATTCCCTATCTAACGTCATCATTGTTGAGGCGGGATCATCCGAGCGGTCACCCATCCAAGTAGGAGCCGCGCCTAAAGCTGCTTTTAACTTGGCTGTTCACCTGCTCGTGCAACCGCGCACTCCACCAGTGTTGCCATGCCGCTTCTATGTGTACATACAGATTAATATATGTATATACACAAATCACTATGTTGGTAGCACTGTGAAACCGTTAAGAAAGGGGTGATACTAAACAACGTTGAAAATTACAATTTAATAAAATAATTTATTTAATACAACCAACCCTGTCTAAGATGGTAATTCTATAGCTCGAATTCTAACCTTAAAAAATCCTTTTATACCTTCGCCATAATTTTTAACATATTATACCCTTTTACCATCATCAGTTAACAGGGACACATGGGCACCATATCTCACATAATCTGGCCACTGAATATAAAATTGAGCCTATCGTTACCATATTAGCCTCAATTTTCTTACCAGGGAACACATATATTGCAATTTGTTTTTAACGTTTCTTCAAATATACACGATACTTCGGAAAAATAAAAGTTTATCTATATACATACGCAGTGATAACATTTGCGAGTAATTGTTTCCCGCAGTAGTATACACTGCTATGTCACTTCCTTGCCGTTCAAAAATTAATCTTGCACAAAGACAACGCATATATACAACCCCCTGCTCGTAAAAAGCGACAAAGCGAAGCTAATTGAACGACATCGGCGGCATCGCGCTAGCGAAAACCTATATATATATATATATATATACATTCATCCCGGATCGTTCTAATTATCGCGAAGCGACGCGAAAAGCAGAAAAAGGAGAGCAGAACACAAAGAGGCGGAAAGCTCTCCCAACCGCGCGAGAATAAATAATGCCAATTGAGGCTAAACTGCGCGCTCGGAGGGAGAAAAAGCGCGCCACCGGGACACGTGCTATATATAGACAGGCTAATTATTTATTCGGAGAGGAATTTATAAGCGTAGCTCAACGGGAGGGAGAAAAATTGAACCTCTTCGTCTGCAGGGATGGAATCGGTTTTGCTCTGGAGGAATCGATCGGCTGAGCTTTTTCTTTGCTCGACAGCCCCTGTGTGTTGTCTTTGAGGAAAAGGAATGTCGGATTTTTCATTTTTAAGGCGACGTGTACTGAAAAAGGATACTCGTATACGTGTTCTGAGCAATATATTATTCCGAATTCTTTGCGGTTTTTCGTAAAACCATTTAATAACGATTCGCCGAAAAAAAGGTGGCACTATGTTCGACAGACGCGTCAAGCGCTTTTACCGACGTGCAACGAGCGAATTTACGAGTGAAGCAGCGGACAAGTTTTATGGGTCGCGCGTCGCGTCGTAAATAAACAATTACCGCTGTACAAACGAGCCGAGCCCTTATGCAACGGCGCTGATTTTTCCGAACCTTCGAAAATCCTTGTGTTTTTCACTTTACATACCGGCGATTGTCTTTTTTTCGTCTGCGGGTACACACGCACAAAAGGGACTTTTTTAGGTCTTCACTGGAGTTGACGCGTCCGTCGGAAATGTGCGGGTGGGCTGACAAGGAAATGGATGGGAGGTGTCTGGCATTGATTGGATCCATCGGGTCAATATTCTCTATATGTATGTAGATAGTACTGCGCATGTCTCTCGAAAATTTACGATATAAAAAAAGCAAAAATAAGAACTATTCTCAACGACAAGCCGGCATCCCTTAGCTGATGCCTCGGAGAACAAAGCGCCGGTTTTAAGAGATTAGTTCCCCGTCGATGGATGCGCTCTCGTTTTCAACTCGCGTTTCATTGTTTAGGTGTCGCTCGCTCGAGCGCCCGCTGAAAAATTCTTTAGTGCATAAGGAAAAGGAGGGCCGTATATACATATATATATGTGTGTGTGTGTGTGTGTGTAGGGAAAAAGTGTACGGCCATTATTTTCCCGGCGCGCGGAAAGCTTCATTTTTCTCGGAATAAACACTGCCGGCTGCTGTGCTGTTTTGAAATTCATAAAGACAAGCGAGCGTATAGCCTCGTTGTATCTACTCGTGGGTATATATTATATGGTCGAGAAAGAGGGAGTTGCACTTAAATTTTCCGCGGTGGATTGTATCTTGAGACACTTTTATTTTTGGAAGTTTTTATCCGATTTAAATTACATATCGGCGCGTGCGCAGTTTTTTTTTAATAACTTACTATCTGCAACCCTCCGAGGGTCTATATGGGATAATTGGATATAACGCTGGAATCTCACGTCTTTCTGAATTCAGTCAGTGTAATATGAATTTTGAACCAGCGACGTTATATACAAGAAAATCCTCAGACCACTCAAGTATTTAATCCGCAAGCTAACGAGATAATCCCACTTGAATCCTTTCTTCCAAAATACCCTCGACTGTAGTCGAATAACAAAACCGGCATGTAGAACTTTTTATATCGTCAGCTGATCCCGAGGAGCTCTCGAACGATGCCTATCGCGACACTCGATCGGCGAATGTGTCATTTAACGACGATACGCTACCGACGCACTCGAGGGTCACTCGCGCGTCCTAAAAAGCACTCGTGCAGCGCGTATAATACCTCTTTCGGCTTTATATTCTTCGAATACCGTAGGTACATCGAGAACTGAACATTTGCCTATATATCGATCGCAAAAACATCTTCCCTCGCATACTGATGCTTTTTTCGCGGTGTAAGGCCGCGCAATATTCGAAATCGATACGCACGAGAGCGATGTTTTATACCCGACCCGGTAGGATTTTAATTTCTACCTTTTTCCGTGTCCGCTGCATCGAGAAGAGGGTCTCTCGTATTTTCCCATTTTTTTTCTCATCACCGCTCCGAGCAATCTGCGTCAAACAGCGAAAAAAAGAGCGGCCGATATGCGGACGGAGGGGAGGGGGTGATATAGATAATGAAAATAAAAGCGGGAGTATAATGAACAGAGGAAACCGGCGACGAAATCGCCTTCGCCTCTGCGATTCCGATATTTTTGTTATTTTATATACTTTCGACTGATGACGTTAATTCGAAGCAAATACAGTATAATAGGCATACGGGTAAGAGATTATCGATATCCACAGAGAAATCGATATTTCATCGATAAATTATTGCATCAAAACAGATATGGAAGACTTCGGACCTTAAAAAAATATCAACGGTCCATCTGCTGCTTAACGCACAGAGAATCACTGCAGCGTGAGAGCTGCTGTGTATAGCCGAAACACGCAGAGACAGAAAGGGCGGCCAGAGGCATAATACAAACCGCCATCGGTTTGCCCAGCACTCAAAGCCCCTAATAGAGACGTAAAAGGGGACCAGCGGGTTTTCCATCTACCGTTTATGTATATACATATACAGTCAGCTAATGTATATATGCGTCAATTTTTTTTCTCTGCTACACAATACGTCAGCTTGAATTTTTCCTCTTTGAGATGCGGGTACCGGGAGAGACAGATTTTTAATATTGTATATATATATATATATATATATATATATATATATTTATGGGGGTGGAATGGTCGCACGTATATATATCATGCCTGAGTCACATATCAAGTGTGCGAGGATGGAATGTTTAAAGTCTTGGGAGGATTCTTCGGGAATAAACGTCGCGGACACTTACGGAAGATGGTATGGATTGATGGATGGGTCTCGTTGAAACTATTACTGTCATCTGCTACACGTCTACGCACGAGATCTATAAATTACGTTTTTTCATTTTTCATTCGAGATTCCGTATTGTTATGACGCGCGTGAAGCAGATATAAACACACGCGTCGCTCTGCTTGAAATAAAACAGCCAAGTTTGAACAATGAATTATTCAAATCTTTCAAAGCGTCCGGCGCGGAAGTTCATAATGAAATAGAGCCGACGTCGTGTTTTCATCCGAAAAACAAGGGAAAAACTTTTCGCGTTTCAAAATTAGTATACGCGGAGAAACAAACAGCGAAAGTTCGTTAAATTTCACTTTAAACCCGGGGAGGAGCCGTCGAGAGTTTATGCTTTTGAACTTTTCATTCTTTTTACACTCTCGCACCGACAGCGTGTTAATTGTCAAGTGGAAAATGATTAAAGCTTTCAATTAAAATAGACGCACTGAAGTAAACACAACTCAGCCGATCGTCCGTAATTTTGATGTTAGTTATATGACTTCGCTTGTGGAAAATGTCCAGATAACTGAGTTTCGATATGTATTTAATTATTTATTTATTCACATCGAATTCTTAGAATTAACAGATTTGTTTATTCTAGGCAAATGTAATACTTATTTCCTTCTAATACTTTGTGAATCTTAGTATTGTTGCCGTAGGTCAATAGTGTAGAAACATATTCATTACTTTACTATTAGAAAATTTAGATGCATCATGCAAAGAAACATCAGATGCATACAGCCAATCAGTCCAAACGCTGATCGACGATCCGACTGTAATACTCCGCGAAAAGTCGAGAAGTGAGCTTTGCTCACATATATACACAGAGCTTTCAAATTCATTACGAGCTTGCGGCCGGTCACGCGAATCTCGAATTAACGCGGCTGCGCGCGAAATTCGCCCCTTTTTTCTCTCTCTCACTTACTCAGACTGAAAAATGCGAGCTAAGTGCATTAAAGTGCGCGCGATAGACATCGCGCAATGTATGTTTTACAAGGGTTTAAACAAATGCCCGGGCTATTTGCATTCATTTTTGCATCGATTACGCCGCGAGGATTCATTTATAACAATTTTCGACGGCGTTTACTCTGTCGCGATACGCACACGTGTACACGCGATTAAAAAATCGGCCGGTGTGCACGACTATGTATTATACCGCAGCGCGTGCGGAATTCATTTGCGATATCAAGTATTTTTCCACTAGAGCCGGCATGTGTTTCGTTTAATGAATCAAAGCCCGCATGGATGATTAATAATATAAATAATTCTATATATAACGAACGATTAGATCTCGCACATACTACCCTGGTAGAAAAATTAACGATTTTTATAGCTAAAATTAGCTAGTATTAGCTAATTATCGGCTAATTTTGTTAATTAACTTAAACTTTACACTGTCACTATTCCATTGTTAATCGAACGTATAATCACACTTTTAATAAGATTTCAATATTGATTTTCACCTGCAAAAATACAGCTTCCATTTGTTTAACACGTATCGTTAAATTTCTACCAACCGCCGCGGGTATATAATATCCACGGCGGCGATGAGTCATCTATAGTTTCCAAGTCGAGGAGAAGCCGCTCACAGCGAGAAATTACGAGGGCACTCGCGAAATAGGCTGCACTAACGCTAATCACGATAAATCAGGCGCGCGAGAGCCGAGCCTCGCTCTCGCGGATTCATCATCGCGACTATAACGAGCGTTTAGCCTAATATCGCCCACTCGCACAGCATAGTCTCCCATTATTTCGAGAGAAAAACTTCTTATCTCGCGGTGTAATCAGCGCGAAAGCTCGCTGAAATATTATGCATCTCGAGGAAAACAAGAGAGAGAGAGAGGATTGTTGCAAGAACGTTTTTTTTTCTTCGCGAGGCTGCATTCCCCGAAAAATTGGGATGCCGCGCTTAATCTGATGAGATTGCGTGCATTGCTCGTTTAATTAAATGCTGGAGCTTTTTTTTCTTTTGCGTAGGCGTATAATGGTGTTATAACGTTGGTATTGTTGCTGCTGTTTGCTATTCTTAGTATTATAATACTCAGGGGGGTATTAAAGCTTAGTTGTGGAAGCGCAGTTGGAAAAAAAAGAAAGTTTCGAATGCTGGCATGACGCTCTGGGCTAACAAACTTTGTAATTTTTGTTTTTACAGTTGTTTAAAGGGCTTTTCGGGAAGAGTATAGAAGCGCGCACTTTTTGTACGAACGACATTATTATACGTATAGCTATAAGTCGCTATTCTCTTTTTTTATTCAGAGTGGAAAACTATGATAACGTAAACCAAACCGTTTAAAGGAGATGTCATGTTTAACATTCAAAGTAATATTATAGGCTTATTATAACTGAGACTATAAATCCTAATTATATATTGATAATGGTCGAAAATACATCGAGTTGATTAACACGTTACCCACAACGAGAACAATTACTTTTCTTATACCGGCGTTAAATTAAAGCTTTTTTTTGAACTCTGCATCTCTTACATATCCATCCCCTAAACGACTCAACCCCTTTAAAGATCACACCGTATTCAACACAAAGCGTCTGCACCCAGCAGCATTAAAAAAAATCTCTCTCCTCTTTTTAAGCAAAAAAAGTCCCTTCCACCAACACAGCCTCTCACTTTACCGAAAAAGAATGGAGTCATCGCCCCTGTAAATTGACATGTACGCATATCGTCGAGCTGACGCTGTAGCTGCGCACACCTCGGCATGCGGCCTCTCGCATATCGCAATTAAACGCGATTGCATTACACGTTTAATTAAAAGTCCCGCCCGCCGGTAATAACGTCGCGCGCGGGCAAGGAAGGCATGAAAATCCATCAAAAGCTCGAACGTGCAGCGCGTCCCTCCTTTTCAATTAGATTAGTGCGCCGCACGCGCCGACGAGCCTCCGCGAGAGCTGCCGCACCAGACACGTGCTGCACTTTATTTATTTATTGTCTTTTGCCGTGAGGGCTGGTCTGTGCTTTTTTTTCTCCTCGACGTGTGGGAATAGGCTCGTTTTTGAAATATTAGTTCTATAGTCGTACGGTCTTGTATTTTTAGGTAATATTAAACTGCAATATTCACAGGATCAAAGTTGACGCATGTCAGTGGATTTTGTTCTTATAAGCTTCTTATATACAGCGTTATCGTGTACTTGTGCGTGAAAATATATACACACCAGCTTTAACGAATTTAATCTGAGCTTTTGTGAGCCCCGTATGCGATGACAAAAATAGAATCCACCGGCGATATCCCATATCCGGCGTTGAACGTTCGAACAGTGACAACATTCCGTATGGTTTTAATTAAAGCTGTGCGCTCTCTCGTGCGGTTTCTATTCTAGAAAATCAAAGCTGTTCTTTGAATGCGCCGTTTCTGGCGTCCGGCATCGACATGCGCGGATTCTTTGTCTTTGACTATATACATCCTTCCACCTGTGTAGTTTTGTTTTTCGTTTCTCGTTATGAAGCTTTCACCCTTTTTTCATACCCCAATTCATCCGTTCCTAATATTTCCATACGCACATTGTACTGCACGATCGACCCTCTATAATGTCTCTTTGTTATTGTAATTAAATTAAAGGCAGATATACTCAATTAAAGTAATGTAACTCAATTAATGCCAACACGTCGACACAACTCAAGCTCCAAAGAAAACATCTTGATGGGTTCCATTATATAACACGTTACCTACTTATATGGGGAAATCCATAAAAAACATTCAGTTAAAAACTATATGTATGCGAACATGTTTATTCTACAGGATCACCAGAACACTAGAAAAATAGATTTGCGAAACCGGTCTCGGTACATCTATTTGTGGGTCTTTTAAAATATTCGAAAAGTAGCTATTTTTTAGTGACAAATACTCATTCTATTATTCTATTATTCTATTATTCTACTCAATAGTAAGGGAAAAGAACTGCAGTTTGAAAAAAATCGTTAAAAGTGGTCGATTAGGTCAAAAGTTGTTAAAAAATTTGTTTGTTTTGACGACTTTGAAGGATCAGTTTTTACAACAGCCTTTAAAACATCAACCTAATGCTTCGCAGAGATGTAGCCTCGGATGTAGCGCTTTTTATTTTCAAGCGGGTGATCCCGCTAACCAAATGTTTTTTATGGATTTCCCCATATATAGACCCACGCGTACAACACAGGCCGTGTAACAAACCGAGGCAAACAAAACTCGCAGCACACCTTGCGCAACAAAGTATATCATGTATATACAAACGGCGCGTCGTTAGCGAAGAAAAACACGAGTCTGCAGCGTAGCGCCTGCGGGGCTTTCGCGAAAGTAGTCAACAATAACGAAGACGTCGCTTGTGCCGATGGTGCGGGAGATGATGAAAAGCAAAGATGAGAGCGATAACGTCCTCTACTCGTTATAATTAGGCGCCGAGGCTTTGTGATGCGAAAACTATTCGCGTAAGTCAGCGCCACGAAGCTATAGCCGCTAGAGGGCTTTACGACACTCGCGCCCGACTGTGCGCGAACTTTCGCGCGCGGCTTATTACAGAGGGACTCGAGAGAGTTCAACTGCCATCCGGCTGTCGAAGCTGAAGGTCGAGTGGTTTTTTTCATCGATTTTCATGGATTGATCTACACTTTTGAGGTTATGTTTGCAGCATCAATATCCCGCAAACACTTTCACCGCTCGCGTTATCGCAGCAAACTATTCTGTATCACAGTTCCAGCGAGCTCGAGCAATCCCAAACAACACTCGTATCCTCGCTTCTCTTCGTGTTCCCAAACATATATACACGTCCTCTTAAACCGGTACTTCCGCTAGGTGGCGCTAGGGTGGAATTCCGGGCTCGCTCGCGCGCGCACGTACTTTCATCCGCGGAAAACAATCCTATTATTGTGGCACACATTCGAGCCTCTGCTCGAGAGCACTTTGCGCCTGCAGATTATGCCAGGTCATGCGGCAGACGCTCGAGTTGGCGCGGGAATGGCCCTTCTTTTGAGAAATTTTGCGCGAGCACACAGGCTGCTACCCCCAGATATAGCTGTATATAGGAGATTGTTATATAAGTGTATATGAGCAGAGTTGCGCGAGTTATGATACTTTTAATTGCGGTGCGTTAATTTCTTCACGTATATTTGCTCAGTTTTTATTCGGTATACTATAATGTTCAAGCTGTTTAAGAATGGAGTTTAATCGTGTACGTTTTGTATAAGGATATGAATCTCAATTTTCGAAATAGAATATTCATTAAATTAATGAGAAAAGAATGAATCGTATAGATAATATTTACATAACTATAGGAGAGATTAATCTTCAAAATAGGATTGAAAACGAATAACACATAGAAAAGTGTTATTATACTCTGAGAAGAATCCACGTAGTAGTGATCACTATACGCAAAAGTGAACTGGACTCGTCAAAATTACCACTACCGTGTATACACAAGATTGTTTCTCCGAAACAACGAAACTATACATCGCATTAACCCACATCACCCACACACAGCAAAGGTGCGAAGCGGCCCTCGACACCTCGATTACCCCCTTCTATAGTCCTCTGCGCTCTCGCGACTAGTCTCTCAAGGGTCCTCGCAAATTCGCGCCCTGGAAAATCCGTCGCGCGGGGAAGTGGGAAATTCCTCGCGACTCTACTATGCTCGGTTATACACGCGAGTGTGTCCGCGCGCCTGCGCAATTTACGAGAGCGTCGCGCTGTTATTCCGAGGACCATTTGCAATTGTAATCCGTAAATTTTGGTAAACTGTAGTTAAGGGGACAGCTTTAGCCGACGAGCCGTTCTGTATATATATATATACGGCGCCGGTGTTGTTTAGCTCTCGGCTTTTCCACGGTGTCTTGGTTGCTGCTGTGTTCCTTACCTACGAAGTATTATACTTTCGTTTCCTCTTCCTTTGAATGGAATATACCCAGTGTGCTCTTTGTGCCTTTTTCGTGATTTAAGTTTGATCAAAATATTTAAATTGAAATATAATTTTTTGAATTTCGCGCGCAAACTAGAATTTGTTCCAAAATTGAATACGTTCCCGCGAATTTATAGTAATTGTTGTTACTTTACTTTTTGCTGCAGTCGCACTTTTACTCCTCACAGTATAGACTTTGAAACTTTTTGCGATGGCGTAAATGATTCGCACACCCATAGACATGTATATTTTATTTAATTCTTTTATCGCTAAAAACGTTTGTTACGCAGGAGAAAAAAATTTAATTGAATTATCGAAGCTGCCTGTGGATTTCTTAAACTTTAAGTCACAGCAGATATATCATCCCAAAAATAGTGCGCGAATTCACGCTAAGTTTTACCGCGTAAAATTTTCTCAACGTATAATCTATACAGAGACAACGGTAAATATGAGATAAGCATTTGTAAATAGCTTCGTCTGAATAATAAACGAGCGCGCCGATTCCGCGTAATTTTTCAAAATTACATCATTAATTCACGATACCCTATGTATATACGCGCTTTGGAGCGCCTTCATATTCCGACCCATTAATTCTTTATATATATATATATACACTATCAAACTCGGCATATTGAAATGCACTTATCCGATTGCATGGATCTGCGAGCCGAAAAACAACGAGGCGGAGGTAGAAACAATAAATCTAATCATGAACCCTCTCCTATAATAAATTACTCTCCTCCGAGGCTGACACAGATATACAGGCCCGATAAGACGACGTAGTACACAGATTTACACGTGGAAACGCGACTGGCCGATTTCATGCAAACATTCTTCGCGCAGACGACGTAGAGCGGAAAAAAGGAGCGGAGAGCAAAGTCGCAGAGAAAAAAAAGTATATAACGAGAGGAGAAGAGCGAAACGAAGGTAACGAAGTGAACGACACTTGGACGGAGGTGAGAACGGGACAAAGTACGTAATAAAGCCGAGCGAAGCGAAAGGAGGACAAGTGTTTTTTTTTCTTTGCGCCGCTGTGTACCGCTTCTTCTTCGTCTCCCTTCTTTTTGGAGTGTCGCGCGCGGAAAAATGAGGAAATTGCCGAAGAGGAGATAAGCGCCCGAACGTTTTTACTCCTTGTTATATAAATGCTTTGAAAAGTCGCGGAGGCTCGAGAGATTCTGGAGATACGACTGCGAATTTTGCACAATCGACTTACTTGTCTATACGTTACAGCGTTGAGGAATAACGTTGTCCGAGTTACTCACCTGAAACAGAAAAAAGAAACGAAACATCGTATATTATTACAGCTACAATATCTACCCCTTTTATTTCGTCAAACGCGTTAACCGAGCGAAAATTAATTTACCCAGGCAAAACAATCGGTAGTCTACTCGCTCCCGGGAATGTAGACTTTGGAAGCGAAATATATACGTGCAGCGCCGTAACAAGATCGCGAAACGATGGATATAAAGATAAACGAAAGGCGGAAGGGTTATACAGCCCCGCGCGCCACTTGGCGGCCGCGTGCGTGTATTTTGGCAGAGGGTATATATATATATATATATATATATACAGCTGACGTAGGGGGTTCCCAAAATTAAACAGCGACCGTAGGGTCGCTGCGTCTAATTTACAGTGGCTGTGGAATATATAAGGAGTCAGCCTCGTGACCATATAGACGTACGTGTTTTCAGCCTGTTCTAACAAAATTAGAAGCCATACTGTGTCGCAACAAACATCGGCAGCGACCCGCGACTATAGCCCGGATACAACCGGAGCGTCTTGGTCTTTACCCTTTGTGATTGAACTATAATCTGTCTCCGTTGTTGTTTTCTCTCCCATCTGGTCCTTCTGCTATATATATATAGCGCATATAGCTGTTTATCGGCAGCTTCGCAGAGCCGATTGTGCGAAGCTAATCTCCGAGAAGATTTCGACCCTAACCTTCGAGTATCCGCAACTATATATATACACACCTGGGCAAGTGCCTGTATAGAAGGTGTTTTTCTTTGGGGATTATACGATCCCCTGCTCTGGTTTCCCGAATTTTCAAGGTGAAATAACTGTAACTTCGAGGGAATACAGAGCCGTAAGCGCTAGTCGGAAAAAAAGCTTATATATCTCTCCTAAAGAGCCCCATTTCTCAGGCTAAAATAACCCGACGCGCATCTCCGTCATTCGAATAATCCACATCCGCAGAACAATAGAGAGGCTCTCCCGCGTGCGCGTATATAGTCGCGCATTGAAAAGACACGCTCGAATCCAATTTGTCGTAGCGAGAAAAAAAAAGAGTCTCTTCTGCAGTAGGAGGCAAGTGGCCCTGTTAAATTTATACGCTTCTCTCTATATCTCTCGCATTTCCACCCTCGCAAAAGCGCATTATAAAGTTTGCGCGTTTCTCTCAGAGTCGTCGTCACTCGATCGGCCGAACAATGGGGCTTCTCTCTCTCGACTTTGATTATCCCAGACTATATTGCTTTGAGTCGTCCTTCGATAATGGCGGACATCCGAGGAGTTGCTGCGTGCCGCTCTCTTTTCATGCGTCCAAAGTGCTCGCATCATTATACCGAGTCTCTCTGCGAGTGCTATATACATATATCTATATACACCGACACACGCGAGGGACATATAATAATCCACAGGACGACGACGACGACTGCGTAATTAATCCCCCTGCGAGAGAGCCATACCACTGCCTGCGCTATATATATATATATATATATATGTACACGCACACACACACTGATGCTGGGCTATATCCATATTGCACTTGAGCGAAATCGGACTATACTTGGAGTGCCGCCTGCGCAGTTATATATATATATATATGCTCTCGTGTGGTAGTTTGCATTCGCGAGTAAGAGAGAGCATTGGCTGATTTATCGGCTGTCTCCTTGTTGCCGTAGAGCTGCGCGTTGGGATATTGTGAGCGCGTATAAACACATAACGCGCGAAGGAGCTGCTGGTCTTTGCACGAGGTGGATGGCTCCGCGGTGACGAGAGAGTTCTGAATTGCTGGATATCACGGGACTGTATATATGTGTTTATGAAACTCTGAATAACTTTTCAGGTTCCGAGTTGTTGTGCGGTAAACAGTTTGCTGTTGCATTGGAGTATATGTATATAGTAATATATTAGTGTCGTATTTACATGTATAACTGTGGAGTTGGAAACGTATAGGGTTTTTCTAATTTTCAAAGAAATATATTAAGCGGTAACTATGTTAAATGTTGAATGTTTATTTATGTACCATCGAGTATAAATGGGATAATATTTTACACGATCCTCTCTATACATACGAACGTTATAGCTATTGGTTAATTCCCGGGTGTAAAATCGTTAACGATGTATTAGCTAATTTTTGGCTAGTTGTGGAGTTAAACGCGTCTCACTGATATTATTATGTTGTTAAAAACAAAAATTTCATTGTTTTTTATATGAACGTATTCTAATGATGATAATTCAACATGTGATTATGGTTATGGATTTTTTAAATAAAATATTTGCTTCCATTTGCATGATTAACGCGTCAACCAACAAGATATGGCTTCGTCATGCCTTTTTTTATCAAGTTATATATTTGTTTTAAAAAAATGATCGATACCGCGGGTGAGCGCGCTATATATCCATTATTTGCTTAGTAAGTGAAAAGGTCAATATTTGCACTCTACAATTTAAGAGGTAGAATTTGATAAAATTTAGCGTCATTTTAAAGACCAATCACAAATCTCTTTAAGCAGTAATTATGAACAATAATAGGAAGGTGATGATGTTTTATCCTCGATGCATTAACGATGCTCTACAATAATTAGTAAAATCCAGCGAGTTTAGTTTTCTGACGTATTTTCTTAATTAATGTCTAAAAATCTTTAAAAACTTAACCCCTATATTACAATTCATGTGCAGTAAATCTTTATTTGATTGGCATTCGTTCTCTAAAAAATAAGAAATAATAACAATAATATTGATATACATTAAGCTAAAATAATTATAAACTAAAGAATCGCACGTCATTAATCACAGCCGAAAGAATTATGCTTACTATAAAATTTATTAAAATACCCTGGTAGGAGCTTAACGATAAATTAGCTGATTCGTCTCAAAATTAGCTAATTTCAAGATAAATTACATACCCCGTCTACATAGCCATAACCAATTACCCGTCGCATCTTTAAAGAGCCAACTTATCTAAGAGACGATGAAACTTGAATACTTCAAAATGATTAATTTATTGTACACAGCAAGGACACAGAAAAATAAAACCTAAATCACCATAGCAGCCAACGTCAACAAACTTTCGCCCGCTACAATACAACAGCAGCATCAGCTCGACGAAACGATCAATTACTCAAGCTCCTGCTTTTCCCGCGCCTTACGAGTACCGCACGCGTAAATCAGGTTGTAGGTACAATTTCGAAAATCCGGATTACAAGGAGGCGCCTGCTGCCGGACGGTCAAGACAAATGAACAGCCGGTGCACTGTGTATATGCGCTGGGGCAAACGAAGCCCGGAGAGAGAGAGAGAGAGAGCTAACTTACCGCACCGCCTTGTGTTTGCTTTTTGGTCACGCCGGAACGTTTGCATGGACTCTCTCTCTCTCTCTCTCTCTCTCTCTCTCTCTCTTGGCTATGCACGTGATCATTAATAAAAGCTCCGGCCGTCGTTGCATTATGCAGTGTGTCCGCGGTCTTGTTCGTTATAAGCGAGGGGGGCAAGAGAGAGTTCTCTATTTTTTTTTTCTGTAGACGAAAGAGGCAGTTAGTCGGGTGTCGTGAAATATACCGTATCGTCGAGGATTTGAATTATTAATGGCCTACGGCCAGGATCTGCTTAATTGATAAGTTTTGATCGCCGCGTTTGTCTTTGCAGAAACGTTGCGCGCTCGTTTGTTAGGGAATTGTTATTCGGATCGGCTAGATTTTTGACAGGTAACGATTCCCATATATGCATTCGTGAATTGTTTTCCATAATATATACTCGTTACAACTTTGGCATTTTTTTAAAATGTTAGAATTGTGTGCGATACATCGATATTTATATACGTATGTATTGTGGGACATATACTAGCTATATATTTAATTTTAATATAATTATCGTCATGGCCGTAGTTTGGAATCGGTACCCAGTTGTGGATTAATTTTTTCGTATAAAACGAAATATATAATAAATGCGGTAGGGAACTATGAAAAATTTTAATATAAGAACGTTCAAATACTCCAATAAATTTTGGATACCTTAAAAACTTTTTTTTTAAATTACCAAGTTTTTTGAGAAATATAAGTTGCAGCTTAAATATTTAAAAATGAAATTATTTACCAGCTGCAGGGTTGATTCGTTGATAGAGTCTTCAGCTTTGAATCTGAAGGTCCCGGGTTCGGTGCTCAGTGGGGGAAAGTTTGTTTAATAAATATATTTCAGATTTGTTAATTGGTAAGCTTGCAAATATAATTGCAAAAAGTTGTAAAAATATCTCGAACATGTGATCTGTAAATAATAAAACGGGTACTAATTTTATAATTGATGCAATTAATTCCGCAAATATCCGTTGGTTTGCCTTACCAACTGACTACTGTTGTTACCAATTTTTCTTAACTAATTGTAAGTCCACTTAGTCAAAGTGACTAATGATATAGTTTGTGCTTGTTACTCCAACAAACTTGGTTACCACAACCAACCATTTTTTCCGTGATAATATTTTGAGTATAAGAACTACCTTAACTGATCCAGAACTACGGCCGTGACGGTAATCCACGTCGCAATACAATGACGTGAAGTCATCCTTTCCCAAAAAAATTCATTGTCCACATTAGCGAGCCTATCCACTCAAAACAGTGGATGAGAGGAAGCTATCCGGAAGGCGCGGCAGTTTCCCGTCGCGAAAATTATGTGCGCGCGCGGCTTTTTACTCGCATAGCACGCCGAAGCTTTTATCTCGGCGAAATTATGCGCGGAAGTTTCGCTTATATAGGCATATATATATATATATATATATATATATGAGCTTCGTACGCCCACAGTTGACTATCCGCCGAAAGTTTCGGCTGTGCTGAAGACGGCACTTTATGCATTATGCATCTCCCTATATATATATGTATATATATATATATATACTCCGCCCCGATTTTTGCGGCACCCCTTTGTCCATTGATTACTTTGCAACTGTGTCGCGATGTTCTGTTTCTTGCTTTTTTTCAATGTTTTTCAATGCGGCTGAACTAGTTTTTCTTCGGCTGGCAGCGCGGGAAATTTACTTATGGATCCGAACGAAAAAGTGCTGCTCAATGGATTGTCGCGGGAGTCCCTGGTTTTTTGTCCACTGCGTCCGTATATAGACATGTATAGAGGGGAAACTGATAAAGTATTGCCGGGTCGTAAAACGTTATTATCGGAGATTCAATTTCGTGTTATTTTTTTGTTTTCGTTGCGGGCTATATACCATGGCGCGAGTAATAATTTTTGAATTTACGATTTAATCGCAGAGAGCTTTTTTATTCGACACCGAAACGCGTATATATAGGCATTGCGTTATATATACTAAAACAAACATAACCTCAAAATTTATACTTTATCGCATTTTGAATTTCGCGCTCGCAAATCAATACACAGCCGGAACGAAAATTCTGCAATACAACCTCGGCCATAAAAATCCGAAATCTCGTCGAAGGCAAAAAAGCTCCTACATATGCACGTAATCGGCGGCCCCCGCAAAAACCGCAACAGCATTCCGCAAAGAAAAGTCAGCATACGTATATATATGTAGTATAGATGAACGGAATTTCATTCGACGCAGCGGTCACGGGTATTTCGCTAATGAAAATAGAGAAAGGAAGGGCGGCCGGGCATTTGCAATTCCGTCTGGCAATTAAAAATGTCTGCACGCAACACCGGCCACTGCTTTGAGCTTTTTTTCCGTCGGCCGCAGGAGCTTTTGTTCTTTTCTCCGCACACATATATATATATATATATATATATATATATATATATATATATATATATGCGTGCCACGTCTCGTTATTCATTATTCTTTTGCGCTTTTCGCTTTCTCCTCGTCGTCGTCGTCTACTATACTAGGCGCTTATTTGTTTCTCTCTCTCTCTATATATATATATGTATATGTGTGTGTGTCCCTGCAGTCGTGTGCGTATATATGCATACAGTCATCTTTGACCGTTTTTATTTTCGAGCTATTGTCTCTTCGCGCTCTGTGCGTGTGTCTGGAATGTTCTTTTATTTTCTTCTCGCATGCTTGAGAAAAAATGAATTTAGATTTATTCTCTCCAAAGCAACGACCTTATATACACACACGAGCCTAATTGAAAATAATCTTGCGACCAATCAGCACCGAAATAGACATCAAGCCGCTCTCTTCAATAAACACACAGAGACTATGTAGTATACTCCTCTCGTCTCGTTATTCATTCATCCGCTCGTTTCTTCCATCGTCGCATTTATCTCGCAAACGCATATACATACATACATATATATATAGATACAGAGAGCCAAACTCATCATCGCCAATATTTCCTTCTCCTCTTTCGTCCGCTTTATTTCGCGCTCGCACCCTCAACTTTCTCTCGCTTCGCTTTCAATTTGTCTCCGCTGCTGCTGCGAAACTCTCGTTATACCGGCTATCATTCATCTCTGCGCTGCAGCGGTTTTCATCTTGCATCGACAGCTGATGCGTCGCTCGCACGGAGATGCAGATTAGGCTTTCGAAGAGATATGAAAATAGTTTTCCTCTTGTCCCGGTTGTATTATCAAAAAAACCGCTGGCAATTCATTATATGGTATCTATACTAACGCCCTCTTAATTGATTTTTAGATATTGTTCTAATGTGAAACATCTTAAACTTTAATTTTTTAAATACCATAGGGTTCTCATGACCGCATAAAACCATAAATTTTCTCAAAACATTCTGGGCTTTAGTCAGAGAGTTATGAGGTTTAACGAAAAAGCTAAACTACGAAAAGAACTTAGCCGAGGTATTCAAAAGGTTTTTAAAGGTTTTCATTTAACAGTTGAACGGAACGGTCAATCTGGAAAATCTTGCGTGAACATTAAGTAGGCAAGCTCATGCTTTTACAGTAACATTATTGCCGAATTTATTGCATAGATTATATTTAAAAAATCAAAAATATTATTTCAATAATTGGTCATACAATTTCTGGTAGAAATTAAAATATTTAAGATGGCCAGGAAACTAAGAAATGGCTATAAGAAACGTCTTCTATAGGAACTAGCCTGTGATGAAACGTTTTTTTGAACATTTTTCAAGTATTTGATTGAATAAATCTAACCCGAAAACCATTATATTGACTTTAATTTATGTATTGTACACCAAATACAAAGAGAGTTGCGAATTTCTATTAGTTTTCAAACTATTTAAGCAAATTACAGTTAATAAAAAAGTACGTCTTACAAAGATTCAATTACTTTGCTTTAATCCATCTACTCCATCTTTATAAGCTTGAAAAATGCTTGTAAAATGATTGTAACTAATATCTTACACTATCCTACGGTATGTTCACTCTAAAAAATGCTCAAAAAAGTTAGAAAAAGCGTTTCATCACTGGGTGAAAAATGTCCCAGTTTTCATCTATTTTCAGTGACGCAAGGTATTTGCTAGGATTTAAATAAAATCGATTTCTACCAAGGATCGCAATCAGAATCACAAAACACATCGGCAGCTCCTACGAAGACTAGCAGGATTCAGATTTTTCAGCAAGACTAGCACAATTCAGATTTTGAAGGCTAAACTAGCACGATTCAAATTAAAAGTAATGTAATTCAATTTTAACGTAAAAGCTTTATGTTTTGAAAGTGTAAATATAATTTTTCATGGTATAAATATGATGCAAGGGTAGATTTTACCCTACTTGCGCCTTAGAGGGTAAAAATAGTTTATACAAAATTATAAATTTGTTTTTTATTGCTTCAAAAAATTTCAATTCTGCTACTTTTTACGGCAAATTTTGAATCGTACTAGTCTTCGATAGAAAATCTGAATTGTGCTAGTCTTCGTAGGGACCTTCGATATATGCATGTCAAATTTTATTACAATTAATAACGTAGTTCCAGAATCACGACGAACATTTTCTAAGAACGCATGATTCGAATTTCAAACAACTTCAAATACGTTTCTATCATCTATTATCAAGTTTCAGCGAAGCTGAAAATTTTACTAAAAGACGATAAGAAATCACACGGTGTTATGTTATCGTGTGGTTAACCTATTTACGGATAATCAGCCTGACAAAAACACTGCGCAAACGAGTGCGCGAATGTAGGCGCCGGTTAATTAGCAATAACGCGTATTTATATATCGGAGAGCTCAAAAAATATATAGTGATAATTCGAGCGACGCCCACGGCGTATCATCATGTAAATTTTAATCTTCCGCTCGATCTGACGCGGGATTTCTGCTGCGTGTCAAAAACACCGGCCATTGTCTCTCGCGCTGTGTGTTTTACGCTGTACAAAGGCCTGTGATTGTCACCTGTGAAATTTGCCGTTAATTGAAGATGAAATTCTGCGATAGGAGGGCTAATGCACTGTTTTATTATAAAGCGGCGGCTCAGCGAATTTTCGGAGGCAATTATTTTAGCTTCTTTTTTCAGCTTTTAATAGAATTTGATTTACGACTTGATTTCTCTCGATTGTTTCCCGCGCTGTTTTATTGTCGGACAAGCGTATCGAATATTGCCAGTCGTTATATGGAAAAATGATTTCTATGCGCTCGTTCGATCTACTGAATCCGTTGTGCAAAAAATAAATTAACCTGTCTATCCGTATATATATATATCGTATATCGTTGATATTTTTACAGGAATGACAACTTTTAAACTCGAAAATAAAAAATTAAAATTTCATTCCATTATAAAAAACAAACGAATCAATCATATGATGGAGTTTGAAAGCTCTTATAAAAAGCGCGCGAAATTCAACTTTCCAACCTCAAAAAAACCTACTCTTCTGATCCTGCCGCACGCCAGCACAATTTTCAAAACCCAATGTCAACTGCATGTAAATTCCACTATAGTTACAGCAAACTCCGCAACAAAATCAATATTCCGGTGACTTTTCCTCCGCTTCCTTCATCACTACTCCAAGTTCACCGCATACACAGAGCATAAGTACACACAAGACGACGACGACGACGGCATTGTGCATCACGAGAGGCGGACATTGTTAGGAGCGCCGAGGGAGTAGCTTTGCGCGCATAGCGCCTCGTAGCAATGGATCCACGTACATGATAATGAGAATAACGAGGGACCTCTCTCTCGTGCATGTTGAGGCTACTAACGCCTCCGCACCGACGCTCGTCATCGTTTCGCGCGCGTGTCTAGCTCTTTTATTCCGTTTCTTTTTTTCCAAGCCGCCGGATGAGTCATGCGGACGGTCGATCGGGTTCACGGCTGGTTTGCCTTAATTGGCTCTTTGTGCTTCGAAATGCGAAGGTATAACAGATATATTTGACGGTTCGATTTCAAAGGGAAATATACAACTTTGCCGGAGTATCAAGTTGAATAACTGTTCGTTGAAATGCGCAATATACGAATATTCCGATGTATAAATATTCAATAGAGCCTCGCGCGGAATCCGCTGTGTATGTAATACGCGAATCAAAATTGTAGATTCTTTAAATTGAGCTCCGAGCTTGCGGCTGTTCTGAAATCTTGATTTTGAGAAAAAGAAAGCTGCTCGCGTCTCGAGGAAATTCATTGCGCGATATTGCGGGAACGATGAAGAGCGACATCTGTGTATTGCGCTTTCGACGCGAAGCGCGGGAAGTTTGAAAATCAACTTACCGAAGACACTTGCGATCGACAAAGTCGCTTTATGTATATATGTACGAGCGCATAAAGTTTTAAGAACAAGGACATACTTTTGCAAGTTTTATAACCGGATGCTGTATATACATATCATCGATGAATATCAGAGTAAAAACATTTACGAGAGAACGTCGTTATATACGCTAGAAATTGAAAACTCGCGGAACAATCGTATATACGTATATATATCTACCCACGCAGAGCGGAGCAAGTTCTAAAAGTCTTAGGTAAAAATATAAAGTCCGAAGGGGAGGAGACGGAAAATCCTGGAGCGTCGTAAACGGCTCGCACAATTACGAAATAAACTGAAAGCCGCCTTTAAAAACTTTCGGTCCCGCGCAGTATATATAGTGTTCCATACATATATACACAGCGGCCGCGCGCTTTTAACGACAAAGTTGCTCGCGCTATATATAAAATTATAGTGGCGCGCGAGGCGGAGAGAAGAAGTTACTAATTGAAAATAGTTCGTCAACTTGGCCCGATGCAGTATAGGAAAATAATCCACGTACGCGGGAGAGCAGCATTGAAATATATAGTCGAAACGCGGTCATTTAGTTAACCTAATAATTCCGCGAAACTATGCGCCGTCCATATTATACCGGTGCAGGATAACTTGTTGCTCGTATAATCCTTTGGCGAATGTGAATCGATCCCCGGCCGAGCATAAATTAACTCGCTATATATATGAGTATATGGTTCGCGCGTATGCATCAATATTGTAACTTCTTCGGAAAATAAAGTAGTGCTTGTATACGCACGAAGGAAAAGAAAAACATAATTCTCCCGTAATCTCTCCACAACAATACGTATAACCTCGAGATAAGCCCAGCCATCGGAGTATATATACGCGTTATCAGCGCATACAGGTAAGAAAAAGATTGCCGCGAAATTTGTCACTCGGGCCGCGTGTTCTCCTTCTTGTAATTTGCACTCGAGGGTTGGAAAGTGCAGCAACAGCAGCGGTATACCTATCCCCGACCTCAATCAAGGTACAAACGACATTAGCAGCCGTCGTCCAGTCAGGAGACTCTTAAGGCACGAAGACGCTGCTGGTCGTCGTCGTGCAATTTGCATCAAAGTGAAATGCCCGAGTCGACTTCCATCCGGAACTTCGTCATCGAATTTCGAACAGTCACGTCACGCCCTCGTTACTCTCTCTATCCTTGTGTCTATATATGTGTATAGGGATAGGGTCGAAAATTGTCTCGGACGTCGGGTCAGTTTCTTATATATTCTGATAGTCGGTTTGGTTCAAGAGAGCTTATATATTACAGCGGAATTTTTATCATTTTCTGCGGTATGTATAAATTTGGCTTTGTCGATTTATACATATTATTCATTGATTAGTTCGTTTCAGCGTAACGATGTTTGTCGAACAAAACAGTAGTGAATTCAGCGAAGCGATAAGTCAGATTGAATTCCCATGGAAATTAGCATCGCAGCGTTAATGGGACATTCGAGTTTGCATTCGACGCAACATGAACAAATCAATTTCCCAATAATTTTTTTTACAAATTGCGCATAGTATATGATCATCAGCTTTGGCATGTAAATTTTTGCATAAAAAAACTTCCTTTCACCAATCAGTTAACAAAAACACCTCGTCCAGTTTCGAATTAAACCCATTATACACATCTCTATATATCTCTCTCTCGGTTTACATTAGATCAACCGCTGTATCCAAGTTTCAGGGAACCTCTGGAGAACTTCGCAGCCGATAACTGTGCGCACCGCCGACTAATTCATTCCGCGAATTATTTGCCCCGAGCGTAATTAGCAGACCGGACCAGCGGGACTGTATCTTGCGCTTTAAGGAGGATGTACTCTTCGTATCGACGCTTTGATCGGAGCGGTATGTTCGCGATTGGTAAATTGTCGAACTGCACAATATCGCAATCGAATGAAGCTCAACAATTAATAGAGTTTATAATGCTCCATCATGTAAGCATGTTTATATAAGATATATATATATATAGTTGCGCGGGCGGTAAGTTTGAAAACGCGACGACTTTAAATGATCGAGTGCGGAATGGCTTGATCTGATTAATGTATCGGCCGAGCTGTATATGATTGAATTTCCCGCGTTCGCAAGTCTCCTCTGCGCATCTATACCGCTTTGATCTTTCCTGAGTCCGTTAATTAATTACTCAGGCCTTGGTAGTTTGGATTTCAAAATATTCCCCGGTAAGAGGATAGCTTATTTTTTCATCGAGTTGATGAGTTTGTTTAAAGAAAATCAAGCTTTCGTTTCGTCATACATTTACATGTTATAAAAAAATAAAGGATCGTAATATCCGCCATCAGTATATATAGCGTAATCCTCTCCTCGCATCAGTCGGTTATTATATACACATATAAACGAAGAGAGGAAGGCAAACGTTCTCGAGAGGCTGCATTGCATCGGCGAAATTGCGCTAAATGGCGAGTGCGTTATCGCGCTCCTAATACACATCAAGCGAGTATGTACTACAGCCTCTATATACCTCCCGGCTTAGTATAATAATCGTATATACCAGCTCACGACTCGCCGTAAAGCAATGCCGTTACTATATATATATATATATATATATACACACACAAGGGCAAGAGCAAACTCCGCGAGTGCGTTGACACGATCGAGGCCTATATGTGTATGCCTATGGCTTCTGGTTTGTCTTTCGACATGTCGACGCGTCATCGATGTGTCCTGGACTTCCTCCCTCTTGACTGCGTTTGTGTGCAGCCGCTTCGAGAGAGGGAATATCTTTATGGCGGGATGTTTGGTCGGGACGAGTGTGTGTACGCGTATAATGATAAGTTATTGTAAATAAGGTGTGAGTCCATGAGAGATCTTCGGTTATCTCTGCGGTTGGTGTACATAATAGTTTGTGTGTATACAGATATATACTGATCGTGAATTTTTCAAGATCACGAGCTGAAGAAAGAAGCCCAGGCTATCACCGACGCTTTGAATCTCAACACCTACATCGCGAACTTATCTAATTGCTATCAAGACGCGACGACGACCAGCTCAAAGGCCGAAGTGCCTTGGAAGAAACTGATAATCGTGGAGATATAGAGGGACCGAGGATCAAAGTAGCCTAAGATCTTTGTTCGCAGCGAACGATTTGCTTGGAATAGTTTGAAGTGTGGGTACTCACTTTTTGCTATGTATATGTGTGGATGACGGAGATGAGTCGCGGTGTCCTCTCTGCAACAGATGCTTGGTAAATTTTTTTTACTTGAAATTGTTTTTAAATATGTGATAGATTGTAACGATCGAATATTCGGTACTTCATATAGATATAGAGATTTTACTCGTTTTCTGTATACAATGAATTTTACGCAATGTAAGCAAGCAATAATGCAAACGCTATGATAGAACTATGCACCGGTATTCAAACACCTTAAAATAATGATCGATGAATTTGACAGTAACCGTCTGCTATATTAATTAAAAATAACACCCAACCAATTTTACTCGGCTTTAGAATAATGCAAACGTCCGATATCGGGTTTCAAAATTATACGTACACACGCAAAGCAGTCGAAGAAGCAAAAAAAGTAGGTCTTCAAAATTATCCCGCACATTAAAATGAACGTAACATATACATAACGCAGTCTATATATATACATCGCGGCTAAATACCAAGAAGTCCTAAACACGGTTTTTAGCGTCTGTCGCGCACGTGCTCCGCGAAAAGGGCATAAAAATGAAGCGAAACACAACCGCGCGTATATATATATATATATACACATGTAGCCTCGCGAATGCGCAAAAAAGAGAGAAACTGTCGGCAATAATCACCACATTCGTTCGCAAATTGCCGGCCTTTAGACCGGAAAGCAATTCCCCTCTCGCTTTCTGCGCGACATATTTTTCGGTTCTTGCCGCAGACGCACACCAGTCATTTATTATTCACTATTTACTACGGCTATACTCAATTATTTATCATCTGCAGTTATTGAAACGATAATTTTCATTCTCCAAAGCTTATAATAATAGACAGGCCTAACCGTGAGAATACAAAGTTTCCGAACTTTAATTCTCCCGTAGAAAATATTATTCACTCGCCTGATCGATCATATAATACACGAAAAGTCGTGTGCAGCTGTCGCGACCACAGATTTTCCGAGATACAAAGTCCTCGTGTTTAACGAGATCGCGACCGGGTGGTCCGGGTCTTATTAGCGCGCTGTTTCTGCCCTGTGTATACCTTATACATGTAGGAAGAAAAAAAATCGGTTCGTGACCAAGGCGTAATGCGCCTAATTGATCGGCTTCGTGCGACGGTATATACTGATCATGATACGCCGGAAACGATGGAGTAGATGGATTAGCATAGCGCTCGATTGATAAGCAGGAAATAAAAATGTTTGATCGAGACTTTTTTTTCCATTGTTATCATGCCTATATATACGACACGCACGCGATCGTGAAAAAGACGATTTCTACTGTCTTTCGAGTGTCTATACGTTTTCTCGTGATGATTTCGTGGAGTTCGTTGACGTATATGTATATATATATAGTTCTTTACGAGATCGTATATGCGTAAAGGTCGAGAGATCGTTACCGAATGCATAATGTGCATTTTCAACAGATGTCGCGGATAATGACACACACGATTGCGCGCTTTTTCATGCTCGTGTTTCATTAAAAAGACAGCTGATGATAGCTTACGAGGCAGGTATATGTCTTATCGTGTAATTATTGTAACTCGCGAATTATACCGGCGAGTTGTGTGCAGTACAATGTGCTAAGCCTTGTGTTTGCAAAATTGTAGGCTGGTGCTTTCGACGTGTGAAATCTGTATTTACTTTTTTTTTTAATACGAGCCAAGTGAATTGTCATTGTTTATTTGAATATGCAAATGTATGTAGGTAAACGCACTAAAAATATTTAGCTAATAGAGGGTTTACCTGCTTTAAAAAAATTGAGTGCTACATCTATGGGAGCGTTGTCCTTGTGTTCTAAGGGCTATTTACGAAACTTGATAAATAGTGATCCTGCGAAATCGACCTTGGCGCAGTGTTTTTTCACACATTCGAATTATACGAAAAGTAGCCCTTCAACAACATACATCTATGGTACTAGGGCGCAAACGGAAATGTAGAATAAATGTACGGGAAATGAGTTTGAATTTAAAACCGATAACCATTAAAGTGATCGCTAAGGTCAATGAATTCACCTCAACGCCTATTTTTACTGATCCTTTTTCTAATTCAAGCTCTTTTCTCGTACTTTCATAGATATATGTCATAAAACAAGGGTTCTATCTTTGACATAATTTTATTGTACCATCGCTATTTTTCTAGTGATCTAAACAGTTTCTAGAACATGAAGAAAAAGGTCCCGAAGATGTAGCACTTGTTTGAGAGTAAACCCGCTAAATGAGCGTTTTAATGGACGGATAATCTTTTAGGGTTATTTTTGTGTAGAGTTTGTACGCTGTCGCAAACATTTTATTTTCTGCACCAGTGATTGTTTGCATATTAACGACACTGCGTAAATTTTACAGGTGACATTTTCGCTTATATTCGAAACCTGCATAGATCCAGCCATGCGCGCGTGAGACGCACGTGGATACCTCAAAAATGTCATTTTTCGAATTCGTTCCCTATCGCACTTTTCGGACTAAAAAAATACGAAAAATTGCAAATCTCTGTTTAAAAAAACTCACGTTTATTTATCCCAGGAAAATCGCACTGCACTCGAGTCAATGAGCTTCACTGTGTATTATAATTGTATTAAACCGCGCACTTATGTAACGTACAATACCGCACGATTACGAGATCTTCGCGCTAATCTCTCTGCGGCACAGTGTGGGTTATTTACTATATATATATATATATATATATCACCTCTAATATCGCTTCCTCTCAGCTTTGCACAAGCGCATCCACACACAGTATATGTAATAACCGGCAAACAAAGGCGCTCACACAGTACAGGCTGGCGCACAAAAGAAAACCGCACAATCGCCCTTAATTTCGCATTATTACATAAATATAGACTCCAGTCGAGAGAGCCGATCCTTTTCCCACCGCGCGACGATATAAATAATACGATGTATATATATATATGCACACACATGCACACGAGCGCGATACTATACGAAGAGCGGAGATAGAGAGAAGTTCACCGCACCAGAGTCCGGACACGAGTGCACTCGAGAGCGGAGTCGTCACATCGCTTGCCATACGGCGCGCGCTACCCCCTCCCTGCAACGCCGGCAGCTTTCTAGCTCCTCCTATATATACCCTCTCTTTCTCGCCCTTTGCGGGCTGCTATATTTTTGCCGCGGAGATTTTCGGCTGATGCGCGGGGGAGCTGTATGCGCGGTGACCGGTGCGGAATAGGTTTTGAGGGAGAGAGGACTTGATGAATTTAGGAAGCCGGCTTTTGTCGCACGGCCAGGTGCAAAATACAAGGGAGGAGGAGAGGTCTGGGATTATTGGGAGAGTTTTCGTTCTCCTTCGGGAGCTGGATGGGCCTGGAAGCCGAAGACTTTTTAGCGAGTGCGCTTGGAAATCACGCGGTGACATTGTGTTGTGAGAAGGGAGGAAATTCGCGCCTAGCGTGTGCAAATTTTGGAGTTAATTGGATATCGTTAGAGACGAGATCTTAGGAAAATTGGTAAAAATTGTATAAACTGTTGTTGGCCAACGGTTGGTGAAAATTGCAATTGGTCAGCAGTCAGTGAAATTTTGACCATGGTTGCTGTGCCTAAAATCAAACTTTGTTATACTATACCCAACTCTCAATTATAAATTATAATGTTAAACAAGTACAGAGGAATAATCGGATAGGGGTGAAATTGGACGCTTTAAATATCTTTTGATAAAATTGTAGTAAAATTCCGTAAAAAATATATATGTCTGTCTACAATGTATAATGTATAACCAATATTATATAGCTACAAGGTTACCCGTGTAATTCTTTAGATAAATGGTGTAATTTTTAACGTCTCTATCAATACTTTTTGAGTTTATAAATTGATAAATTTACGACGTATTCAATTACGAAACTTTGTGAATTTCATTTTATCAATAATAATTTTGTACATAAAATCAGCCCGGTAAATCGGAGAAAAATTGCACAAAATGATAATTTTGTGCGTGTACAAAGCAGGAAGAAGAAACACTAAACATTGAAAACATTCAGTTAAAAAATATGGAATCCATGTCTAAATATGTCGATTACAGACAATCATTCCTATATTCAATCTAAATCTATTTATCCACTATCGCCGTTATTCGAGTTATTAATCGTGATTCAATTCCCAGTATTTTGCTAAAAGAGTAAAGCTCAGATTCCCTGCTCATTCAATCGGTTATATTATAAAATATAACAACACTACAAAATTCAAGCTACATAGAACGAAATTGAAAAATTATTCACAAGCATAAATATCCTCCGCAGTACAGCAACTATAAATCCAGAGCACAGCAACCAGTTTGTTATATATATATATATATATATATATACCCGCTTTGTGAAACTTACGGACAACATGCTAATGGCTGGGTCATATAACTGCTTCGACCGGTAAAACAGCCCCGCAAAGCCGATCTAAAGTGCGATGCTCCAGAGTGTATCAGTCGGTCGGAGTATGCCAAAACTGCCTGGAAACTATAATAAATGCCGCTGACAGTATATAAACTAGCCCAGAGCAACTGACCGGTCCAGATCGGAGGAACAATTTTGGCCGATAGTTTCCACGGTTTTTTTCGCGACAACTGCTCCTGCTACGCTCTGCATATCGATCACGCTTTATACGTAAACTTCGAAATAATCCGTGCGTTTGCTTATATATATATATATCATACGAGTATTTGATATTTGCGCGAGAGATTTCGCCGGGTCAAAGCGAAATTTGCGTAGTATTACACTTATAATAAATAAGCTCTGTTTACCGCCCCCGCGTTAATTTATCGGCCCGCGTAAAAATAAACAGTATAGCGCGCGTTTATATCCAGGATAAGCCTGATGATTTATACCGCTCGGTCATTTAGAAATATATACATAAACTCGCCGTATGACGAAAGAAGCGCAGTCTCAATATTATAAAAATTATATACCTATATATAATACTCTTAGCGAGCAATTATCCACCTAGAACACCAGTCGCACACGTGCATGCACGGCACTTTACGCTCGGATGACAATTGCATTAATTATGCAGTCGATTAGGGTTTAGCATATTCGGCTACTGCAACGTCGCTCTCTTACCCCCGTCGTCCGGTCCGGATATCATTTTACCCGGGGCTCCCTCGGCTGCCATCAATCCCGACTGTGTCAGAGCGCGAGCCGAGAGAGAGAGAGATCCCGAATTCAGATATGTATATGTTGTTCCTATATATATATACGACGATACGCGTAACTAGCTGCAGCTCTTATTAGCGACCACAACGACGACGAGGACTTTACGTGCGGCTGTATATATGTATGTATGTAGGAATCGGGGGTGGAGGTTTTCACCGCGTTGCCTCATGCGGGACTGTTTTTAGTGCCTAGACGACGGCCACGTGGTTTATTGCCCTTTGACGTTTGTTGGGGCGAGATTTTTTTTCTCTGGCTTTCAGGGAGATAGCGATTTCTGATGTACATACGCTTTGCTACGTTTTCGTTTGTATACGATATATACACGAAGAGTTGGAGGAGAAAGTCGTTTGGTGACGATTATTTATTGAGATGTAGGATTCGTCAGCTATGCATTTTTTTAAATATTTGTATATATATAGTTCGAAGGTTTTTATTTTCTGATTAATTCAATCGAATAATTTTACATCATCGATATAATAATAAAACCATAATTGGCTGCGTGACTCACTGCGCACAACAAACGTCTACAGAGAAAGCAAATAAATAACGCACGAGTAAAAAGATTGTCAGCCAAAAAAATTTCCATAAACACAAGCCAACCCCCTGAAACATTGTTTACCAATTATTCAATAAACCACCCCCGCCCCTTTTTTCCGGCCGACAGCCAGCGTGTGTCTCCCTCTCGATTTATATAATAGCACGAGTGCGCGTCTAATTTCCATACACGGAAGAGCCCTCATTTAAACAGGGCAACAGCCTCGCCCTTTCCAATTTTTCCGAGAAATCAAACCTCTGGGTACGATAATTCCTGTCACGCTTCTTACACTGCATACACATAGCACACCGCATTCGGGCGTGCGTGGGAGTATAGAGCTTCGCGGCTTAATGACACATGATTGATACGTATTAGGTTACGGAGGACTGCACGGGGATCGAGAGATGCTGCACACGGCGACGCACAATTGTGGTAATTGGATTGATCGGTGCGAATGGGGAGAGTGAGCGGATTGACGCGTTCGTTGGCTGCTATTAGTGGGTATACACTCTGCGCTGCGTGGTACTGTACTACTGCAGCGGAGGTAAACTATTTGACGGAATCAGTGATTTTTTTTTGTTGACGCGGAGACGAGTTTATGTACTGGCTTTATAAGGGGATTTCGGGGATTGAGTTTACCCTGCACTGATTTTGTGTATGGGGTTCGTTTGCCTCCCTTTTTTTTATTCCGATGAGATTTTTATTGGTCTATTCGTTTCCGCGTGTATATCGAATGCCAGTAAATTAGGTATGACTCAACGGTATATATAATATTTCCAGCACTCATTGACTTATCTTACTCACTCGCTGTTATCAAGATTTTGCTAGCATATATACAGTGGGTTATCACAGCAATTACAATATGCACTCGCGGCGTATAATTAATTATCCGCAAAGCCGAGCAATCAAGCACTTTGGAACTTTTCAATTAATTTCCCGCGCAGATCACCTTTGTCTCCGCAGCATACACAGCTCGCTATATACAGCGGCCGCAAGCGATTGCCTAACGATCGGCAAACGCGGCGGCAGCTGCTGCTGCAGAGAGGATTCACGCGGAGCAATACACGACGCAGCGAACGTCAATCTGCGCGAAGCGACTCTCGGCTTTATATTGTTCGGGGGATCATGCATATTCAGGCGGGTGGCGAACGTGTCTCGCGTCGGACACAACGCCCCGCTCGATTAACGGTCCCACCCACTCCGTTGCTCCATATATATAGCGTTTATATGCGCGCCAGTAGCCCGTGCTATGACCATTCGTTCGATGTTGATATTGGACCCTTGGCTTTTCGCGAGATGATGCGGTGTAAGTGTGTATCGTGAAGAAAATTGTGTTTATATATATACATAACGCGCTAGCGAGATGTGGGTCAACGGCTCGCGGCGGCGAAGTTTATATAATATAGAGCCGGAGAGGCTTTGATTTTGAATACTTTGTGAATGTTTCATCAAGTTGAACAGGCATCCCGGGCATGTTGCGCCGGGCGGAACAAATTGTTACAAAATATAAGCGCGAGTAAATCTCTGCTTTTCATCAACATAGAATAGTTTGAATTCATATATACATGTGCAGACCTCGTATAGGAATAATGCCGGGTTTGCCAGTAGAAAGTAGCCAGGATTTGAACAATATCGGCAGAATATCCGGATAACTGTATGAGTGGCCACATGCATTTTCTGTACCGATTTAGGTATATTCCAGAGATGTAGTAAAATCGTTAATTAATCTTTCATTGTTCACAAATACGAAAGAAAATACGTAGTTAGCGTAATTGTATGTCCATAAAATTGTAATTTTAACCTGAAAAGTCGATTACGTTTCGATAGGTAACTATATTCGTTTGTTACCGACAGAGAGTCTTAGGTGGTTCCTAAATAGAAATGAGGGTTGTCTCTTAGATACTCGACTTTTTGAGTTTCTATATTTTCCCAGATATGTAGTAATATAAGTATATACAACTTCCTTTACAGAGGCCAACAAAAAAGAAAATCATGCCCGAGTTATATCAATTCCCTCGAGGCTTTTTATACACCCACGACGGCTCATTTCGCAACGACTTTGGCCAACAACCCTTTAAACTCTCCTCGCGGGTCGCGTCAGCTATACTCCTTAAGTCGCGAGTCGTAAGGAGGAAAATTAGCAATAAAGGTCCTCTAAGCTATATATATATACTTACACCAGCGAATGCGATAGCGCGGCAGCTGTTAACGCTCGCGTCACGCTCGGTAAGTGCCCTCGTGACTGTACCGAAGAATTTATACACGCGAATGACGCCGTCAATTCTCGAGACTGCGGTTACTAGATTCGATGCGGATGTTGTTATCGATAGAGCCAAAATGTTATATATAGCGTTTATATTTTGAAGATTATAGTATATACATCGTAAATTCTGACGTATCACTCAAGCGTGTCTTTATGTTTTGAAAGATACTTCAATCTTTGTTGTAGTGTGTCCGGCCACGTCGCGTTAGTCGATATATGTAGAACTTATGCTATGAGATACATAAGGGAGTCTATTCATTTATACAAAAGTGAGTTTGCTCGATAATAATGTTACAGCTTTGAGCTTTCAAGTATTAGTATGCGTTCCGTATAGTGTTGATACTTAATGTCTTTAAGTTATATTGCTATATATATAATTCTATAACCTGGTAGAAAAATTAAGGATTTTTAGCACAAATTTGCTAATATTGGCTAATTATCGGCTAATTTTTTTAATCGAAAACGCTCTTTATTTACACTGGCTTTATAATGAGAATATATTCTGCTATCAATAACTGAACATATAATCATGATTCCAGATACTTTTAATGAGATTTTAATATTGATTTTGGCCAAAAATGCTTGTATTTGATCAACCCATATCGTTAACTTCCTATCAAGGTACGCATAACGAAAAGATCTCTGTGGATAACTGTAGATGCATTTATTTCCAAAATTGTAGAAACCTTTTATTTCAAATAATACTTCGAACTACTTACACCGGATTAGTTTTCTCGTATAATATTTAATGAAATTAACTTGTCAATTAGGAGCAAATTCAATTTTTTGTCTATATACCAAAAGAAAGAAAAATTCACTGCACAGTCGTTGAAGTAAAAACGAGTCGAGCTTTCAGGGCGTCGTTCGTTCCCTCGAGACGACGAAACGAACGAGAAAAGGATATGAAGAAGGAAAGTATAACCGCTCGCGGAGTTATTTGTTTGTAGGAGAAAATTACGCTCATTCGTGCTTTCGAAGCCATCGACGCGTTTTTACCGTCGAGAACGTCCGCGTCTTTGTTCTCTTCACCACGCGTATGTTTCATCGAATTTCAGGGGACAGATTTTCAAGAAATAAACCTCCAAGACTACACAAAAGGATTCCGAGTAGGCGATGATTTTATTCTCGCGCGATTTGACGATACGCGATCGATAGAACTATGCCACCAGTAGTTCACGCCTCGTGTAAGAAATCATTTTTCATTATCAAAAGCGAATTTTTCTCCTCGTCGTCGACGAAGCTCCACGAGTCAAATTTCGTACGTCGAACTATACGCGCCGTAACTTTGCCGAGATAAATCTTCGCGTATATAAAAATGAACGACTTTATACTGCGCAGCTGCATACGTATATATGGGTACAACAGAGCCGAATGTTTACGTTTTCATTCCCGCGCAGTTCCATCAACGTCAGCCACTGCGACGCGTCTTTTATTTCTTCTTCTTCTTCTTCTTCTTCGCGATCGCTACTCGAGGAAAAATTGAAACACGTTTTCCCGGGGATGGCAAGACACTCGGGGGCTGCTCCGAACTAACAATTGATAGATCGAGCATCGTAAAGTTCGCGAGTTAAGTTTGCGCGCGCGGCGGCTTACATTATTTATGACCGAAAGAACGCTGGCTCCGGAGGAGAGAAAAATTAGAAGGAGCCTGGCAAACGCCGCTAGAGAGAGAGAGAGAGAGAGAGAAAGCCATGTGAATGTATTGATTCGAGCTTGCGGTGATTTTAATTGGACGCCGAGGGGGTTTGGTTTATTTTTCAGAATTTTATTGGTAGGTTAATTTTTCTTTTTTCTTCGGAATCCCGAGGGACTAACGAATCTAATTCCGATCTTTATGATTAAGTCGTTCGATTTCGAGGCATTTGTCAGTCTCGTTAAAATAGCAGGTGCAGACGATAATTTGAGTGCGAAATTCGAAAGTAGAAAAGAGAATTTTGCTTCCTTCTTAAGGAAGCCTTGTAAGAGAAATTCTAAAGTCGTAAAAACACATTATGAATGTCTTTTCAGGTGTTTCTAGCCAAGAAAGTGTATTTAACTTCTTGAGTGTTTTTCAACGAGTTCGTTTATAAAATTAATTTCATGAAAATCTATCGGAAAGTAAATAAATTACCTGTTTTGTGCATTATAGATTTTTTAGAATGTCTTCGCCGTTTTTTAATTATGTACCTAAAATTATTTTTTTTAAATGTTTTTAACTCAATAATAAAACAGAAAATCCTATTCTAAAGAAGAGATGTATGATCATCTTATTAGTTCTATGATTGGTTCTGTTTGTAACTCTATGATTGGTCGTTCGACTTCTCATTAGCCAATCAGATGAGTCCTTTAGCCTTGATAGTTTTAGACGTTGCGCGGAGCCGTGATGCACAAACCTATTGGGCGTCGTATATCCGCAGTATATTAGTATGTAGTAGCGGTTGTATTGTGTATCCTCCTTTCTTAAAAAAAAAATAAAGAAAAGTGAAGTCACTAAAAGGAGTTTTGCTTGGTGATCTGAAAAAGCCCAGTTTTAAATTTCAGATTTTTTATGGGGATTTTTTTTAGAAAAACAACTGTATCCTAACATACAACCTTTTATCATATAAAAAAATTTACTTGACAGAGTTCAGCTTGTAACTAAAATCCATCAGATGGATCTAGCGGTATTACAAAAATAACGAACAATTATGTATGTATTTATTTTATAACCAATGTAAATATTTTTTTGTAATTTAAAATTGATGCGAATAAATCTTTTATTTATGATGTAATTTTAAATAAAATTAACCTTGCTACATATTTTTACATAACCGTTCTTTGTCTCATTTATTTTATATTATATACCCCCATATATATTAGCAATTATATTGTACTTTTTCAAATAAAAAAAAATTACTGTCAAATGATTGGCCAGTGGCCTTCTCTAATATAATTTAGCATCCTTACAAGTAATGACTAATGGATAATAATAACAATAAAGGCAACACATTTGTTTCTTCACTTTTATTGGATAATGATATCTTTCTTCACTGTCACACTAAACAGGAAAGCTGTTAAGTGATAGTACTCGTAGAAGTTAGATAATTGATTAGAAATTATGATGTTATCTATCAAACAAAAACTGCAAGAATTTCAACGATTTTTATTCGGCTATGAAAACACTTCGTATTAACGTAATACATATAATATTTGATGGAAGCTACGGTTTTCTCAGTAATACAACGTAATTAAAAATAACAATATAAATAGCGGAAAATTATACGGACTAATCCCGTAGCAGTTCGCGGGAAATTGAAACGTTTGTCGGGCCAGCGGCAGCCGATAAACGCCAGCAAAAAAAGGAAGCTAGCATATAGAGAGAAGCGAAACTCCCAAGACAGTCTCGCACGATCTTATCGCAAGCCATACGCATGTCTCCGCTCGTAAAAGGTAGCAACGGCGTCGCGACGTAGGCGAGCGATTGATCGCCACCGGCGACGCCGAGGCGGCGGCGGCAGTATCGAGTTTATAGATCCTGCGCTCCGCGCGTTTCCCGTCGTCACTTGCCGCTGCGACGTAAGCCGGAGGGTATATACGAACAGTTTGCTCGACTTTGATGGGCCCCGAACTCGCGAAATCGGACCCCTTATAGTCGGCGGGCTCTGGCGCCCCTTCGAGCTGTTTATAGGCGCGTATGTAGGTTGCGTATATGCATCGGATCGAGCTTTTTTTCAGTTACGTTCTGGCTCGACGTATAGTTTCGTGTTTATGATTTTCGACTGCTCGTGTTAGAAGTTTTATTGCAGTTACGCACGGAGAAAAATGTATGAGTAAATATTTCTACAATTTTCATTAAAAATTACTGCACTGTATTGTATATATTGTAAAGAGGTGACAAACTCGACTTATCTTAAATTTCAGTATACGGTATTCTAAAATTCAAATCAAAACTTTATTATATTATATAGCAATTTTTACTATACTGCGTATTATACTTTATAAATATTTTGGCTTAGTAGTTTTCTCTTATATTTGGAGGCTGTTGAAGAAGAGTATTCTAGTTATTTGTTTGCCATATTTAATTTCATTACATCTTGCAGACGGGAGAGTGACACATAGAATGAAGAATCTATTTGTATACACCTTGCAAGCTAATTAATATACACATGTCGCAACCTAACAATACACATTGGACAATTTTTTCATCTCTTGCGAATGGGGTTTCCTAGTCAGCTCCCAATGGCAATTAGTGAACAAAAGCATTTTCGTCGTCGTGGTAAAACTATACTGACTATTTACACTCTGTCGATAACTTTTTAGTGAGGGGACGGAGGAACGCAGAGTGTGATTAATTTATTATTACACTGCATAGCAATTTTTGATGCGCATATACATCATAAACGAATATATAATACATTTTGATAAACATATGTACTGAAGTTCCATCATAAGTCGAATTTGCCCCCCGATTAGTAAAAAGTATAGTAATTATTACTTATATACATCTTTCTCTATGTAGTACATTAATTTATCGCTGGTAGAAAATTGAGCAGATTCTGGGCAGAAGTTCTGATCAATGCATCTTAAAATGACATAAATCTACACTGAGAGAAAAGTTTGTTAGTTCCAATGAAAGAAAATATTTGTTTGAATCGATTTGAAAGTTTATTAAAAAGACTTTTATATAAATATTTAATTAGTTCAATGAAATTATTTAGTTAATAAATTTCGTAAGAGAATTATTATATTTGACTTAAAATTCATTGTACGAATGAAATATGTAATTATTGCAATAAATATTTTATTATATCAATTAAATATTTTTGTCCATTGGTTGCAACAAAATTTGATAAATTCTAATTAATTTATTTTATTGGAAACTAATATATTTATAGAACCAATAAATAAATTTAATATGCTAAATTTTAATTGGAACCACCAAACTTTTCACTCTGCGTACAAATTTTAGAAATGCTCTAAAACAAATTTTTAACAATGTCCGGTTTTTAAAAGTTTTGACCGAAAATTCCGCCCAGAAATAGGCTTAATTTTCTATCAGGGTGGTATTCAACATTTTGGCGCGAAATTTAAAAAAAGAGGAAACCAAAGCTCTCAGATCGATATTCGCTCGCTCCTAAAGACAACATAAGTCGCTTCCTAGCGCACTACATACATCCCTACTGAAAAATCCACGAAATCAGTTTGCGCTCACACAGGGTATACGTGTCATTTATAATCCAGTCCGGCCGTCAAAACGCGAAAGCTCTCCTTCCGACAGACACAACGTCGGACGCGCAACTCTGTCTTTTCCACCCTACAATCCCACTTAAATATTTAGTCATGCCGCTTGAGAAGAGGCTGACCGGTTTGAAATCTCTTCGCGTATTATGTGCGTCGCGATATTAATGTTGCAGAAAGGCGTGTGCGCTGTATAGTAGCACTGAGAGAATTTTCCGAATGCAGCATCTATGTGAGATTTCGTTTCTTTATTTCGCTCTCTGTTTATGCGCTGCGCTAGTCTTTTACGTCTGCTCGGGGAAATGTCTGCTGCTCCTTTGGATTTCTTTAAGGATTTATCAGCGATGCTTTATGCACTGCTCAGCTAGAGCGCGTTTTTTGACGTTTATCCGCTGGTTTATGGATATGTACGACTGTAAGTATACTTATGTTAAAATCGTTTATATATATGTTTGTACAAGCAAAGTCTTATAACTCGCTGTTTGGTGTTAATTCGTGTTTAAAGAGGACTTGAAACTTTAACAAATTGCGGTCGATTTTCTATTTTATAAGGATAAGTATTTTCGTCAGATTTCAAATTAATTTTCTCCCTAAGGACTGGCGATCAAGCTTGAAAATGTAAATTATTAATAATTAATGTTTGTTGCTCGCTTTAGTAACGAAAGTAGACAAAAATGATGTATGATCATGAAGCATCAAATGGATTTTAAAATATACACTTGCTATTTATTATATTGAATTTTTTTACGTTATTTTTAGGTTAAGTCTGCGAGTGCTACCAAGTTGAGATGTGCATGCGCGCAGTCACTGCCGTGTAGTAATGACTTGACTATATTAGGTTAGATTGTCAATCTTGACAAAAATGTTTTAAAAAAACGTTATTATTATGATTGATTAGATAGCAGCAAATTAAAGTAACGTTCGATCTATGATAACTTTTTATTTTAAATGCATCGTGTTATCTTATTATTAAAGATTTTCCTTTTTTATGTAATATTAATAGCATGTTCAGTAGTTCTTAGCGAGTAACTCTACTCTAAACTCGCCAGTTCGCATTCGCTAAAATTTAGCCTGCTTTAGAAGGCAAAAGATTATTATAAATCTACAATCAGTGTATTATTGTAATGAAAATATTAAACTTTTGAACTTTGGCGCCATATTCAACCGGATGTCTAGCCATAACCGCAATTAAATCACTTTTCCAAAGACTTAACAACTCCGGTCATCACTTTTTGAAGACAAAAGATACAGAGCCTGAGCATATGCATTGAATTAAAGCGAAAATAGCGAAAGTAGCTATAGCAGCCGAAAGAACGTGTGCGAGCGCGAATATATTTGCTCGTAGTTATATCGCGACTTTGAGGACACAGCAGAACTTTTCGGCTATATGGCAGCTTTTAAGTGGAAGCCTCCGTTATACAGTTATTGCTCGACCTGATTTAAGTTCGGCGCGTAAGTTTCGCGGAAGAATGTGTTTTTGCGGCGCGCACAGCTGTGCCGCTGTAAAAAGTAAAGAGGCCATTGTTCTTATATATATACCGGTCTCTCTTTCGCGATGCACAGCCGACAAAAAGCCAAACAATAGTCAACTTTGCCTCGAGTTTCGAAGAATTTAATAGGGCTTTGTGATCAGGAGTATACAAGTATTTTTAAATTTTCGTTATCGCCCAGCTTCGAAAAATTCAATACGTAAGCGCGAGGCATAATGTAATATACAATTAGCCTGAAAAGACGAAGCACGAAAAGGTTCAGCGATAAATTTCCTTTTCCCCGATTTCAAGGCCCTACGGCGCAACTCGCGCTCGAGCTCCGAAATAGCATTACGCGCGCGAGAGAGACTGATTCAGGCTGTTTCCCTCCTCGAAAAAAAGACGAGAGAGAATATATATGTATACAGAACGTGCTGCGCTTATATACACGCGGGGAGGATCGTCGCCCTTTTCGAGCGAATGAGTCACGAGTCTCGAAAGTCCTCTCGAATATTAATGGGCTCGCAAATAGACCGGCGAATCGGCCCGAGGAGTGTACAAACTCGCGTCGACTAATGCGAGAAATATTATAAGCTCCTTTAGCAACCGCGCACGACTTGTCTGTTTTTTTCTTTCTCCCAAAGCTTGCAAGCTTCTGGTCTGGCCTGTCGATATATAGACTTGAAAATTACTTCGCGGCCTTAAAAAAAAACACTTTTTCTTTCGCCGAGCTGAAAGAACCACCTGTGCAGTAGCTTACTATAATTATACCCAGAACTGGCAGTTGTATCCGCGAAGAAGGAGAATTCTACTGCTGAATATTTGAATATTCAAGCCGCTGTTCACAATTAACAACTATACGTGCTGTATACCAGCAGGTCTTTATGTACAAGTTAGTAATTATGCCGGAAAGGCAAATCGTTAAAAGTTCGTCGCGCTGAGCGAAAAAAAAACAGAAGAAAAAGAAAAGAAAGCTCCTATTTAGCCGGGCATAAGGAGGAATTTCGCCAAAAGTTGCTTCCACCTGCTTTGTGCGCGATTCGCGCTCCTTTAAAAATCAGCTTTTCGGAGCTAAGATTCTTTTTCCGCAGGCGCTATAGCTCGGAGTTATGAATATTTCAAGCTGTGCTCAAGCGCGAGCTTAACTATATGGTTATTGCTGGTCGCTAAAGCTCTCGAAGAATTTCGAACATTCTTCCAGAAGGATGCGGGTCTTTAGCTTTTAGATTGGAATTTTAGTTTGTTTCTGACGATGCAGCGCTGCGCAGTATATATATGCGGACATCAAGTTTCCTCTTGTGAATTTTCAGTTGAAGTTGCATGTATAGGTATATCTGCGGCTTTTATTCTTTGCGAACTTTTGTATAGCCTGGACCGATTATTTATCGTGTATGTGCAACACACCAATCAATTCGATCGAGCGACTTCAAGCGGGAAATTCAAATGTAGTTATCGGGGCATAAGCTTTTATTAGTGGATTTTAAAAAATATTTTCAAAATAATTGAATTTTTAATTAAAATATCGGAAATTTGTATTCTCCTTTAACTATTTGTTAAATGATTGACTTTCCAATACAACGCTGTAACCGTGTAGCCTTTTTCCAGACACGCGTCTATAAATATCTTTCATTAATTAATTCTCAAAGTATCGTGTATTCGATGTTTCCAATTATTTTCATTGTCAGTAGAAGTAGCTGCGGTTGAATGTTTAATCCTCGAGCATATATTTACAAAAAAAAAAAAAAAAAAAAAGTTTCGACTCATCTTGTCGCAATTTTCAATTATAATACAATATGCAAATATCAAACAAGAGCTCGATCGTCAAAGTCAATACTACCCATCAACCGGGAACAATACTCCCGGCCGCATTTTATATATAGCATATATACTCGCGGAAGCCACAATTTTCAGTTCAAGAAACTCAAACGCTCGGCGCGAGCGAGAGAACCGCACAATCCGCAAATAGCGCGCCTGGCCCTCAAAACAAATCCTCCAGCGCACTCTGGAATCAATTTCCAGCGTCGAACAAATCGCTCGGCAATCTCCTCCTACGCTTTCCTCAAAGGGTTTAAATATTCTCTCGCCTAACTCGATTCTGTCTGCCCTTGTATACTGTATACATATATCGTATGTCGAACTTGGTCAGATATATATATATATGCATATCCGCAGATGGACGGGGCTGTACTTACGAGATACTTACTTGGAAAATGTGAGTATAGTTAAACTTGGGGAGATGAAACTCTCTCCGATGCTTCAAAGCTGCTGAAGGAGTATATATATATAGAGAGAGAGAGAGGGAGAGAGATGCAGAGATCTTTCGGACGTTGAGGGCGAGTTTGCGGGATGCCGTGGATTTTCGGAGGCCTGTCTTGTTAGGAGATGGACGGACCTATTGTTGATGCGCTTTCGCTTCGAGTGTATGTGTATATATAATAGTTTGAAAGCGGGATTTCATGCTCGGAAAATGTATATAATAGGCAGTCGTTGTGGCTGTGTGTGTGTATATATAACGCGCGAATTTTGATTAATTCAAAGAGTCAATTTATAAACTTTATATGCATGCAATAACTTGAAGTTCCAACACATAACGTAAGCCGAGACGTTGAAATATTGAAAGTGTTAACGAGCACGCAAAGTTTCGCGAATTTTACACAGTCGAGCTTCATGTTTGATGGGCGCGTCCATATATATGCGAACTTGGTCTCTGCATTTTTCATGAACGCGAACTTCTTATATACACTTTGGAATCACGTGCACGTGTATACTATATACCTAACGGCGAATCGGACTCATCTCGATTCCGTAAGATCGATAATCTCCAAGATATTTGCCGGTCCAGCTTATTTCTTGCGGTTATATATGTATACGCTATATTCGCGGGTGTATATAGTTATGTTTTATCGGCAGAATTTCGGAAATTGTTGGGGGCGCGGATGATGCGCCGGAGTATGGAATGGGATGCGTCGGAGTTTCGACGGGCCTGAAATAGCTTCTGGTTTTTGGGACGCGTGCAGCAATATATAGGGATGACGTGGGTTGATGATATAGTTTCGCGATAAACTGCGCAGCCGAGAAAAATGCCGCTAAAATGAATAACACGTTTCCTCCTATATACGTACAGTATACTTTAATGGGATTAGTTATACGAAGCTACGTATATTCACTTGCTCTCGCGCGAATATATCAGATCGAAAGTTTGCGCGTAGTTCGTTAGCCTCTGGTGAATATAATTCGCGTCCGAAAATATCCTTCTTGCGTATCGCGATATGATAAAAAAGGAAAATTCGCGGAGAATCAACAAAACCGTGGACTTTACACTTTAATGCCAGATTAGATTTTGTATATTGTCACCGAAGCACCCTGGATAATCATGATCATATGTTGAATTATTGACAGCAGAATAATGAATTTTTATTTTTAACAATGTAATAACGTCGCAGTGTAAAGTTTAACTTGATTAAAAACTTAACCGATAATTAGCTAATATTAGCTAATTTCGAGCTAAAAATCGTTAATTTTTCTATAACTAGCCAATATTAGCTAATACTAGCCAATTTTAGCTCCCAGGGCCAGGGCATACACGAGCGATTAACGCGCGGTAGATATATAGCCAGAGAAACTGTTTTCATTGCTGCGCATAACTGAGAGAGAGGGACTCTTCAATTATGCACGAGCAATTTCTCTCTCGCATGAGGGACCGCTTATACCACACTCTGTATACAGGAACCGGCTCTCCGAGAAGATTCCGCGCGCCGATAAGGCGATTCGCCGCGCAGGCAGATATTAACTTTATAATAACGACGAGCCGTAATGCTGCGCCAGACGCGAAAGCAACGGGATGAAAGAGATGGCCTATAAGGGGGTGGTTTGTTGGGTTGATGCGTTGCTTTGTGAGCGATTTTTCGATGGGAGGAGGGTGTTGACGGACTCCGACGGAAAGTCTGTACACTGTGTTTGTATTTTTGTGGATTGCCGGGTTTATCATTTTTCATGCGGATATAGGGGGAATTTTCGAAGATTTTTGTAAGGTTGTTTGCCTTGAAATTGAAAGTATATACTTGAAATTATTAATGTTATTGAAACATTTCTTAAACGTTAAAATGCCCACTTACGTTGACTGATATGCGTTAACACAACGGTTCCAAAACGTGTCTCATAAAATGTTTTTGCAGAAGCGATTTAAACACATTTTCCGATCGTTGCGACATTTCCAAAACACAAATATTTAAGACCGAACAAACTGTCAGGAATAATTTACAAAACGTTCTCTATACCATCCGCGATCGACTTTCGATAAAAAAAATAACAATATACAGCCCCGGTATTTGTAAAAGGTATTATAATAGCGCATATCTCGTAATTTTGCTATAAGAGATAAATCCACCATAAATGTATTACCTCGAATTGAAAGGAAAAGTTCAAACTTTATATAGTTTTCCACTCAACGTCATATTATACTCATCAAGATTCCGCGCAGCTCGATCTCGAGTATTAACTTGCCCGTCGCTCGCGCGCAGCCGTCGAAACACATCTGTACAGATCCTCTCTCTCTCACTCTCTCGGGGGTATATAGCAGCGCTGAGAAAACATCAAAGGCCGTCCTGGGATGCTCGAGCGGGTTCATATAATTTGCTTTTCGCTTCGGCGGATTTCAATAGTATCGGAAATCTAGGTCTCAGTCGCTCTCCGATAGGGCGGCGCAGTGGTAATGCGCCCGCCCTGACGATCCACAAAAGGCAGCAAAATTAGTTTCGCCTCGAAATTCGATTCTTTCTTCCTCCGCTTCTATCGCGGCTCTCCTTTATTCGGCTTATATTCTGTGTCTTCGGCAAAGGCACTTATGTATATCTATAACGCGCTGAGGTAGCACGCATTATTCGAAGGGCAATCATTGCGATCCGAAAAATTAGCTTCTAATTGCCTATGACTATCTGGAGGAATTCATTCCATTATCGCGTGTACCCGAGGAATCTTATTGCGCACTGTATCATCGCGGAAGGAAATGTTTCGCGATATCTCGCCAATTGAACACACCAATTAACGTCTTATACTATGTACCCATTTCCGCCAAGTGCTGCGCGACTCTAGGCTTGCCAACGATCCTCCGAGTTTCTATTGTATCTCCGATATATACGCTATATATGTATATCTGGAATTGCTCCCGTTTCGAATCTTTCAACTGCGATCGTTGGCTTAATTCGATGCAAAAGTTTGGCGCAAAATTCAAAAATTCCGATAACGTCAAATTCACTCAAATGAAACGATTTCGAGTATTATATAAATATATTCCGAGATATACGTACAGAAAGCAGACGAATATAGTACATAATCCGTCGCGAGTCAGCGGCACAAATAAAATGAAGGACGACGCGAGGAAAAAGAAAAAAGCCATAAAGCGATCATTCCACGCGGGGACCGGATCAAGAGGGAAGGAAAAAAGTAATCGCTGGACAGAAAAGCGCGCCGAGTGAAAGTGGAAAAGTGCCGGTGGCCCAGGAAATTGACGGGGACGACGAGTGTCCCGACAGACTTCAAAGCTGGATTATGCGGGTAGTCTGGCTGCCGTGTGTAAGTATTGCCTATATGTAATATAAAGTTTCGACGGATGCTTTGTTCTGTGTCGGCGCATCTTTTTCTCCCTTGAATTATCTACATCACGAGAGCAGCTTTGCTTCTAACGGGACACCGCTAGAGAGACATGCTCTATTGGGAAGCATCAGGTTTTTCATCGAACAATTAAGGTATATGAATAAATTTCCATGATGCGTATACTTGTCGTCGCGAGACTGCATTTCCAAGGGTAATTTAGACTGGGGAGTCGAGCGACGTTTGTCAATTGTTATAAAACTTTTTTAATTTCGCTCTCGTTTCCCACAGGACTGCAGTACTGTGTATATACAAAGCTTTAACTCTAAGTCCAAATATGTACACAAGTTTTTCGACTTTCTCCGGCGACTGGCAAAGTTTTTAGCAATCACTGCTCGACAACTACACGTCTAGTAAAAAAAAGGAAAGAAACTTCCGCTCGGAGATAGTCCATCTCGTGGACACGTCCAAAGACAAAATTCTCGATTGAAAGCTCGCAGAAAAGTCAAACATTTGGTTACCCAATGATCCGCTGTTTCTCCAGTGCAAACGCACGAGACCTTAATCGTTTTACCAAAACGTGTAAAACAAAAAGAAAATTTTCAAAACAACGCTCAAGCAAGTCCCGAGAATCATTCACTCGCAATATATATATATATATACACAGCGCAATCGCTCTCTTCCATCAGACACTGCACAAGTCCGCAGAACCGAGTCTGCCCCCTTGGCAACTCCCGCAGTAGCCGATTACAAAACTTCGATCCCGAGGATAAATCTCAGACAAGCTCCTACACTCACACTATACATACACCCACTCTAAACGTTATAAATCGCCCTGATTTAGAAAAGTCGTCCAACGCTCGGCTCCGATCAACCGCCGCTGAGTCACTCCGAGCAAAGCCGTTATATAGTATATATACACACACACACACACACGCATGTAGTTCTCCCATCGGGACTTCGATCGCTCACTTTCGGTCGCGCTCGTTTATTTCAATATCAGGCGCAGCCACGCCAATCACGAATTATCCTCTCTCGGGGTATCTATATACAGAATCGATACACAGCGATGCGCTCACGGAGAGAGGACTGCGTACTTGTCGATAAGCTTATTAGCCTGTGTTTTTAGGTTCGATGGCTAGCCGATGAACCGCGGAGCTTTGGCTTTGACGCGGTTGATCGACGAACGAAGACTCTTGAATAATTTTATGACTCGGCGAGCGTTTTAAAAGCAAACATCGCAGCCGGATGTATATATATGCGGGGAGAGATGATTTTCCATGCAAATCTGCAGCGCATTCGTAATCCTGCTGCTGCTGCGCGTTTGTCGACAAAGAGAGAGAGAGAGAGAGAGAGAGAGCTGCGCGCGATAAATCTAGCGCTAGCTGAGCGCGTTTATATCTATATAGAATAATATGACGCTTCGTAGGGCCCGGCGCGGAGTTTAAATTCGTAATGAGACTGGGATTAGAGTAGAGGTAAACTCAATAATCGTAAAACTTGATTCGCCATTTTACGAGAGCTGCTTCCAACCGACGAGCATATTGTGCATGTATATACAGAGTTGTTGCAACTTTTGTCCGCCGGTATCTCGTATTGTTTAACGGCGATGTATATATATGCGTATATGCATTATTTGATCCGCGAGAGATACGTGTGTTATATATGAATGCTGGGCATTCATTTCTCAATCGAGGAAGTTTGTTGCTTCGTTGAGCTGCGCGACTAGCTGGGAGAATTTATCGGGTGAAACTATAATTTCGCGAGGGAGAGAGAGAATACAGCTGTGTTTTAGATGATTTGACTATCGTTTGCGAGAATCTGATGAATTGAATCGAATTTCGAGAAAATCTGACGTTGATCAAACGTAATAAAACTGCAGATGCATAAACCGCAAATGCATCATTATCAATCATGGGTAATATGCTCGTCAGCCGCATCTACTCGGCGCCGTATACGTTGGCACATATGAGTTTCTATATGTGCAATTTGCTTCAGTGATCAGTAAGACGGACTGTCTTGTGTAACATCCATAGCTGACGTATGAGCTCGTAGAGCCGTCGACCTCGACTTGCGATGTCATTGATTTGTAGTTAATAATCGTGTTTGCCGTATGAGATTTGGCGAATCAGTTGTATACGTAATGTACTATTATAGCAGTGCGTTATATCAAATTTTGATATTGCAATATCAAATTTTGATACTACGTTGTAAGTGAGAGTTTCTCGTAGTGATTTTTATACAAAAATTAGGCCTTTACGAGTTATTCTAACCATAGAATCCCTAACTATTTTTATACGCGAAATATACAAGCTAAAATATTTTTATGAACTTCTTTCCTCGTGTGGTCGCCAGCAGTATTCCTCCGTAAAAATGCACAAATTATTTACTATTTTCTTGTATGCACAAAAAATGTCTGTACAAAAATAATAAAGAAAATCAAAACAATGTGCAAAGCACGGAAAATTCGATAACAACGACAAACTCAATAAAAATAATTTGACATGTACAGTTCAGAGTGATAAGTATGAAAATTCCACTGTTATATTTATACTGGAGATCATATCTGTTCAAGAATCTATGTTCTTCTTAATCAATAAATATTTACAGCTTCCCATAGCTAAAAATCAATCTGAATCTTAATCAATCTGAACAATTATCTAAGCGACGCAATGAAATTGAAAATTTGAATTTTCTTGGCATGAATAAAAAATTACACCCAAAATATCCTTATCCCAATATCGAACTTTAAATTTATCTACAATTAAGATATGAAACTTGTCCAGACACAAGCTGCCTTGCCAAAACAAAATTCAATTACTCCACCGTAAAAATAACCAACGTATTTCCAAATATGTACCCGAAAACCGTCCAATTAGACATTCATTACTATATATTTCCTATCCCGTGTACCAAACTAACTAATACACATAATAATAAAAAAAAAGTCTGCGGGAGACTTCTCCAACTAGGACCCGCATGGGCACTTCCTCGGCTGTATAATTTAATATTTATACAATTAAGCCGCCGGCTGAAAGGCCCCCGGCCAAATCGAGTTAGGCCAAGCAGAGCGTGAAACCGTCCTCGGCCCCTCTTCAAGAACTTACTATCAAGACGATGTATATAGCACGTCCGAGTGGCGGGGAGATCGAGAGCTAGGTTGGCTCGTTGGGGCTAATTTTTCGAAGTGTATACTCCACCCGATGCTCGTGATTTGAGGTTGTTGGGGAGGACAAAATGGCAGGTAAAGTTAGACATATATATATGAGAAAGATAATAATGGCTGGTATAAGGATAAAGATATACATGCCAGCTTTGCGTATATTAATATTATAATATTCGGCTTCGAAATTCAGAACAGTACACGTTATAAGCGACACTCGGAATGTATAACGAGGGCAATATTACAGCTCGTATAACTACAGAGAACAGCCATTATCGAGTAATTATCGAACGTAACTTTTGACCTAGATATCGCGCGGGACATATATATATATAGCGTCTCAACTGCTATAAGCATATACACATTCCCCGTAATTACATGCAGGTTTATAGGTGCTAACGCGCGGCATATCCCTCGAGAATACAGGAGACGTCGCGGCGCGCTCCAACGCGCGCGCGTCGCGATTTAATGATGAGCGTTAACTGCTCGTCTGATGCATCTCGATTCTGAAATTCCCTACACCGTGATCTCTCTATCTATATATATATATACATTATCCTCGACAAACACTCGTGCTCTACAAAACCTAATTTCAAACTTTTGCAAAAAAAAACAACAAGAATATAGCTTAATTTGATTAATTCACATTCATACGAATGTGGGCGCTCTCGTATGCAAACATACACACACACACACACATACACGCGTCCAAATGTGCCAAAGCAGTGCGGCATCGCGCGTCATTCTCCGCGAGCTCGGTATGCATAATAATTTATCCCGTATATATAAACCCGTATACACGGCCGAGTATAATAATCTGGAATTTGGACGGTTATACGAGGAGGCGTAAAACGTAGCCATACTTGCATGCGCGCGTGGCGGTTATTTACGATCGAGCCTTTGACCCGTTAATTGCGCGCGAGTAGCGCCCGGGAATCGGGGAATGTTTTGCGTAATCAACTCGATACGTACACGTCCGGTTCGTCCCGACAATTATCGTAATTGTCGATGTGCTTGTTGACGTGATTTTACGCCGGTTCTCTCTCGTGCGTTTTCTGCGACGAGACTATATTATACGGGTGTGACGTTATGCGTTGTTTGGGTTAGAATTTTAACGAACACTCGATTGATCTAATTTCCGATTTATCGCGGATTTTACGATTAACGAGGGATTTATATACGTATATGTGTGTGGGAGAGCAGGTGGCGCGACGGGCCTATGCTGAATTTCAGCGCGAGCTTTTAGTGCCGTTTTAATTGCGCCGCGACATGCTTCGCCGCTTTTGCGGCCAAACTGCTACTGCTCGAGAGGCTCTTTTTTAGCTTGAATTGCGCCAGTTTTGCATTTGCCGGGGAATGGAATTTCAAGAGTTTATAATACGTACTTCATAATGTTTTTTAATCTAATTAAAGAAATCTTTGAATAATTATGCGCGCGCTCTTTTTAAATTTCGCGCCAAAAAAAGCTCGATATTATTACAACACACATAGAGAAAACCAGTCCAACCCACACCAGTCGTTATAATACAATGCCCACAAGTGATTTCCTCACATTCATTTATCGATTCGCGCATTCTCTGTCGCAATATAATTGTCGAGTCTATACTAGCGGGAAGCTAACAACGAATGTTTCATTCATCGCGACACGACGCAAAGCCGAAAGCCATTAGCTGGTGCTATTCAATTATACGCGGTGCTAGATCGAAGATGGCTATATATACCTGTTTATGGTATATCTATATAGATTGGAAAGTAATTAGAATGATAGCATTTTAAACTTCATAAAAAGAGGCTGTGAACACGTTTTGAAGTACGACTCGCGTATTTATAGAAAGTGTCCATGTCGCAATGAAATTTGATAATCACTATTGCTTTTGCGTTCTGCATGTAGGAAAATAACCAACTATTTAATTTACATTTTTTTGGCATTTATTGCGAATTCTTGACTTTTGAGAAATAAATTTTACCATGCAGTATAAAGAAAAAGGTGATCGACTTTAAAATAATGAATACCATCAAAAAGTTAAATACCAAGAGCTCACGAATAAAATAGATGTACGCCTTATGGTAGAAACTATATTTATAAACTGAAAATATAATTATACTGTAAAAAATTTCAATTGATTTGTCTTACTTTTATAGGTAAAAAATGGATATCTAAAAAAAATTGTTTTTCTACACATGCAACGTTTACTGGAGTAAAAATACTTTAATATTAAAAATATTCAAACAACCTATTATATTTTTGCTTCATATACTTCGAACTACTGTATCAATTGATCACATTATACCACTAAAAGTTTATAATATCATATACAAGTGTACACGGTACACTAAATAACAATTTTCAGCATTTAAACTAAACCTCCTAAATTTCAGCGTAAAAATAACAAAACCGCAGACCAGCTCGCTTTTAAAATTATAAGGCGGGAAAGAGCTGCCGCGGAATTTTCGACCAGCAGCAGCGCATGTATAGCCTCGATTAATCGTCCGGCGCAGACACAAAAGCAGCTGCAGCTGGAAAAACACAGCGCGCAGCTCGCGCGCGCCTCTTATTAATGCGCTGGAGTTTCTCTTTCTCTCGCGTGTTTCGCATAATCCGCTAAACGCGTGGGTCGCGTCCTCTCTACCGACCCCCGCGTTTCCTGTCTTTTCTTCTCGCTTGCAAAAACTTGCGGCGATTCTCGGAGAGGCATATGCACGTTTAAGGGCTGCATCGCTGTTATATATATGTATATATACTTCGCGTTCGCTTGGGATGGATTTTACATTAGTGTGCGGGAGAAGCTGAGAAATTTTTTTGCTCGATTGTTTTCTTGTAGGATATGGGAGCGAGCTTTGGGATTGTAAAATCAAGAGTATAATAGAGCGAAATACGGAGAAAGGATGTATACGAATTGTCACTCGGCTGTATCAATTAGCCGGTTTACGCGGGAAATTAAACGCGTATTATTTGTTCGTAATACCAGGCAAACGTTATTATCGTTATAAACACGGCGCACAACAAGAAACAACATCGCGGGGCGAAGCAGGTTTAGATATATATGTAATAATTCAAAGCAAACATTACGGCGGCCGTTTACTCCCCACCATAAACTGGCTGTTATACTGGTTAATGTATACAGCGAGGTATTTACCTAACGGCGGGAATTTCAAATTCAAATATTAACCGCGCGCGCGCGCGTCTCTCTTTTCACTATATATTTTAAAATTCAATTTTCCCACGGGCGTTAGAACGTTGTAAAAGGACTGTGTCGTCGTCGCGGGCACGAGATAAAACTGCAGTAAAATTTATAACGATTCCGGCTTGGAGTCTTAGACTCACACGCACACACATATATATACGCGTATATACGCCGAATAAAAAGCCCGAGTGCAGTGTATTTCGCGAAATTGAGCTGCCCCGCAGAGTTATTACTTAAAGCTTTATAACTGACGAGTCTCCGCGCGAAGAGAGTAGGTCATTTGCCGCAGGAGAGTAATTTTTTAAATGAAAAATCATTTCTTTCGAGACACCGCGTACATTACGCGCTATACAAAGAGAAAAAAGCAAGTCGCTCCCACGAAATCCCTCTCCGCCTCGTGTTTCCTGCTGCGAAGGAGATTACGCAAAACCTCGTTGCCGCGCTAATCGGCGCTAAACGCATTTTCCCCGACGTTCGCGTCGCTTCCTTTGTGTCTATATATCGAAAACAGGAGAGGAGCCGCTCGCGCATACCTTCTTCCCTCGTCATTTTTTTTTTTGCTTTCTCTCTATCTTCAGCACCGCCGCCAGTTAATATTAGCCGCGCGCGCGCGGCTGTTTCTCTTTAATGTTTACTTTACGCGGCCGTAAAACTTTATTATAATTAACGCGTGCGCTCTCGCAGCTCGGGGAGGAGGATCCACTTGAGTAAAGAGAGGAAGAGAGCAATGACGCGAGCGTTTTTCTCGGCATCATTATGGCTGCATTGTAATCTCGGGCTCGCACATTGTTTGGACGAGGGGATGCGGGAGCCGCAGTGGAATTAGGAGATTGCTCGCAGACCCGATGAATATGGAGGAAAGTGCAAATGGCGGGAATCGTTAAGCGCGCTGTTTGTTATTGATTGTCATTCATCGGTAGGAAACATTATGTTTCTGAGGAAGTTGTTGAATATCATTTTTTAAATGTGCCCGTGAGTTAGTGTGTGGGGGGGGGGTGTATGCGTGGGTGTATGTGGGTGTGTGTAAAAGAGAGCAACTATATGGATAGAAATATTATATACATTTGAGCGTATAATTAAATGTGTCTGTGCATGTGCATGTGTGCGTATGTGTGGGAAAGAGAGCTACTATATTGATGGAAATATTGTATACATTTGAGCGCATAACTTGAATAAAAGATTAATTATTCGTTATCGTAGTTTAAGAAAGCTAAATGCGACTGAAGTCAATTCATAAAAATTTTATCAGTGCACATGATTACTTCATACATATAAAGATAGCGCATCACGAAACTACTGATGAATGATGTGAATATATTAAGAAGCATATATGCGAAGTTTAAGCACGCAATAAGTTAATAATACAGCAATAATAAGGATGAAAATTTTGCAAATTTTTGAACATAAAGAAAGTGTATTATGGAAATAAGGTATGGAATGTTAGTAGTTTTATTACGAGCTTTATTAGTCTATTTTTTTTAAAGACACGTATTATACAAAACATTTATTCAAAGTATTATATGATAAAAAAGAAATGAAGAAAAATTTAATCATACTTGAAGTTCAATCTCGATGGAGAAACACGCAGATTGAAAGAAAATTGAGGAAAAAATATTCACCTCTTGTATACCAGTGACACTTCACATACTGTCCAAAGTAATTTCTGTATACTCGAATGATTTAATTTAAATTTTCACTTTGTCACCTTCAAAATGTCAGCACTACGGTATATAGAGAGAATACGTATGATTTCAAGATTTTGCTACAGTAACTCAATTTCAAGATACTTAGATTAAACCCGATATATATACGACTACCGACATCCATTCGCATTACACCAGATCTGCGCGCGCTCCTACTCGGATTTATTAATTATACAACTCATCTCGATTACGCGCACCATCTACCATCGCAGCTGAGACGTCCACGACGGGTGATATTGATGTGCTGCGTAAGCGAGAACTCGAAATTACCGATGATTTCGTTCGCTCTGATTTATTGGAATCGCTCTATCGAAACGGACGCGATAATGCTGGGAGTATAGGTTATTAAAATCGAAGCCGATGACGACGATGTGATCTCGTTATATATAGAGCGTGAGCATCCGTTTGCGGTTTATTTGTAATTTATCGCGGTTCTGCGAAGATCGTCGATGGACCTGAATGATGGCGAATTATGAGCGGGAAAATGTTTTTTTGAAATCCTTCATCGTTAATAATGCAAAACTATACGCTGCTCCCTAAATCATTTTTTATACTGCGAAGCGTCGACCGAAAAATCCTTATCTACGCTTCCCGAGCACCTACACAATATACAAAGTGGAATTTAATGTCCGCAGACCCTGTCGTGCTAGATAATTTGAAATATGAACGGAAATTTCGCGACACGGATTCGCTCTGCGCAGCGATGCTGTCAGTGCTTAAAATAACACTGAGAGCATTAGGTGCAGCGGAGACGCGCCGAGCTCGTTGTTTTTTTTGACCGCGGATATCGGTGCGCCGATTGTTTGCAGACTAAACAGAGGATCGTGAACGAAAGGTATTTGAACTGATGCAGATAACGTTAACTGAAGCTATTTGAGATTATTTTGGTTTTATAGAGCTTTTAATGACTTTTTAGTTAACTTAATGCACAGTTAATTCACATTTTAAAATTCACGCCAAGAATATTAAATCTATATCAAATTCCAGTAGAACGTGCATCCTGAAATATAGCATAATGCGTTTCCTGCGTCTCGAAAGTTCCGAGAATATAATGAATTCAAAGCATCACTATCCCTGTTCCTTAATTCCAAAACAGTTTTGTTTTTCAGCAGGAGCGCAAACAAACAAACACATATACCTTTCCAGCTCCGGGAGTTAGAAAATATCGGTAACGCGGCGTGCCGAGACAGGCAAATAAACTCATTCCCGCGTTAAAATGCAAAGCCGCCGCGCGAAAACAGAAAAAGTACACTATACCGGCTCACGGTAAAAAATGCGAGACAAGGAACGAGAACGGAATGGAGAACCGGAGCAAAAGAAGGAAATAAATCGACAGGGCGGCGTGTCGCGGCGCAATTATGCTAAAGTTAATTACGCAATTACGGATTCGCGGTCGCTGTAGGAGAAGAGCATTTCGCTTTTGCCCTCGTTCTATATATATATATATATATATATATATATATATATATATATATATATATAGTTTTGAATTCGGTTGTTGCAGAAAATGTTTTATAGAGTTAATAAATCTTGCTGAGAGTGTGAGAGAGAGTGACGGAGCAATTAATTACGGATGAGAAGATGTAAAAGAGCAGATGAATTTTTAAAGGCGATAAAATAAGAGACCGAAAGATGGCGCTGATTTATGCTCGTTTTCTCCCTATCTCTCTCACCGAAGCAACTCTCTGCATTTCGATAACTCTTTGATTTATGGTCTATCCCGCTACGTGTACCTTTATTCCATTCCGAAATTCCTTCAGCGTTTGAGGTTATGTTTGCTTTTCGAAAAAAAGAAGGAACCATTCAAACAAGCCGAAGCGTAAACGCAATCGTTAAAACCTCAAGCACGCCTCATTCCAAGCGAACGATCATAAGCGCATTGTCGAGTGTGTGGTTGGTCCATTGGCGGAATTCGTGGCCGTTCTTTGCGCGTGCCTCAACTGCGTTATCGCTGCACGAGATACGCTGAATTCCGATCGCGGCGGACGTGCGACGCCGCGCGGCGTAATTATGTATCGCTCCAAGTACGCGACGCTACTCTCTGCTATGCTTTATTTATAGCCTCGATTCGCTTCCGACTATATATACACGAATACGTGGTATTTTTAAGGGATTAGATTTTCATTTAGTGATGGAATTTGAGCTACGTATTCTTTTTTTTAACGACGGTAAATACATTTCTATTTTATCGTTATAACGCCGCGATGAAACATACCTTCGTGTATCTGCACTTATAGCGACCCATATATATTGAAACAATGGTCGGAAACATTATTTCCGAGGCTCTTGGGCTTTGATACGAATCTTAATTTTCCTGTCCCTGAGCTCGATTGCGTAACCACTTATGCGTATACGTGTTTGAGAAATTAATACCAGCTTGATTTCCTTTAATCCGTAGAAGGAGATACCGTTTGCGATGAGCATTAGAAAAAAATAGATGTGCTCGTTCAGTTCAACGACAAGGTATAAAAGGGCAGCGCTTGCTCGTAGTCGTGCTTGGCTTGTTTATTTTAATCGCAGCAGGAAGAGCCGTCGTCGCCAGCCTAATCTTCCCCGTCGAAGGGGAAGCTCTTCCTCCTTCAATCTTGATTTTTTGCCCCTGGTTGACTCGACTCGTCCTAATTTATTTACGCTTCTCGCGATACGCCCAGCGCTAGCCGGAGACATTTAAGAAAGCTCTTCGGTCCTTTATTCCCCTCCTTGTCTTTTTACATCATGTATTTAAGGTTTTACGTACCTTTTGCTCGGCTATTTCTAGGAAAATTGATTTCTTTTTGGACGAGAGGGTTTAAGAATGCTGCCGATGCGGATTCGCGCACGCGAAAAGTGTGTATAACTATTGTTGACTATATTTGAAATTCAAATTTCGCCGAGAAATTTTCCCGCGCTTATTGAGCGCGAAAATTGCTGCTGCTACTGCTCGAGATTCGAGAAAATGTATACACTGCGGTGGTGGAGTAAATAAGGTTTATTTTTCTGGAGTATAAGACATATAGATGCAAATTCATAAATAACCATTCTGCCAATGAATAGGCGGGCGTGAAATAATTAAAATTTTCCATGCAAAAGCATGAATATAGTAAATCTCGAGTCATTAACATTCATTAACCAACAAGTCGCGGCCTCCTCGTGCATCTTTCACCGAAAACCGAGGGTCTCCAAAACCTCCGGAGTATAAAAGGCAAGTCTTACGACACGCACGCGTCGTCCATAATGCAGCCTCGCATTACCTTCTCCTCGTCAATGCTCCCGATATATAAATAAAACTCGGCCTCATATACGCTCGCGGGGGTGTATGAAGCCCCTTTTCATTATTTTTTCATATACGAGACACCGAGAGAGATTGTTTGCGTCGCCGCATCAGCTCCTCGGCTGAAACATCAATGTTTCAGCGCGGAGACGCGCGCAATCTCGTCGATTAATTCGCCGGCTTGGTATATACCAGCGAAATTTCGGGATTTTCATTTTCTTCGAGAGATTTTTATGCAAATTTATGGAGAGAAGGAGAGAGCTTTTATTGTGCCCGACTGAGCTTCTGCTATATTTACAAGGGGCGAAATTCATTTCGACCTCTCACGGGACTCGCGAGTTGCTACTGCTTCGCGAATGCATTTTTTAGGCGTGCGTATAGGTGATATGCGCGGGAAATTGGCGGGAAACTTAATAATTTAATTCGGAGCATACATCGAGGCTTGCGCATTATTTTTTTGGAAGGGTCTTTTTGTTCCGATTAACGAGGTGTTATTCTTTCATTCTCATACTGATTAGGTCGGTCAAGAAAAGCGTTATCTCGGTTACTAATGAATTTAAATATTGCAACAATGAGGAACAGCAAACTGTTTAATTTATATATTTTCTCTAGCTCAAACTTATGATATTATTTTCAGTGAACTACAAAAATAATCTATATAATTGTTTTTCTAAAATTCAAAGTAAATGGCACCAATGCTTACTTCGAATTCGTTACGCAGTTGATTTAACATATAACGTGTACAATCGTTAGATTTTAATTTACTTTTATTTATACTTTCTACAAGTTATAATTAATTTTTTTCCCGCGTACTTGCTATATATAAAAGATGCATAAAGAGCAAGCAAGTATTGTTTTAATTATTCAAACCGCAATTTTCAGTAAAAATGTACGTTCACCCTTGAACAAATGCATCCGAAAATTCTCCACGCAAAAGATACAATCATCTGATGAAGAAAATTTATCCTCCACAAAGAAAAGCGTATATCCCGAACAAACGAAACAGAAAACAAAAAACGCACCCCGCACGCAAGAGCTCCTGACAAGCCACCAAAATATTTACCAAAACAACGTCGAGCGTACGCTGCAGCGCCGTCACGCCGGATAAGATTCCACTTGTCTCGCTTGCACAACGCGCGGCGCAGTAACCCACTAAAATAAATCTTGCCGCCCTCGCTCTCTCCCAGGCGCGCGCTCAACATGCTGCATCTGTCGTATAGGCCTTCTACCGACCAGTGTTTGCATGTTTTATATCCGGGGAATCGATGTTTTTGCATAATTCAGGAGTTACGCAGCCTGTCCCTTTCTCATTTTTCTCCTCTTCTCTGTCACTAGGGGGGACATTTTTCTTATCGATTATGCTTTGGGGAATTGTGGAGGCGTTTTGGATATACAGAGATGAATTCAAATGCTCGCTGCGGACGATTTTAGAAATCGTGCGCGGAGTCGATTTCGAGTTTTTACCTCGAGATTCCGAGTGTATACTCGGAACAGGATATTCCAAGTATATATATATCAACACTATCCGTTTTTCCTTAAATCGTCAGCCTATATACACTTGATACTTTACTCAGGAGTATAAACGCAGCGTAGCCGGCGTCGTTGATGCTGCCACGAGTCTGCTCTCTTTTACGTACTTGTTTGTTTCCTTCTCTCCTCTTTTTTACCCTCTTTTCGTCCGTTTGCTTATTCTCGGTCTCTGCGTTTTACCTTTTTTGCCTCCCACTACTCTTTCCTCAAACCCGAGGCTCTCGTTTCGTCTGGTGCTGTATAACTGTACTATACAGATAGGTATATATTTACCCTAGGCACGCAATGAAGTCTTTGCTTTTGAAATGGGCGCGTATAGACGTTTTAGGGATGTAAAATGACATTGTTTTAGTTACGAGCAGCGCGCCCGGGAAAAAAATAATGAAATCCTATATTGCGCCACACCCGCCATAGACCTGTATGTAAACTGCTCTTTTTATAGAAATAGACGAAAAAATGGTTGGTTAATGCAACGAAGTATACTTGGTTGTGATAATTAAATTCGTTGGAGTAAAAATAAGTAAAAGTTAGTTGAGAGAAATTGGTAACTACAATAATGGGTGCACTGAGAGAAACATTATAATAATAACTAATATAATAGCTGACAAAATTTACTATGTTGTGTGGGAAAAGTGTGATATACTCAGATTATCAGACTTTTTGCTACAATTTATGTAAAATTTACTATACTCATTATAGCTTTGGCAACACTGTTTAAGAAATATTACTGTATCTAACTATGAAAATTGCTATGTTGGATAACAAAAATTGTATTATAGTAATATTTCTAAAGTAGTCTAAGAAAATTTTATATAAAATATTAGATTTTTTATAATGCGTATTGTAAATTTTATTATGCGCATTATAAATTTTATTATGCACATTATAAATTTTATTATCCCAAATTATAAATATAGCTTGGATTATGAGCGAACAATCGCCAGAGCCGTTGAATAGTGAAGTAAGGTTAGTAATGCTCGATTAAGACATGACGACGACCGATACGTTTACCGATACGTTGTTGTGTGCGCGTAAGTACAGTGTACATAAGTACGTAGTGCAGTGTACGCACGAGGACGGGTATACGCCAAAACAGTGTACACGAGTAGCCATTTCAACGTAGTTTGTGGATAGCGCTGCATCGCCACGTGGCTACAATTCTTATCCGGCGAGATTAGTGTAAGTACGCGTGAGGACGGGGACGCCGGACCGGTGAACGCGAGTAGCCGTCTCGACGACGTTCGTGGATAGCACTGCATGGCCACGTGGCTACAATTCTTCCCCGCCGAGATTAGTGTATAACGTACGAGGAAAGAGACGTCGGACCGGTTAACGCGAGTAGCCGTTTCGACGACGTTCATGGATAGCGCTGCATTGCCACGTGGCTACAATTTTTTCCCGTCAAGATCCCAACTTTTGCAGTAAGTATTATTGTTACTTTTTTACTATTATCTAGTGACTAGGTGAACATTTATTATCAAATTGATAAGATAGCATAATTATGTAATTTCACGGTAAATCGCTGCGTATAAAATGCTACACAAAACATAACCTCCAAAGTATATATACACATGTTTTTTTTGCCAGTATAACCTAAATAATAAAGACAGAAAGTTTCACGTTTAATGAGCAGCTAAAATCCTTTGCTTTTTTTAATCATTGATTGACTTTTTTCGTGCTTAACATTAATTAAATTGTATGATAATAGACATGTCGACTGAACAGGATATCCAGGTAATGAGTTGTTTTGAATTTTAGAACTCAGTTTTGGATTGTACAGTTGCACTGTATATGATGATTATATGTATGATTTTTACAGACAGGGATTTTTGGAGTGCCACGAGAGGTTCTTCATGATTTAGCCATACTGCAAGATCCAAACTTTAAGCAAGAAACCATATATAAGGACTCAGATCAGTTGGTTGATGCATGTTACCTTAATTCTGACGACAAAGAGAACAATATAGATGCAAGAATTATTATTGTTCCGGCTACTCAAGATCCAAGACTGGTAGCTGGCGCACCAGGGATTGAACAGGTGCAAGTAGCTGGTACGCCAAGGATTGAACAGGTTCAAGTAGCTGGTACGCCAGAGATTGAACAGCTGCAAGTAGCTGGAACGCCAGGCATTCAACAGGCGACAGCACCTAATGCACCAGGGATTCAACAGGCGACAGCACCTAATGCACCAGGGATTCAACAGGCGACAGCACCTAATGCACCAGGGATTCAACCGGCGACAGCACCTAATGCACCAGGAATTCAACAAGACAACGCAGCTAATGCCCCAAGGATTCAACAAGACAATGCAGCTGGTACGCAAGGAATAAGCACAGTAAGTATTAAATATATTTCCTACCTAATTTTGTTTTTTAAAATATAATATATATTTTCATATATTATAATATTACTATTAATTTCAGGGCTTAGAAGAATATATAAAGAAGACTGTCATAGGAAAAGAAATCTTAAAATGCTACAAAAAATGTCTTGCTGAAAAGCGTCCCCTTCCAAGAAATATTAGGTCCAAGCTGACAAGACTTGTTATTCATAGAGAAAAGGATTGGGCTCTGCGGAACATTACTCCAGATCAGATTCTTGATAAATTTATGTAAGTTGATATCTAGTATAAATAAACATTTTTTGTGATTTGAATTTTTAATATTTGAAATATTTTTGCAGTATTAATTCTGAGAGGTTTATAATACTAGCTAATGAAATTTCAAGAATTTTCAAATACGAACATGCTAGTACGTATTATACTCCGTTTCGAAAATGTGGCAAACAATCGATTTTGTCTTCCGGTAAACTCTGGAATCATTACAACTACGTAAAAGATTGCTTAAAGGAAGCCTCTCTTCTTGTTAGAGCAAAAGAAAATACGACTGAAATAGTCACTGTTACTAACTTAGGTATATAAATAATATACTATAAATAATATAATATACTCAGAGAATTTTTTAAATATTTAATTTTTTATGAACTTTATTATAGACAACGAAAAAATTGAATGGCTTAGTAATAATATAGATCCCTGGGCTGATGTTGAACGATACTGGTCCGAAACGTATGCAATAAGAAGAACGCTGTATTTATTAAATAAAGATTTCACTGTTCAAGACTACGTAGATAAATTCAAGTGTTTATCTACACAACAAGGGAAAGATTTGGTAAGATTAACGATTCCCACATTCTTAAGACTAATAATAATTCTTGTTATGAAAAATAATTGTTAAGAGCATCGCGTCTCTTCCGAAGAGAGCTTTCTCGCTTAAAACGTATACCGATCTTTCACTATCACGCGGTGTGTATGCGAGTTCGAATTTTTTTTTACTCGGCGAGCTGTGCTGTGAGGGATATACATAAGATTTGAATTATGAGCACGCATGTATAGGTACAGTGAGATCATCGTTTTGTCGCATTGGGTGTATAAACAGATGATTAAATGGGATTCATACGTATCGCTGGAGAAATTGTACGTCAGGAGTATACGTATAGACGCGATAATAGCTACAGAAATATAGAATTCGCGCTAATTCGTTTTTAATCAAGTGCGCTCTCCAGTTCCGGCGTTGAGCAATAGTCCCCGCGCTCTTTGCAAGTTAATGAATACTGCAGCTAATACTTTGTATTGAAAATTTATTTTATATTATATTCGTAATATTTAATTTCAGTTTTTGTTGGATTTCGAGCTACTTTATGCAAATAATGCACCTATTGAACAAGATAAATGGAAAAAAATAAAAGCAATATTAATTTCTGAGCTAGTCAACGCTTCTATAAGAAATCCAGTGGAATTGGGTTACTTAAATTGCTTGAAATCCGGTGATTTAAGTCAAGGTATGTATGATTGTTATTCAGAAATAAGAACTGTTCAATTTATTTAAGTTTACTTGCAGAAAAAGAGGATTTTTTGTTATTCTACTTGCTGGCGCATTTACTTCCGCCTAAACGAAGTGGAAGAAAAAGAAAGCAGCAAGACCAAGAAGCTGAAAATAATGCGTTGAGAAAACTGTCTCTCGAAGAACGAAGAGAATCTTTCATTCTATACGTAGAGGTTTTTTTTTAATTTATATTTTACTATACATTTCATGTAAACTGATTAGTAAAACTTTGTATATTTTTTTTTGTGTAACTATAGACGGCTGCAGAAATAGAACCGAGACTGTTAGAACTTAAGAATCGATTATCGCAAGATGGTACAACGTTTCAACCACTTTTAGTTGCTGTTGGTGACAGTGTTACTCGAATAAACTCGTATTATATCGCTGTAAATCAACAGTTATATCGTCTAGAGAACTGTTTTGAAACTGTCTTGTTGACTTTAAAGATATTCTTTTGCTTGGATTGTAATTATCCAAAAAATACCCAACTTATTTGGATTTTCCTGCAAAAAATCTTATTAAATATATCTCTGCCATCAGACACTGTTAGTGTTCAAATGAACGTACTATTAGGACTTATCGAAGCTGTATAGATAAATCGATTTTTTAAAATGGCATTATATCAGCACTGTAATGTGTCGTTTATCGACAGCTATGGGTTGCATAATCATATTGTTGCATTTCACCAAAATTTAAGAAACTATAATTGTATTTTTGAAACTTGCAATCGCGTTTATTCATCGTTTAATTCTTATAAGAAACACGTTCGTACAAAACATAGTGTTTCTTACGCTCGTGTACCTGTGCAAGTACAATGTGTTTCTGAAGTTAGCGATTATAAGGATACTCAGCCCGTAGCTAATATTCCTCTAATATATGAATCAGATAGCGATATCGATAGCGAAAGCGGTGATTTTTCGTACATATTAGAGAGTGCAATAGATTCAGATACTCATTTTGTTGACAATTCTTTTTTAAATGCAGCTTTTGAATCAGAAGTCGATTTAAAAGACACTGTTTTAAAATACGCTGCGAGTTTGTACAGTTTAAAAGGTCTTCCTAGAAAATGCGTTAATAATATTATATTAGAAACTGATAAATTATTTCAAACTACCATAAATATTTTAAAAAGTAGTATTACAAAACAATTATCAAAGTCTGAGCTTGATTTGAACCAAATGAACAAAGTATTTGATACTTTTTCTCATTGTTTGAGAAATGTAAATAGCGAACAAAAAAGGTTTACGCAATTTAAAAACCTTAAAACTTTTGTTTATCCGAAATCTTATGACATAGGTGAGAGAAAGGAGTATAAAAAAATCAATAATGTTCAAACATTAGTTTACGTAAACGTCAATGCTCAAATAATTCCTTTAAGATTAATGTTAAAGAATTTTTTCGAATTACCAGGAGTTTTAGATGAAACAATGCAATATATGCATGATTTGTGTTTGAATAACAATGTAATAACTAATTTTGTACAAGGAGTTTATTGGAGAAATCGATTACAAACTTTTAACAATAAAATAGTTATGCCTCTCATGATGTATTTCGACGATTACGAAAATAATAACCCACTAGGTTCACACAAGGGAATTGCTAAAACCGGTGCTGTATATATTAGCATTCTGTCATTACCACCTCAGTATCAAGCAAAACTTGAAAATATTTTCTTGTTTGCTTTATTTAATTCTTTAGACAGACAAGTTTTTACCAACTCGGTTGTATTTTCGAAAGTCATCGGAGAACTCAATTATTTGAACGAAATTGGCATTGATGTACAGTTACCTACAGGGAAAATAACAATTTTTTTTGAATTGGCATTGTTCGTTGCCGATAATCTGGGAATCCACTCTGTACTCGGCTTAAATGAAAGCTTTAACTCTGAAATATATTGTCAACATTGTTTAACTACACAATCTTGTAAACATACTGTACTATTAGAAAAAGAATGCGAACTTCGTACAGTAGCTAACTACGATAAATTACTTAAGTTGAATAATTCAAAATTATCCGGTTTAAAAGAGCAGTGTGTCTTTCATGCTATAAATCATTTCCATATGTGTGAAAATATTTGTGTGGACGTGATGCATGATTTGTTTGAAGGCATATGCCGATACGATATTGCATTAATTTTAAATCATTTTATAAATATTAAAAAATTGTTTACTGTACAAGAATTAAATCTTCGATTTCATAGTTTCGATTATGGAACTAAATATAGCATAAATAAACCTCCGGAGATTAGTGAATATTCAATTAAAAACGGTTATATTACGATGTCATCGTCAGAAATGCTTTGTCTCATTCGACATTTGAATTTGATTATTGGACTTCTGGTATCAGAAAATGACGAAGTATGGGAGTTATTTCTAACTTTAAGGGAGCTTATAACTATAGTAAATAGTACGAATTTGCATCCATCTTCAGATAAAGTTTTAGAAACAATTGTGTATGAATATTTATCACAACTAAATCACTTATTTCCTGGGCATATGAAACCCAAACATCATTTCTTGATACACTATCCGCGATTTATGCTATTATTTGGTCCTCTATGGAATCTATGTTGTCTCCGATTCGAAAGCAAACACCAAGAATCGAAGCAAATTTCCAAAAATACTACTAGTCGCGTAAATGTAAATAGAACTATTGCCATACGGCATCAGTTGTATACCAATTACAGATTTATAGCAAGACAAGAAACGTACTGTATTTTCGAATCTCAAAAAAAAATTAATCATTGCATTAACAGTCTGCCACAGTATGCAAATTTTGTTCACTTATTGAAAGACTTAAATTTAGAAAAAATTGTACTGATTAAGTTTGTTGATTACATAGGTAAACGAATAAAAAAAATCAATGTGATTGTGGAATTTTGTAGTGATGATCCGCACTTTCATATTGTTTATGAGATCTTATGTTACGAATCTCAACATATATTTATTACTCAAAAGTTTAACAACTGTTTTTTCAACTGTCATTTACAAGCATACAAAATATATGATTTAAGTAGATTTGAATGGTTTATGTTGCATGAATCCGATATGCATAACTGTATTATTGCGGATAAATTTTTATTATCTGACGGTAATTATTATATTTGTAAAAATTGGATTTGAGTTTCCAATTAAAATAACGTTTCTTTAGTAATAAAGATGTTTGATAATAACTATTATAGTGTCATCATTTCCTGAAACAATAAATTAAATAATAATATAAAATAATAAAATTGGTTTTAAATAGTAATTTCATCCTATCATAGAATACTTCATAAATTTGACACACTTGTCATGGTCAAAGTTGGCGAAACTTGTTTAAATTACTTTTATCGCGGTTACACCTTCTGTTCGATAGATGGCAACCTGTTTTTTCCTCCCCGCAAGCGCACAGGAAAGTCTACGGTCAGTATATAAGGCCGATCATTTACATTTCTGTCAAGCGAATTACTGTCACTGCGTGCGTTAGTTTCGACCATTTATAATACATAGGGTTAGGTAGAATAATAAAATAATAGGCGAATATGCGAAATTCCAAATAAAATTGCGAAGCAAATATCTATATATATGTAAATTAAATTAAGTATCATAAGTTCTCCTCTCTATCATAACAGCAAAATTAAACAACATTTCTTTTAAACTTTTCTATCTTGAAATATTATAAATTTTATTATATTTGGATAGTAAAAATTGCTATGTTGACATAGTAAAAATTGCTATGTTGACATAGTAAAAATTGCTATGTTGACATATTAAAAATTGCTATGTTGACATAGTAAAAATTGCTATGTTGAATATTAAAAATTCTTATAAGCAAATTTTATTATAATGCATAGTAAAAATTATTATAATGAGAGTATATCCCACTTTTCCTATACAACATAGCAATTTTTAGTAGCGATTATATTAAATATTATTATAATGTTTCTCTCAGTGTGGTAAGATTTCCAGCAGTTACATTGTAAAGATAACCGACATATTTACGTTGCCTTAACAAACTAATTAATTTCATCGATGAAGTATTTGGTTTTTCTTTTATTCTGACGAACAGAGAAAAATTGTTTACGTGACAATCGTGTATTTACTTATTTAATTACGTGTTCTAGATATTTTTACAATTTTTTACAATTTTATTCGCAAGCTTGCAAGTTGACAAATTCGAAATATATTCTTTACCCGCTATAAAAAATAATTTGACGTTTGATTTTATAAAACAATAGGTGCGTAAAAATACAACAAAAATCGAACAATAAAATTTAATAGAAGTTATGTTACTATTCAGGAAAAGCGTCAGTTAGAAACTGTGAAGATAAGGCTATAGAAGAAATGTACAGAAGAACTCGAGGAATAACATGTTTGCTTCATTTAGAATAAATTTAAAAACTAAATCAAGGCTTCTGCTACATTCTTTTGTCTTTTTATCTTACACTCAATTTATCAGACATTTTTATAGCATTTTTTGTATTAATTGCTTGATTTTAACAGTTACGGATATTGTTTATATTATGAAAGTGATCCTATAATATATGTAGAGTAAGATAAGTCGTATCAAGAATGTTGATCCAGATGCACTATTCATGATGGTATGTTAAACTGAAAGATATAAAAGTTTTATGAAAAAAATATAACATAGAAATTTCTGAGGGAAAAAATCTGCAGGTTTAGCTGCAGCTGATTTTACACTACATATACAGCCTGGCATGCGTAATTTCTACACTTACTTACTTGCATACTTGAGAGATTTTATGGCAGAATTTATGGCAAGTTTTTGTGCCTAGCTGCTGCTGCAGAGATTTAGATGCTAGAATAGTGTAAAATACCTCTATTTCCTCTATCCCCTATATAAGAATTTTGCGATTATATAATGAAAAATATTGAATGTGATTTGTCCATGTGTCCTTGGTTTTGTAGTTGCAAAGTATTTATTTTATATTCGTAATATTATTTTAAAATCTAATCTTTGTTTTCTGAAGTGGACAGTAGAGATAATAAAGTTTAATAAAATAACTTATAAGACTAATAATTTGTAAAGAATAAAGTAAAAAAATTTTTTTAATTGTATGATAATTTCAATGCAAACACAGTTGATAATACATATATAAAGAAAAAATGTGTACGATTGTGAGGGAATATGAAATACTGTATATGCAAATATAAAACAATGTTAAAAACTGTAAAAAAATGTAAAAAAAGATTACAATGGGCTTGTCTTTTTCTTAGCAACGTTCCAAATGTTGATATAAAATTTGGATTTTTCACGTTCTTTCACATTTCTTTTCTAAGTCTTACAGTTTTTCACATTTATTAATTCTCCTAGTTTAGAACCATTATGATAGAGTACATATAAATGCGTAGATGAAAAGTTATATAATATAGAAATCACGTTATGGTGAGATTAGACGAATATTCAAAGTATATGAGTACTTTACACTTACTACGGGCACCACAGATATATCACCATACCCCTTGTTAAAAATTGTGCAAATCGAGGTGAAAATATACATCGCGCATAGTACTTCTAAACTTATTGGTACCATACAAGTAAACAAATTTTTTAATAATATTATTAGAGGGAAAAAATTAAAATTTTGAACCCGCTACTAGCCTCTTGAATGATAATTTTAATACAAACACAGTATACGCACTCTATTTTTGGTGCTAAATTACAAGGACGACACCTACTCTTTTCTCAGTATCAAAGTATATTACACTATTAGTATCTAAAACTTAAGTCGGTTTCGGTAAACTCGAAAAATGCTGCAGAAATTCAGTATCGAAATTCTGCAGTAAATACGCATGCCAGGCTACAGAGCTTGAGAAATTCAAGTATTACCTGTAAGCTTTTGAAAACAACAATTTTGAATAAAAATCTAAGACCAGGGATTCTTGAATAACAACCCGAAATTATAAAAGTTCGAGTACTGATGACTTGAACGCGGTCCGCGCCAGACTGACTCTATCGCCCTGTCGACTCTCATACGACGCCTGAGCTTGCATCAGCTTATCGCCTGGATATTTAGTAACATATACCATCAATATAAACAACTTATCTATTTTTATATATAAAAAACAATTCTGGATGCAGTCGTACAACACTCAAAAGCTGCAGTGGATAAAATATCTAATCTAATCGTTCCTTATAATGCAATTAAAAAAAAATATCTTTCGGAAAAATTAAATAAAATAAAACTTCAATCTTTCCAGGGTACGTCACCATCAACGTGAACCTATAACAACTCAAACTCTCCAATAAAAGCCAACCATTATCTAGTAATCTAAGCACGCCATCAATCGATCATCTGCGAGCGTAAAAGTCCCTTGCATGTATGACCATACAGTGCATCAGATTGAAACCCGAGACGGAGAAACGGCCTCTTGATTACACAACGCGTGCCGTTCAAGTGACCCGCCCGCTTCGGATTTCTATCAGGGGGGAGGGATGATGATAAAGCCAACGGATGAGCCCCGGCTTTTTTCGGGCCGGCTGCAACGCGATTCCGGCCTCTTATAAAGCGTATAATGGGGTAAACGCTCGACTGAGCTTTCGATGTATATAACGTGATATATATTATATATAGATATATTGCCGATGGTTCGAAAGGTAAGCTGGTATGAGGAGTATATATTGTTTTCTTTATCGAGGATTGTGTTGCTTTGATATGCAGAGATATAAATGTATTTGCCGGCGTAAATATGCTGAGTGATTCTCTATTGAGAAATAATAGTCTCTAGTATAATATTATATAGAGGCTAGTTATAAGGAAAACGAGATGGCAACAGACGACGGTATAGACTGTTAAGGAAAACGCCTGCTATTGGTTATAGCAAATTTAATCGTCTAGAATTTCTAGCTAAATTAACTGATTAGTTAGCGGTTCTATATACTGGCCGCGTTCAAACGCTTAAGGAATTAACGAGATAAGCGTTTGGCTTGTGTGAGCACGACCTCGATCATGGCACGTATATACTCCAGAAGCCTCTATGTAGGAAATTTTATTTAATTTTTGATAGAATTAGTGAATTTTGTATGGTGATTAACGTGATTTTATCGAGGTACTAAATATGAAAAAGAAGTACTTCGTTAATTCACGAATCATTTGTAATGAACGGAATGAAAATTTTAGATCGGGCGAAGTTTTCTTTGAATTACAATTATAAGGTAATATATTATAAGGTGATCAAAAGTGTAATGGTACTGAAATTAATGTACACTTATTGTTAGAGAAGAGTACACTACAAAAAGATCGCTACGCGTGTTCTATATTTCCTTGCTTTTCCACTTTTTGAGGTTAGGAATTCAATTCGCGTATTTTGATTGGTTAGTGGAAAATACGACTGGCCAATCGAATAGGTCAGTTATACAACCAATCACAACAGGAATAGATTGATTACAATGTCTATTTTAGAGTAGGACAATAGAGATTAATAATAGATTTTTTTAATGATTAAAATTTGGTAAGTATACTGAAGGTTTGTTAAGTATGACACTTACAATCTGTAAAAAAATTCTTTCATTTGACGAAAGTATTGTTGAAAATAACCTCTTATGTAGCTATTCAAACCTCATTTTCCGCCGATTTTTGCAGGTGAAACATGTATGTTTGAGGAAACATTTATCGTTCATTCACATTTACTATTTTCGTATTCAAAGGAGTGCTCTTCTACTGTATATAAATACTTGTTTGTAGATTGCCTTGTTTGAAAAGTCGCGAAAACCCAGATTATTATTTTATGTGAGTTTTGCATGTTTAATATATTTAATATTATTCATAATTTTTAATAGAAATGTTAGATTCTACGATTGGAACGTCTACGATTCTTTAGTCAAATTATAAACATCTTTTTATATTTTGAAGAAAAAAATGTGTCTGTCTCTTCTTGATAATTATACTTATGAAGCTTATCTAGAAGAATGCTTTTTTAGGAAATAGTGATTGCCACGTGGTAATAAATAAAAGTATTGCGGCTACAAGAGCAAAACATCGATTTGTGCTAAAATTTATCTTTCTTTTGTTGACCTGCTTGCTGACTTTATTTGACCGATTTATGATTTTCATTCATTATTAACATAAACAAACATCAAAAATATGATTATTCTAAAATCGTAACGATTTCTACGAATAAATTGAGTTTTCCTATGAATATCTAATTTTTGTATCGAATCGACACAAAAAATAATGATTATATGATATTTTCTTTATTTTTTAATTCATTATTTTAATAATTAATTTTTGTATTACTCAAGAATGTTTGCATCCGCGTCTGCAAAAGGAGAAGAAACAGTATATTTATACTGTTTTACTTCTAAATAATCGTGAGCATTTACTTGCGAGACAACAAGTTTTCTATATTTCATATCAAGCCAATAACAATACAATACATAATATACTTATAATTCTATATTCTTTTTCGATTTAAATAACGTCTTTAGAATATTGAAAACTTAAACCCTTCGAAATAGGCACATTTTTGACTCAAGTTTTTCAAATAAACACTAAATTCCTATATAAATTTCAGAATATTTTATTTTTTTGATGCTTTTTTTATTTCGTTTTTATATACCGTTTTTTTTATAAAGTAAGCATATGTTTTATTAGAGATCTTGATCGAGAATGATTATTATAGAAATCATATATGCGTTTTTGTAATCAAAACTGATTTTTCATACCATAAACTTCATTTCACCATATTCGTAGTCATCTCTTCTTCAAAAGTCGCTCAAAAAATTATACTGATTTCGAATTCTGACATTGATTTCAGTTGATTATACGTGATTAAATAATAATCATTTTTTTCAGAGTGGTTTGTGATTATTAAAGGTGCATGAACCCCTCGGTAGCAACCAGTTTTTTTGAATATTTACCTTCATTTTTTACTGGATTTACCAGCAGATTTTATATTTTCAGATATTTGTATTTTTTTCATATCGATTTCGCTTTACAATAAATGCAATACAGCAAAATAAACTTTAATTAAATAAGATTGATTTCTCGTTTGCTACTGGTGCCATCTAATCCTTCATTTTTTTAATCATTTAAAATCTTGTAGTTGATAGCTTCGAATCAGCTACTTATTTGAGAATCTAAATATTTATACTTGGACATATATGCAAACATGTTTTTAAATTATTTTTTCGATGCGACTGCACATTGATATTTAATTTTTCATAATTATATTAGTTTTTGTTTATATAAATTAAAATCAAAGTTGAGAAAAGACAATAGACTTAGACTTTGAAAAAAAAATCATCACAAAATGTATAATTCTTTTCTAAAATTTTTCGAAATTCGGCAACACCTTACTTTTAAGCTCATCTCTCTCTCACATATTTATTACAGCCAATACCCCGAAAAAATCACCAATTCAAATTCAGCCGACTGGCAAACCTCCGAAAATCCGTCGGCAAAAATCTGCATCGAAAAAGCATTACTATCTCGCGATTCCCGAAAAATCCAAGTACCAGGGGTCACGCACTGCCTCTATGTGGCCTAAAGTGGCCATTGTGCCGAAAGTCCGAGGCGTAATTTAACGTCTCTGACCGCGCGTAATTTCCAATTCAATTTACGACTCTTGCCTCTCTCAGCCGAGGATTCCGATGATTCAGTCGCGCGCGACCGTTTTAATATTGAATCGGGCCGCGCGTAAAAAATGCAGCAGGAGGTCGAGGAAAATTAGAGCTAGCCCCTAAAATTTCCCAAGCGCGTTGAGATTATAAAGGTGGACGCAAGGGAGATTTCGGCCGGTGAGAGGATAATTAATTTTGCGACCTTTTTTGCTATACGATTGGGAAACTTCATTTGATGTGCATTAAATGGATTTTTTCACGTTTATGCATAGCGTATATGGATATAATAATCACCGCAATATTTATCCACAGTGCCTCGCCAAGTGTACGTGTTCCACTAGAAATGATCAGAATAATACGAAGTTCCATATATATATATATTACGTATTTTATATATCTATCGGATAATAAATATTTATCGTAACTACTAAATTTTGTTGAGCAAACACCATTAGTATGAAAAAATCACAACAAATTTTACTACGTTGTAATATGCCAGCAAAGCGAAACAATGTCGGCTCCCCTGAGTTATTTCTCGCGCAGGAAGTACACAGACAGAACGCGAAAATTTCGAAAATCCCCTGGAGATTTGAAAATGTCGATGCTTTTTTTACTTCCCAGAAATTCAATAATTCAGCGCGACGCGTTGAGACTAAGCCAGAGAAAGAATATCAGAGAATTCTTTGTCACCTCGGTGCATATGCGCAAGAGACGTTAATAAGCTTAACTAATAGATGCATCAGCGGGCCAGGAAATGTACGTCAGTGTCGGAGGCATGTCGATATGGTGAGTGTTATTTTTCTGTTTCAGGAAAATAAAATATATATGGAGGATGTATATGAGATTTTTACTTGCGGATTATTCGTATACATGCAACGAATTCTTTTTTTTCTTCCTTCGCTTGGTTAATGGAAAGGCTTTTTGAACGTGAAATAGTTATGAGCTGCGAGTTTGTTTGAATTTTTAGAAAAAGCCTTTCGAATTCAGTGAAATATTGAAACGTATATATTCAAGTAATCATATTTGCGCAGACAGAATAATGAAATATATTTTGTAAACGCACTGAACCATCTTATATATTGTTTATATAATTAACGCTATACTATACTATTTTCAAGACACACTTTTTTCGCTTTATTATAGTGATGATCAGCAGACGCAGTGGACCGAGGCTAAGACATTTTGACACTCGCTTGTCGCACCTTCGTTAATTTATATAGTCTTCGCCCATTGCTGTCTGCCCTTTAAACTAAAAAAAGTTGTGCTTTAATTATATGCATCTCGCGGACGCGTGTCGAGAAACATCAGCGCCACGGTTAATGAAGTTCTATTTTTATAACCTCGAGAAAGAGTATAGGCGACTCTCTGGTGTTGACTTTCCGATACTTTTTTTGTGTCTGAAGAAGAGAGAGAGAGAGAGAGAAAAAAAGTTGCATGACGATGTTGGACGTCGTCGCGGTTTCTCGACTAATTATCTTCAAATAAACAGCTGATGCTCCGCTCGTTAGGTACATGCATGTTATATATTTTTGAATCTTGTCGTCGATGACATGCGGCTTTTGAAATCGAGGACAGCTTTGATGAGCTGGCATTATTATTCAAACATTATGCAGCGTGTGCATTTTCAAACAGATTTCTAATAGATTGAAAAATGTTATTTGGAGCAGAGAGATATTTTTAAAATGAAAAATTGGATGCACTCGATGGGAGAAAATTTAGATGGATTTCTTGTTTAAATAATTAACTTAATACATGGATTGTTAGTGTGTCTCTCGTACAATCTTATCTGTATGGGTGTTTATTGAAGCAAACGTATTTGTATCCTTTTTTTTCTCATATAGTTAAAGTTTGTTATATTAGAAAAATATTTTATCAGTGAATAAAAATAAGTAAGAAATATATTTTATTATTTTTAATGAAGTCGAACGTGAATAATCAATTGTTCATGTTTCTCAGGGCAATGAATCTGCATATATTTGTTTAATGCCAAAAAGTGTTTATTGTAAGACCAATTTTTTTAGACTTTTCCAGATGTCCTCTTTTAATATACGGAACCGATAACCTACGACTTTTTTATCCCATAGGTTTTTATCCGCGAGTTACAGTCAATTTTAGTCTAAATCTGCAAAGAACTAGAGTCTCTTTGAACGCGTATAACTTCGCTATGATAAATTCTATTCGCAGTTCTACAGAGAATATAATTGAAGTATGGATAATTTTGCTTTGTTTCTTTATTTAAGGGAGTTTCAAAGGTCGAAAGATTGTTTGCATCAAAATATACAAGTGATTAAATATTTTATAGAATTTCACATCTATATAAAAAAAAAGTACCTATAATATTAAAAAAATCAATAAAAAATGTTGTAAAAAGCAACTAAAATTAAAAAAATATATTACGAAAAGAAGCTGGAAAAGTTTGAGTCACATAATGAGGCCCTCCTTTGTTAACTTTTCTCATTTAACTATACTATATTCTCATACATGAAAAAATTGTTGTTTACTCGTAAAAAATCGCTGAGTAAAATATGCACTATCTATATTTTTGGTTTATCTTATCAAGTACATGATAAGTGTAATAAAAAAAATTGATAAGTTACCTACTCTCTTGGTAATATTTACGAAGTTCTTGTTAAAAATAACCAAAAATATAGTTTCTGAGAATTTTACCAAGCTCTTCGTTACTGTTACCAACGGTTTTTGTCCGTGTCTGTGCAGCATACAATATAATATATACCGATCATAGTCCCGAGTTCAGCAGCCTTACAAAACGAGACTTCGTACAACTGCCACAAATAGAACGAAACCAATTCCCCAAGCGACATCCCATCAACTCGGATTCCTCGATCCGTCGATTTCCTCCCCAAAATTCGCGTCGCTCTGCTGATGTACACCGAATAATTCAACAGCATAGCTTTACTCATACCTACTATATATACATATATAATTGTCCCGCGAAAGAGGAGCTACAGTTTCACTTTTGTGCTCGCGTCGTCTCCGGTTGAATAAGTTATACGACCGGAAAAGCGGAGACACGTATTATCGATTTGCGCGCGACTCTCGCGTGACCCGCCCAGCTGTGTGTTGTGTATACCTCGAGGATTCACGGGGAGTAATTTTAGGATTTTATGACCCGCGAGTTACGCTAATAGCCGCAGCTTTAATTTTTATCGCGGAGACACCACACGGCGAATGGTATAATGAGGGGAATCGCTTACAACTGGGTCGACAGCTTGCTGTAAACAAGATGTTTTTCCCTGTGAAATTAATTTAACGAGTTCACGAACACGACGCTTCGTTAATTGAAGAACTCTATATGCTTTCAATATTTTTGTTATCTCTGGTGCTTATTTATTTTACATTCGTATATAAGTACGAGTTATGAAAATCAAACAAGGAATTCAATGTGAAAAAAATTCCCTTGTACACACACAAGTGTGTGTACACTCTCTGTTCTCAGGCTTTTTCATTCTCTCTTCCGTTTTTTTTATTTCCGCTCGCGCATCTTTCCGCGTTGCACTGATTGCTTCGAGGCCAGCTGTCAAAGACGGCCATTCATGCCAGTTTCGCGTAAACGTCCGAGTCGATGACCTATACGGCGGTCGACTTGTTGTCGCGAGTAATTTTCTCTGAGAGTTTCCGAGCGACGGATCTTTCGATATGCAGAAAATACGCAGCGCGACTTCCGAGGATAATAAAACACGACGACGCGACTTCTCGGGATGAGTTTGCGGTGTATTGTTTGCTCGTTCCAGATTTCGCGACGAGATGCTATGCCTTAGAAAAGTGAACATAACCTCAAAAGATGCATTTCATTTTCAAATTTCCCGCCATGTATGATGGCGCTTACGTCGCTCAACTCGTCAATTTTCCGGCCTAAAACTGCATCAGAAAAATCCCTTCGGCCCTGACTATAACGTATTTATATACGGAAATTGAATAAATTTCCGAGACTGCAGCAAGAATTAATCGTTGCGCACGTGACTCAATTCTCACGGGAGAGAGAAAAAGCAGGGAATCACATGAATCGTGGCCGTAATCGAATTTATCGCGAGCGAAACGAAAGTCGCCAAGCGAATATTAACGAGCGAAGAGTCAAAGAGAAAAACTAGTGCAAGAGAGCAATTAGTGTCGAGCTTAGGAGAGAAGAATGAAAAAATAGAGTCGCGGTGGGCGTCTTCGAAGACGCCTGGTAAATTCGATTGGCTGTCTTGGGAACGTAGCTGCGGAAGGAAATCTCGTTTTCTCGGCGTGCGATGCGCGATTAACGATTCCGCCTTATTGCGATCGTGAAATATTGATTCGTGGCTCTTTTCCTTCGTTAATTGATTTTCGATAATAGACACGCGATCGACGAGTATATATAGCCTTATTATTACGCATTTTTGACTGGTGTATAATTTTCTCATATATTTCATGATCGTTGTACACGTCGAGACGGGAAGACCTTTGAATAGTGTTCTTTGTAAAGATAACTTTCCTTCTTTTTACAAGGTCAAAAGTGATTTTAGATGAAAAATTCACCTGCGCGAAACGGATCAGAGAATCGCTTATTCATGCTTTTAAAAAAGTCAAGCTTCAGATATTGTACTTTAACTGTCCAGTTGAATTAATGTGAACTTTTTTTTATTTCGAGCGAAATATGTATAGCGTCCGTCACTCACGAGAAAAATATTTTTTTTTTGTAACGGTTGATAACCAGGTATAAATACACATATATACACATTCTCTCATAAATATACCGGGTAAAAAACAAACGAAGGAGTATTCATTGCGAAAATCCGTTGAATCATTATACACGCTGAACGAGCGAAAATTAAAAGCTAACAAAACAAAAGCGCACAGGCAAAAGAAACACATTTTCACTAAATTAATGAACAATAATCTCGGCGAAGCGTATAAACAAAAAATGCTTATTCTCCCGTTCGCAAATCGAGTATTTTTACGCGCGTAGAAAAAAAAGTTGAACAGGGTGAAAAAAAGTGTAAATCTGATAGAATAACAGCCGTGATAAACCGGCCGCGTCTCACTTTCATCCAGATTGATGACTCGCCGCGGCTCTTTTTTCATATCAATCCGTGCACCGTATGTCTATATACAGTGACGGCAAGCGCAGCAATTGAAAACACGAGCGGATCAATTTCGCGCCCTTTTTTTTCGCTTCCAGCAGTGATAATCGCGTCGAGTCGTCCGAAGCAATTTGCCGTTGGAAAAAAATTGTGCAAATGAGTCGACGTGTCATCAAGAGGAGAACAAAAAAAAAATGGAGAGAAATGCGATCGGAAAATTCGACGGGTGCATTCCGTCGGGAAACGTAATAAACGAATGCCTCGTCTGCCTGTCTCTCTCTCTCTCTCTCTCTCTCGCTCTCTCAAATTACGCGAAACAGGAATGTGCGGGCTGCGGGAGGAAAATTTTCGTTTTCGAATTCCCGCGCTTTGTACCGCAGCGTCATACCTTCCACCGTGTCTGTAACTCCATACATATGTACGCGCACACATACATTCATACATACATACGTACATACATACATGCATTTATACATATATATATATATGTATATATATATATATATATATGTGTGTGTGTGCGCAGTTGGTTTTCCGATTAAAGTGGGCCGCGCGCGCGCGCGAGAGAGGGACAGAATTTATGATGCTTTTTTGAGCCCTGTAGGACCATTATCTTGCCGCGGCACACTGCGGATCTAATTTAACTTTGTAACGATTTCGACGCGGCGGCGGCTGTTTCAAAGAGCCGCGAATAGTTCGGCCAGTGGAATAAAAACACAAAGGTAATGCTGATTTTGATGGAATGTCGAGTTTCTTTGTATATATATCGAGAGATCGTTTTACAATTATTAGAGAGTACTTATTATGTATAATATATTTTTTTACATATATAATATATAAATTTGGGGGTTTTAATAATAAATATGACAGAAATATACGATAGACTGCAGCTGATGATGATAAATAATTCATAACGGTAATCTGGCTATTTCGCATATGAACTATTGATCCAAATAATGTATGATTATATGCAATATTTGCGGATAAATTTACGCCATCATAATATGTAATACGCAACTTTAACGCAGAACGCGCGCCGAGCTCGCGTAATTCTATGATGTAATTAATATTATTAACATACAGGAGGCAATCCGCACTTAATATGCAAATAACAAACGCAATACAAAATCATTATACCTGATGATAATCACAGAAAACCATCGAAATAATTTACACGCAAGCCGATTGCCAATCGCAGCGATTCACCTCTGTATATCTAAAAACCCGATGAAAAATCAACGCGCAATAGACAAACCGAACGGGACAGGCTTTTCCCGTGAGCTGCAGAAAAATGCACTCTAGCCGAAAAGTTGCGCCGAAGGTTTGACGTCAGCCGCCATAAAAATCTCTCTCGTAGAAGACGAGCTTTGGCATCATCGTCCTCGGTTTTAGCGCGATTCCATCACATCAGCGCCTCGACTGCCGTGTCCCTCGCGGTTTTCGCATTAACGGTTATAGGGTAGCGCATCGTCGTTTTAACGCTCGCTGAATCATTCTTTTCCCCTACGGTGTAATAACAATAATTGGCTGTTCGTCATTTTGTCGCTGCTCTTTTTCTTTTACGGCGAGTGAGAAACGCGCGGCTCGGAAGTGATTGCGTGTCCAAGGCTATATAAGCGAGTATTTATAATAGGGGGTGTTTTCTTTTGTTGGAAATTCGGTTAAAATTGGACGCGTTTACGTTGGATGAGATGTACATTCAAGGTTATAGGTGTTTCCTTAATTTCTCAAATGACACTGGAGCTGCGGATGTAAATTATAAATGCGGGTTTCTTTTGTGGGTATGGGATTTCGCAAAACTAAACTTAATAAATTTATAACCCTTTTTTTATTAAGGAGTTGAAGGAATTCGTGTAATAAATAAAATAATGCGATATGATTCAATCGTGCATGGACTTACGACGCTTTGCGTATAGAGAAAATACGAAGCTTGTGTACCTGTAACAGAAAACAAATTGTTGAATTAAAAATAGGAAGGTCATATATTACATTGAATTAAAATGAGCTAAAGTGTCACTTTTCAAAACTATATGCAAATTATCCAACGTATGTTTTAAAACCAAATGTCCTTGTGCGTAAATTACTTTGATTATACATACGTGGTTATAAATTACTTTCTAATATGATATTTTTCAAGGGCTTTTCTCTTATAATAATTTTATTAATCGATTACATACGTAGAAAAATTATACGTTGTTTCGCTTCGTATGTAAATATTATAAATATAATACCTTTTGTTTATTTCCATACGGTTTCTGAAAAATGTAGATATCATTTTAGAAAAAATCATAGCGCAAACGTCCAGTTTTTCCTTTCGAAGTTTTAAGCAAAGTTATAAATATAAAATAAAAACAAATATAAAATAAAAAGTGTATAATAAAGCCATAAATTATTGCGTCAAAGCCTAATTTGCGATGTCTACACATCGTTCAGAAATTAATAGGGAATTCCGTTACAAAATCGCGTCTCCATTCTTATCAATCGAATGGCATTAATTTTTTTTCTATTTGACATAGGATGTAGCATTGGTATATAAATGGTTGGAAGTCTTGAACATTCTTTAGTTGATGCTTCTATTAGAGCTGTGCTCAGACGGGATATACACTATTTAAATTAGAAGAGCAAAAATGAAGTACGTCTACAGTTTGGTTCTTGTTCTGTTCAGTATATTTTTCTTTACATCGTTAAATGGTACGTTACTGCTATAATAGTATTATTATTTATTTATTGCTTAAAATAAACATACACTTATTTCTTATGTGTATTTTAGCAATTCCGCATACACGCCACGCGCGGTCGCTAGGTTTTGGGGTCTGTCCCGAAAATATGACAGATGAACAATGCGACGAATATGCAAAAGAAAAAGTAAAAGGATAATGCGCATCTGCCGGCGCCTCGAATAGAACAATATTTTATGTATACGGGTAAATATATTTTGACAATTTTTATTAAATACAATTTAATTGTAAGATCGTAGACACGAGGAAGTTTGAACTGGACAACGGATGTGGCTAAAATTGTGAAAATCTATTTTGGTATAAAATAATAGATTTTCGTGTATTTTTGATCCATTAAACTGGACCAATGAGGCCTATTTCAGATCGTCAGGTAAAAAATGATTAAACAAAACATCATAATAACACTTAAGAGTGACCTTACAGAGTGATTATAAAATGTTCAATACCCCTGCGAGAAATTTGATGATAAATTATCGTTAATGTATTAATCAAATAGGGGCATTATTTGTTAATATTTAATTACTGACAATCTTTAAACTTTTTAAATAATGATTATTATTTCAAAAACTACCACCTTTATTGAATTGCATAACTTTAACATTATAAATAATATGTTGTTATCAAAATATTATTTTTGAGTAGAAAATATCGCTGGTTTCTACTCGGAAACTCGGGAAGATTTTTAGCAGAGACATATAAGTAAAAACCTGTTTAAGTAAAGCAACTAACTATACTTAATTTTTTTCAGTTGTGGAAGACTTGAATGTATTGGAGCAGCCAAGGTTGTAGAAGATCTAAGCAAACCTCATCCAAAATGCTGCCCGAGATGCGAACATTTATAATATGTGAATATATTTGAATAAGTGAAGATAATTATAATATGTGAATAAGTAAAATAATTCAAAATACAGGTTTTGTTTATAAATTAATAAAAAGTACACTGAGAAAATTTTTTAATAATAATTACGATATTTTATAGTAAAAGTGTGATACACTTCAATTTGTGACAAATTTTACTATGTTACATCAAACAAATCAAAGTATATCACACTTTTACTATATAATAGTCATTTTTATTAATAATTATTCTCAATATGTAAAAAATTTACAAAAACACCAATAATATGGATATGTTTATTTTGTAACGGGTATAAGCGTGCCGAAAAGCATCGAGCCGCGTGAGCGAGAGGACCTGTTTGTGACACGCACTGTAGTATTACTATATGAAGTACAGATAAAAGTCGACTCTATACTGATTCTCTCCATCCTCTCCTCTTTACATAAAAAAGACACAAGCACTGGCTTATCACATATAAGAAAGTGTAATTTCTGACATATGTCTATATATTTATCAGGCAAAAATTGAGAAATGGGAAAATACGCTTAAAAAATGTGATTGAATATCGTACTTGAATATTTATTATTGGCTTGTGCGATAATACGTATCGTTGTATTTTTTGTACTCTTTTTTCATTCGTGCTATATATAGATTATAACATCAGTATAATATAATATGGTTTGATTATCTTTATATCATGCGTATGTTTCTCAGAATGATTAAATGGCAGATTTAACGCTACGCTCGTTATATGTACCAATAAGTACATTTCTGATATGAAAAATAACAATAACAATATTAAATATCATGATGTTGTAGCAAGTCCTCCCCAGCGTCAAAAGCGCTAGGTAGAAACTTGCTTAGAAATGCAACAATTGAGTAATAGTAATAATACAAAAGAAACTATAAAAAAATATTATTATTATTTTTATATTAAAAAAAAAAAACAAAACGATTGCCACTTCATTGAAAGGTTAGTATTAAAGTAACAAGTTTGTTTTCAGCTAAATGTTAGATGGGTTTCATAACTATATACAGCAATTTAGGAATAATATCAAAATAAAAAATCGCTGCCAATACATTGGCACGTAACTTTTTCCAACTAAATAAATCGCACGTAACTTTCTCCAACTAAATGAATCGCTCCAATAAATACAAAATTTTTAATATTTTAATAAATAGAGTATTATATAGATTGTGTACAGTCGATTCGATACAGTTCATACGCAATGTGTATACACGATTGAGCATACACAATTTTTATATAGTCTGTATATGAGACAAATTTTCAATATTTATTACAATAAAATAACAGTTTTGTATAATCAATATCTTGATAATTATAGTTTTTCAACTTTAATATAATAGACGATTATTAGTTACCTTACGGAAGTAAGATTTTAAATTTCACATAAAAAACAATTTTTTCCCAAATAAAAATTTTACTTCGGATATACTTCAGGAAATGAATTGAAATTTATATGAATTGTTTCATAAGATGCAAAAAGAACTTAACAGCAAATAAGTACTGTTATTATGCATAATAATGAATTTTTTCAAGGGATTATATAAATTACTTTTGGAGATATGAGTTCTTTGCAAAAAAGATGATGTATTAAATATCACAACTATAAATGCAAAATTAATATATTTTTTAAAATTTAGGTATTTTTATACGCTATTAGTTACATTTATACGCATTTAAAAAATTCTATTTTATCAAAAAAAAAATTGGAAATAAAAATTTCAAATTCAATAATTTAATATCTAACAAAAACACGTTAATCGATCAAAATAAGGTTATTTTCCTAAATTCAGAATCAAAAAATAAAACTTTATGCCAAATTTCAATAACATCACGTTTTCGTTTATTCGAACTTCGCACACACACCAAAACGTATATACTAGAAGATTTAACGAAAGTGAAAACTCTACTATTACAAGCTTTATCTAGGAGGAAACAATTGTATACATTTTTCTCCAATAACTAAATACATCAATATTTCTATCTCTAACTTTTTAACTTGATTTTTATTTCCCATTATAAGACGCATGCATAGTGCATATTTTACCATTGAATAAAAAGTAATAATTACAATTAAACCCCAAGTTTATAAATTTGAATAAGCACTCTAACAATCATTAGCTGATATTTCACGCCTCTAAAACATAGTTTAAACAAACTCCACATCCAATTATCTCTAAGTTACATCCAACGCTCCGCAATGTTTACAGCCACAATTAAAATATACCGACATTTGTTTCTCGAATCATCGCGACACCGGTCTCGTGAACTCCCAAGCATATCTCTCTCTCTCCCTTTCCCTATATATATATATATATATATATATAGACAGTATAAAAATTAGCGTCGGACAAACACAGGAGAGCGAGACTCGTGGGATCTGGAACGCGAACCTCCGCGCCGAGAATATATATAGCCAGAACACAAGGAAAGAAGAGAAATATTTAGGCGGTCCGGTTATATTATAATTGTTATATCTAACGGTAAACAGATGGCGAGTAATAATATTCTTTTGTTCCGAGAGCAGTCGCGAGGGACGAGTTTTATCCTAATTTAATTAGCCTTTCCGCAAAATTTTACCATGAGCGTTTAGAATATTTGTGGAATGTATAAACGGGGATGGGAAAAAAAGGTTATTTGACCTCGTCGAGTGGGAGAAAATCGATAGTTTACATGCCAACTTTACACAGAATACTCGGTATATCTGTCTGGTTTACTAGAATTTAGGGAAAGTTGTTCTCGAGAAACTGATACGAAGTTGGTGATATTTTACAAGCGATTAATTTTGTTCGACCAAAATACCATAGAGCGTACTTGCAAACCGTGAACTTCGCGATTCGAGTGCAATATCTCATCGTCGCATCTCTGTTTTTATTAAGGGAATGTCGGAACTAGCGTGACCCAATTGCGACACCCTCGAGCCGTAGTATTCATTGTTTGCCCGTACTTCATACCATTAAAAATCAAATTTATAATTGTTTGTTATTATTTTGTTGAATAGTGTAAACGAAAGCGACGGTCATCAAAATCAAGCAGTTATAAGACTAAGCTAATATAAATTATAATATCATTATTGGGTTATTATATGATCAATAACATTTTTGAGGTTAGGTAAGCTATGACCTCCTAACATGGATCCGCCGACCTCCCCTTAAGAATTACAAACGCGAGTGTGGTGCGTGAAAATGATTCGAATTGCCGACATAACTACAACAGAAATTGCATTAGAAAGATTTATGTATATATTTACGCAGTATTGGGAACTCACACCGTAGACACGACCCTGGCGGATTTTAGCTGAACCACTCTAACCCACAGATTCAGTCGCGATTGGCTTAAACTTCAATATGGCCTACCTATCCCACAATGACGTAATCGTTTAAGATTGGTCATAATTAATAATTTTATGCATGGGTGCTAACTTCTTAGACCTGCCTCCGTGTGAGTTCCCATCAATAATATGCGCAGGAACGTGGGAAATTCAAAAAATAAGTGCGCGTCAATCGTGACCCAAAAGTAGAAAAATCGTTTTTGTATATTATATAAAATTATTCAAAATTACATCCTACATGTACAGTATATAGATTAACGTATTCTCAGTTACAACGTCACAAATTAAATTATCCTCATCCCCGGAGGAAAAAAGTCGTTCTTCACATTCGGTAACAATACACGAAAAGCGGCGCAGACATAAAGCCACACACGTACAAAGCGCAATAACAAGGGCCAAATGTTTCGTGAGAGAGACAGAGATAGAGAGAGAGAGAGAGAGAACCGTAAATATTTTGGGGGATGACTCGCGGAGAGTAGAGGTTATGTCCAGAGCCGTCGTGTCTTGTTCGCGACGGTGGAATAATTAGCCGCGTCCGCGACGCAACAATTCGTTAAAAGTCGCCGCCACGCTTGACTTTTCCCCCGTTTTTTGTTTTGTTTTGGCAGTTTCTCCCTCTATATAGCAACTTCGGTTTTTTTTTATATTGAAATTTTTTCCACCGCCTGTGTATGTATGAATCGGGCTTGTTTTATTGTTTCGCTTTCGTTTGTTTCGAGGCTCAAAGGCGCGACGGGATCGAGGCCGTCCTCCCTCCTGCAAGCCTTTGATCCGCGAGTTTTCATTTGGAATGTGTATGGTGGGTCCTTTGGTGTGTATGTGTTGAGGATAAAATGATTGTTTTCAGTTTTATTTAGGCTCGTTTAATAGGTGTAGGGAGCATTTTATTTTTTTTATAAATGTCAATAATTATTATATATAACCCATAATAGCACAGCATGTTAGTGAAATATTTCCGAAACGTTAAAAATGTCCTCTTAAGTTGTCTACGTTATATTGACAAAACAATTCTGAAATATTTTTAAATGTTTCAATGACTTGGAAAAATCTTTGTAAGTTGTAAATATATTTACGTTTTGAAAATATTGTAATATCATTCTGAAATGTTGAAACGATTGGAGCGATTAATAAAATATTTTAGAAACTTCGTTAGATTATTAAAACTATTATGCCGTAGGTTATGCTTATCAGTAGCTAGCGTCTGATAATCCACTATACGTATTCCTTTTAGAACTGTTTTGTTCGTTAGACTTGGGAAAAATAAGGATTGTGAATATACGTATATGTCTCATATATAGAATAATAAGCTGTGGAGGCGGTGGTAGAAACATATTAGAATATAATTAGTAAAACGTTTTTTAAGGAGACGTGGTAGCATTATTCCGTATTTACAAGATTTTTAGAAAAATTAAAAGCCTGTTTGAAATTTCTCTTTTATTAAGCCTAATACTATAGGGCGCTACAGATTGATTTTTCATTGCAAACTTTATTTCAAAAGTTATTTTCTTTTCTCAACGTATCTTAAGCGACCTAAGGACGTATATAATTGTTAACAAGAATTCTCGTGAAATCTCATCGCGAAAAATCGTGTGAATTTTCGTAAACAATAACATCTTATGTTAGTGAAATTCCATTGTTGATATCCGGACTATTACGCTGTGATTTGGTATTGAAAAAAATGTTCCTTACTTCTCAAACTTCTCCTCATTTGAATACAATTGATCTGGGTATGCCATATATAAAAGACAAAACGTAAAAACATATTCCACCGAAAAACCCTATTATTACTCGGTGAACGTCCTTGAGCGGACATAATATTTCGAAATACTTTGTGATATATATATCGCTAATCAAACATAACCTCGAATAGGACAATAACGCATTATTTTGAATTTTCCGCCAAAAGGCGTACTATATAAAATTCTAATAAAAGAGAGAGTGAATGAGAGAGATAAATAGAGAGAGAGAATAAGAGCGCATGCGTGTAGCGTCGAAGGAAAATCCTCGCTTAATGAATTATTCCAGCGAGTCACCCGCCGCGGCTTAAAAGCCGCTGCCTCCCCGCGATAATGAAGGCGGCTGCTGCCTCCTATATACATGCGGCAAAGTGCGCCAAGTAATAATCCCGCGATGGCTATACGCTATCCTATATATACATATATATATATAAGACACAAGCGAAGCTTGCTGCGGGTAATAGACGCGCCGGCTCTTCTTTTCGCAGCAACTTTTTCACTTAACGATTTCCCGCCTCGATAATAAAAGAGCCTGCTGCGACCGGGGATGAGGTGATCACATAATCAGCGAAGGTAAACACGTTTATTCAAGAAGTATTAATTTTAATTGCAGTAAACAATAAACCTCGCCTATATAAATTTGTTTAATCAATCTGTCTACAATACGGTACCGATTATTATTCTCAAGGCCAGTGGCCGCACCTGGCACGTATATTATGCATAACTAATGCGTTTTAATCGTTATTCATCGATTCAAGACGGCCTTGATCAACAAATCAGTTTAGCGCGCCATATGGCCCTCACACCAGTTTCCACGACGTTGCGTCATTTTGCAGTTCGCTTCGGCGATCGGTCATCAGGCGCACTCAGTCGTGGTCCACTCGGCTGACGCGCGCGTGTACCTATGTGACGCAAAGCTAACATAGTCGTTGACTTCGATCCGCTTCGTTTGATTTTATGTTTTCGAAAACGACAGTATATATCATTTTTTTGTTGTTAACTTTTGATCGTCTGGACTACTAAGAGGGGCACAACTCGGGGCTTTATGTTACTTACAGAGAAAAAAATGGTTGGCAATACTTGGTAAGTATAATAAAAGAATATAAGTTGTCTACTTTATTGGTAATGTTTACCAAATTCTTCAAAAATATAGTTGGTTACTAACTATTTTCCGGGTAGAATCTGAAGATTTTGTTTTTATTGGATTGGTTCAATAAATGGAAACAAATTTCAAAGATCCCTGGTAGAAGTCTTCGCGAGTTTCCGACTAAAAATCAGCGATATTTTCTACTTAAAAACAATATTTTGATAGTAAAATATTAAATTTAAAGTGAATTAGAGTCAGGTTTATGTAATTCTTTCAAGACAACTGTTTTTGAGATAATAATCATAGTTTCAAAAATTAAAATATTATAAATTAATAGATATTGATAATCAATACCCCCATTTGATTAACGCGTTAACGATAAATTATCGTGAAATTTCTATCAGAAATTTAAAAACTTTTGATAATTTAAAAGAAAAATTTTAATATGTTTTGTAAAAACTATTTAATTAGGAATAGATATTGATAAAATAGTTATGCAAAAATATGGAAATATTGATAGAAACTCGTTATGCTACTTTTCGCGGCAAGTGCGCGATTAATGCGTCTTTGCCAGAACTTCGAGCGTTTACCAGTCTTCATAGAATCGAATGTATATGTATACAATGATAATTCCGAAGGTAAGCAAATTTCAGCTACGTATATTCGATACTACAATTAACCATCCCAGTAACTTCAAAGACACTTTTGCCAAGCCATATATAAGCAAAACTCCCCGTAAACACACATCACGCCGTCGTACACACATATACATATACGCAGATACCCAAAGACGTCCGGAGCACGACTCCCTCACGGTATATATATAGCCCGCGGGTTTTGCGCAGCTAATGCGAAAGGGAAGCTACCAGACTCTCTCTCTCTCTCTCAAAAAGTTTTCGGCATTAGGGAGAGCGCAGAGCGTTTTTGAAAGGGAAACGCGAGCGCCACTCCTTTGTCTCCCCCTTAACTGGAAAAAGCTTTCGCTGCAGGGCAAAGGGAAGGTTGGATGTGCGTGAGCTTTAATTTGATGTCACCGAGCTGTACATAGTGCCACCCACTGTATGCAGAGCTTTTTTTCATGAACTTTAATGTAGTCGTCATGTTACGCTCTGGAAATGGCGTTGAAACGCTGAGCCGTGCATCAGGAGATGTTCGAGTTGCATTAGCTGAATTATCGTTCGGAGGGAGTAATTTTCGGTGATACCACAGATGGAAAAGCTTTCGGACATATGCAAGCTGATTTATTTGCAAATCCGTATACGGAAGGTTAAGCTATCGAATTTCGAGGGTTGGTTTAAAAATCACGAAATAACCGCAAGCGCAAAAGAAAATATATACTTTGTACACGCAACGAATTTATTAATCATACGTATATAGTAATTTTATAATACGCATGAGCATATAATTGGCCAGAATCAGCGAAGCGTCTCGTGAATCAGAGCACGTGCCAGGACGCATCGGGCTAATTTCACGACTTTTAATCCATATCCTCCTCGCTTTCCCCCCATTTCCTCCTCCATTTCGAGCCATTGTTTTTCCCTAGCGGTATGGGGATCTCCACCCCCACCCCTCCTTTTTTCTTCCAACCCCCTCGCGTGTACGTCCCTCGAGCTAGCTCTCAAACGAAATCCCGTCCGGGGGCTACTGGAAAATCAATTTGTTCCCGACGTGACATCCTTTGAGATCACTTAGAGGAAATTCCGCGAGGCGTGCTGCGCTGCATCTATCTCTTCGTGTATAATAGTATACCTTTGTCTCTCGGTCTTCTTTTTTTTATCTTCTTAGTCGAGAGCTCACGATGATGATGCTCGAGGTTTTTCTACAGGGGAGACTCGAGTTTGCTAATTTGAGTTTTTTGAAGCTTCGCTTATAATCCGGCGTATAATTACATCCTCTCGTGGTGAGAAAATTGTTCAAATTGAGTGGTCACGGGAATCAATCACGTTATGTGTATGTATATACCAGCCAATTCTCACGTGACTAGTAGCTCGTGACATTACATTGTCCCAGTCACGTGTCCACATTTCTGGGCTTGTTGACGCTTGATTAATGCTCGGCAAACGCGGCAGAGTTCGTCGAACCTCCGCATCCAACAAGCCATTCCGAAAACGTGCTGCACACATACATCGTCGTTCCGAATCTCATTATTTGGCAAAACCGCGATCTGTATATATATATAAGCCATAGACTCAGCTTCGACCGAGTGTAAACGTCGGCATTACCACACTCCCCAAATCTAGTTTTTACGTGCATATATATACACCAATCGATCCCACGCGAGAGCATGACTCGTCATAAATTCATGCTCTCATTGAAAAATCCCCGCATCTCGGAGCACTTTTTCGCCGACAATATATACATATATCACCGCACACCACGTGCGCACAGCTATCCCCCGGCTGATGTCTGTGTCATGTCGACAAATCGGCTACTGGATAGAGAAATAGAGAAAAAAAAGCGCATAAAACTCGGCAGAGACGATGAGACGGCGAAAAGGAGATGAGCCGCGACGCGTGGCGGGATAACGAGCTTCTTCCGATTCCTCGGCGGCGAGCTAATTTGCTGGACTTTCGCTGGCGATTTTGAACGAGAAGAATTATTTTTTACGAGTTTCTTGTTTATACTCGACGAACATTGACGAAGTAGAAAAAGTCCGTGTAATCGTATTGAAAAAAAAAACAAAACCAGCCCCACTAATCCTGACTAATTGTCCGTATACATATATACATCGAGTAGACAATGTCGCAGTGGGCAAAAGCACCGGAGCAAAAGAAAAACCGCAGCATCATTCAATACCCCCCTTCGAGCTTTGACTCATGATTAACGATTTCCCGATGCCCACCCCGCGACTGACGGGAAACCGCTGCTGCATCAGTGGCGCGCGGAAAAAAAACAGCCGAAGGGAAGGGAGTAAATCTTTGTCTCTCACTCCCGTAACTCGAGCTTGTCTATATATATATATATATATATTGCAGCGAGCGTAGTGGCGTCCAGTGTATAGATGTCCGTTTTTGCGCGAAACCCGAGTAGGTGTATATATATATATATATATACAGAGTCTGTATAAACATCGCGAGGGGAAAATTCGCTTGAAAACTGAAACTCGTCCGGTATCTCAAGTTGAGTATAAATACTTCATCTGCAGGCTGTCCATATAATATATATACGTATGTAAGGTAGATATAAGCGAAATAAAACGACTCAAACAAACGACCGACTGTTTTTCCGCGTATCCGAGGATATAATAGCCCGAGCATGATACTGTAGCTATATGTATACTCTTAATGAATTCAATTTCACGGCTTCACGCAAAAAGCCTGATGAAAGAATTTTTTTAATAAACATTAAGAGAAGGAACAAAGAGTATAATACAGCCAGCCGCGTGTGTACCGCACTAAAATGCAAATCGACCGAAGCCGATTTAATTAAATCAGGATATATATATAGACACTGTGCCCAGTGTATACACGCGAGAGCTCCTTTCTCCTCTCGCAAATTGCGCACAGCCCAAGATGGAAGAAGAAGAAAACGACGGTCTCTCGCGGGAGACAGAAAAAAAGAAGAATTATATTCGGCCATAAAGACTCGCCGCGGTTGATGATGTTGATGCACCGGAACGAAGCGGATAATGGAGGGCGTCGTAAGATTTATTCGGATGTCCTGCTCCGTAAACTCGTTAAACTATTACCGACGGATCGGGTTTCTTTTCCATTATACCCTACCCCGGCGGACTATATACTCGAGCGGTGGTGACGAGTCGCTGATTTATCGGCTCGCGTGCAAAGCTGAGATTCTCCTTTTTTTCTTTCCAGTCCTGTTCTCGCGCGCGGGACGCTTTGCTGTTTAGGAAGTTAAATGCCCGGAAGCGATTTTCGAGGGGCACGAAGTTTTTTCATGAAAGGATTATTATTTCGTTTTTTATATTACACCCTCCGTTTTATATTGCGCGCCTTTGTTATGGGCTTTAATTAAAAATTGTAATCCGCTTCTACGGTTGTTTATTCATGAAAATCGGGTGTGCCAATTATAAAAGTGCTTCGCAAATTAAATGATTGATATAAAAGCACAGGGGGCCCGTCACTGGGTCAGTTTACTTGCGGCATTATAAACGCGTGTTTACGAAATCGGACGTAAAGCGCAGTGATCGGCGAGATTTTCTCGTGATCCCCGCGCAAAAACAAGCTAATGAGACACACGCGCACACCGAGAGCTCGGGAATAAACAATTCAAATGCAAATTTTCCCATAACCAACTTTATCGCAGAGACAATCCGTTCGAAATATAAGCTGCGCGCAAACAGGCTCAGCCGAGCTAATTAAAAGGGGACATCGAATAACATTTGAATTTAAATTCGATTCTCCTTACTCGATTCACTTGATGAGCGTCATTGTACCAAAATACACAGGAAGACCGGCTCGAACTTCCAATCTGCGCAAAAATATCGATTCGAGTTATAATTCAAAACACACGGAAAAATATCTGCGCGGCTGCTTCGAACGGATTAGCACAACGCAAATTTGGCCACTCGCAGGATTAAACAAAGTCTTTTTTATTCGGGGTTGAATATTTCACGCGCGCGGAGCCAAATAATTTCTCAATTCACAGCGAGCAAAAAAAAAGAAACGGCGGCTTTTCCAAACTGTCGGTGCGTGTATGGAAAAGAGCTTACGAAGCTCTATTTGCCGAAGAAGGGACGATATAGGCGGGGGTGGAATACACCCCTTGGGGATTCTATGTACGAGTATTAATATTTTAATGCTTCGCTGCGCCGCTGCTTTTTATAGTCTCTTGGATAGATGCGAGAGAAGCTCGAATTGAAAAATATAGAGGGGTTCGCGTATACATATATCGCAGATTTTCAGCGCGATTAAGTCGGTGAATTTCGAATTTGAATTTCTAATCAGATCAGTGGAAATGCGCGTGTTTGAATTTTCAAAGTGACGTTCTCCCGCGCGAAAATTGCCGGGTCCAAGTTTTCCAAAGATTTACGTCGTTCAAAACATTCTGATGCGCGACTATATAAGTTCCGAGCAAAGTTTGCAAGAACTTACGATTCTTTTCGATACATGAAAATGTACTTGACGTGCGCGCGTGCATATATATATATACATAATGTGAAAAAGTGTTGACTTGCATTGAAAAGCAGAGAACACATATTTTATGTACTTTTCTCGAAATAAAATATCAATTTAACAACTTTGCCCACTTGATTATGACGTGTGTATAATAATGACGTGCAAACTCTGAATAATTTCGTTTCATTATTTAATCATGAATACATATTATATACATTTATTAAATTTCAAACGCTTACGCAATGCGCGGAAATAATAATTGTATGGTTATATTGTATAATTAAATCGAAATGTTTCATAATAAAAATAACTACAAAACGCGGAAGTCAAAAAGAAGCCAATAATTAATTTTACGTTATAGTCATATTTAATCATCGAGTGTACGTTATGTTGACTCGACTAATTTCAAATGCCATGTAGTAAGTAAATACGACGTAGTTAGCAAAATATTTTGTTTCACTTCGAAATGACGAAACTAGTTTACCGGTACTCGTTTTAATGCTTTCGAGTTATCTATAACCCAATGATTTCCGCAGTTATTTCATTTAATCCAACATGCATATTTTACTCATTCGGTTCTGGAAATCCATTGAGTCAGTGACGGTTTAACAATAGAGTGCATAACGTGTTTTAAAATTATGTTTTTTCAATATTATACGTAATATTATTAAGTTTACAATCATTTTAAAATTATTTGAAAAATTACAAATGCGAAAATTGTAATTCTATTATAAAATTATAATTACTGTTATTATCATGATAAGAATGAGTTTAAATCAGTAACACAATTAATTAACCTATAGTTAAGGTTTTTATTTCATTTCAGTAACTTTCGTTACCAAGATTTACACATTTATTCTTTATCCATGTTTTGCAATAATAATACTACGTAACAATACTAAAAATTTAGAATAGTTGTACACCTACATCCTTAATCAAAATAAGAGTATTTTTTTCGTATCTATTTACAAAGCTCTACTTCATTATATACATATATACATATATATATATATATATATATATATATATATATATATATATATATATCGCATAAGTAATAATGCGTTATAAACTTACATACCGACTATGCATTCAAATTAAACAGTTCTATCCGTCCAAACGATCAACAAAAATTTTAATAATGAAGATATGTTGACTCACTTTTCGTTGAGACTCAAATTTTATGTTTTCCATTTTCAGTAAATTTTTTTGTACGCTTGAGATACGGAATGATACATTTTCAAAGCAATATATATTCAGTATATCATTTGTACTTATACTTTACAAAATCTGTAAAGAGCCTAAATTGAAACATGAATTTCTCGCCATAGAAGCAACAAACCTATCTAAAATTTCAAGGATATAAACCATTTCTTATGTATACCAAATGTACCGCATTGTATACGCAGTTTCATCTAGCTTTTAGCCATACATAATAGTATTATTATTATTACGTAAGTTTTCCCAAATTTCTATAAGTACCAACATTTCCTGCGCACTATTTCTTCGCGCGTACAAAATTGAAATAACTAAAAGATTGAAAAAAACTAGCAGCTCTCGCAACAACGCCCGGCTATATATAGCAAAAACACAGCCGCACAGTTCCGGGTGAAATATCGCGATATTTCCCGTACTCTCACTCTTTCGCGGAGACGTTATGGGGTCGACTAGCTCGCGACCTTTTATAGGTAATAAAAGGCTCCGCACATACTCGAGCCTGTACAGCAGCAGCAGCAGCAGCGCAGAAACTCTGCGATCCGTTTTCCCGATATCGCGGAGAGAGAGAGAGAAAAGACGCAGCAGCTGGGAATTACGCGGTCTGACGCGAGCGCGACTCGCACTACTTGCGCCGGCGGCGTTTTATGGACGACGCCGCTGGCGACGCGGCGAACGATTATTGCAATTGTTCGTTCGTAAATCCTTCGCAACTTGCCAAATCTCTTTTCTCTCCTTATTCTCCTGCGCTTTGTCGACTCGGCGCGTAGAAGATGCATCTGGAATTGCTTCGCCGGAGAATAGAAAGGGGCGCACTTTTCTGTATATATATATATATATGTTTTTATTTTTCGGCTGTGCATTGTTGATATTTTTTTAATACCGCGATGGATATATTTTTTCAAGCTGGATCCAGTTTCACTGCGGTGAACAATGCAACGGGCGAATACGTTTATTGATGAAATATTACAAACAATGACATGTTGCATTATTCGAAATATGTTGCGGATGTTAAGCAAACAATGGCATAGTCTGATACACTTGTATAGTTATATAATCGATATATAGAAAAATCAAAAATAAGACATATATTACGGATATGTATAACAATGCAAATGAATTATTTCTTTGCGAGCATAGCACAAAAACGACATTTCCACGAATAGTCAGAAATACTGTATATCAGCGTAAACGAACAATACGACATATAACGATGATAAAAGCAAGTTATATTTCGTTACAACCACAAAATTCCAATATAACAAAAAGCTCAGGAATATAAGCTTTCCAAGCCGACAAGTATCATCGCCTTAAAACCCGGGCCATCCAGTATATCCGCACTCGTATATATATATATACACACATTCCACGTTCGATTGCACACCTTGAAAGCCACGGGGGGTGAGATAGTTGGGTCACCTCTTGAATTTCCGAGCTGATGGTCCGCAACGAGACACTCGGCTCCCAGGAATTTCAAGACGGCGGTCAGCTTCGATTCCGACTTCGGGACCTCTCTCGCATATTACGTGTACACTATACCACTGTTCTTATATGAACCCATGTCGCGTAGTCTTTTTACCCCGAAAAAGACTGATCTTGTTATGCGCCGCGCTTCGCTTCGAGGATTTTCGACTTTCCGTCAGATCTTGATTGTGCGTGTTATATTATGGTTTACTATATTGAGCAATCGCAAGCTTTGCCAATATATAAGGTAACACTAGTTATCGAAAAACTTCTATCCCCCACACGGACGTTAGATAAATAAACTACGTATAAACGCGGCCATCGATACCGCCTCGCTGTTTTTTTCCTTCTCCAATTCTTTTCATACTTTTCAGATATTTCATTTATTCTCTGCGATCGTTTTCTCATCCTGGCCACGCTGTTCTCTCTCTCTTTTGCCTCTACTGTTATCTCGTCGCCGCACAGGTATACATATACACCATCCCTGACAAATACGTCGATCTAGCAGTAACCGTTCTCTCCATCGTCGTGCTCGTCTATATGTGTGTATTACATCCTAGCTGATGCCCCGGTAATCTTTCTATTTTTCTCTCTTCCCATATAGCTTGTCTATACTCTTCTCTGTCTCAATCTTCTGTTTTATTCCCATTCGCACTGTAATCCTCTCCAGGCTTTTATATTTTTCTTCCTGTCCTCTAAACTCTGCTCCGAAATACTATTGCCACCATCCCGACGCAAGCTGTTATCCATTATCGCCTAAAAATTATTTTACCAACGAGAATTTTTCAATTCGTCGTATTTTCTTTCAAGAGCAACGTGTTTCACTTAATTTCTCCGATAACCTTTCAAACTTTTACACCCACCGCGCGGTTGGCAGAAATCAGTTAGCAGCCATTCAAAATTGTTGTAATTGCCGTGGCCATTTTATAAATCCCTTCAAGTCTCGCGCAGTCTACTTTTCCCTCTATCTCGCCGCCTCTATATCTTATGCGTTCTATTTTTCCTTCCGCTCGCTCGGAGAACCTTTCAGCGCTGAAATTCCCAATAACCTCCCCGACCGACGAGACTCGACAAACGAGTTGGACGTATATACGACTGATCGAAGCGATTTCCACCGGAGAAGGGAGAAAGAAAGTTTCTCCTCTTTCTCTCGCACTTTCGAGCATCGACTGTGTTGTTTCTCTCGTTGTCCTTTTTTTTAGATTGCGTTTGCTCCGGTAATTTTTGTATTGATTGCGAGATGGCCGCATTGTTCGAGATTTTTCGTTTTGTATTCTTTTCCAGCGAAGCTTCGTGTCAATATTTGCATATCGCGGTGGGGGAGAGAGAAAGAGAGAATGATATTTATCGTGAATTCTTATTCCACGAGCTCATTCCGCGGCAGTAAATTGAAATCGACAAGCTGACCGGGAGAGATACGATAAACGAGTTTTTGTTGTTATTCTCCGATGCGCAGCTATTAATCTCGTGTATGTCTGCTCGTGTATTATTCCATCGTAAATTTAAATTATAAATATATTCGCCTTTCTATTTCGATATGCCAAGAAGCTTCGAATATTATATTATAATTGGCTGTCCTCAATTTCACCCTCGCGATAATGTTATAGCATAATAATACTATCTATACGTTCAATAAACCGTGCGTAAAAGCGCTTTTTTCTCCAAACACGTAAGGCACTTACACCTGTAAGCTCTTCCCTCCTCGTTATCCTCGAATCGCCAATTACCCGGGGGAAAAATCGAGCAGCAGCTCGTCGATTTTTATCGAGTTAAGAGGCAGCAAAGCAGGAATTAGCAAGCATTTAGAAATTAGATTTTCCAATGGGCGACTTCCTTCCTCCACTGTTTTCCTTCTTTCTCCTCAGCGCTGCGGCGAAAAGCTCCGGCGGGAGATATAAAGTCGCGGAAGGAAAAAAGCCGGCTTGATTTACGGCGCTAAAAATCTGGCTCCGACGGATAGCGCTTATAAGAGCACCGGCTGCTATACCGGAGCTGCGCGAGCGTTATACGAGTTTGCGGATTCGATACAGAGATGTCGAGTGGATAGCGCCTCTGCACAGATGCTTTAGTGCGCGGCTGATGCTTTTTGCCGCTGGACCGAAGTTTGCGCAGCCGATATTCCGGGATTTTGGGGAATAGTTTGCGATTGGCTTCGTTGTTGGTTTTTCTTTTTGTGTGTACCAACTGCGCTTTTGACTTTTTATTGAAAAAATTTTGTATTTTGTTGAGCTGCGGCGGTTGTAAAAATTTTGATTTTTGCTTTACGATCTCGCCTTAGTTACTGGGTATACATAACGACGGCGTGTGCGCGGATGGAAGGTATATAGAGGATTAAATTATTTTATGGTGTATGATATCGCGCTTATTAAAATTAAATTTACCCAACGGTGCAACTAGCTCACTTCCCGCGGCAGTAACTTTATTAAATAATTCCTCGCATTTATCGGGAGTAACTCTATAATTTTCATTACATTATCCGTGTAACGTGAAAGGAATTCGGGACAAAGAAAACCACGTAAACGAAGCTGCCCATAACAAAGTTCATCAAAAGCTTCGTACTAACGTTGCTTGAACACAGAAAAAGCATGTTTTAGTTTGAGTTCGGTAAACTATTTTCAAAATTAAGAATCCGTTTTCCGGGTGTAACGACAAACAATCATATAGATAACTCGAATTTCGAACTGAAAATCCATTAGGTTATTTTTAACACCTATATATAACTCTAGAATTTCTTCTATTCCAATGTAAAACGTAAATGCATGTACATATATTATTATTCAAATATAAAACTTGTTAATACATATTATGTTATTTACGGATATATTGTGTTTTTCTCAATTTCTATTAAAACGTGAAGATTTGTACAGAAATGTTCAGAAATATACATAATAATAGAAAGACCATTTTGTCGGTTATTTATATTATATATAATTATGCTGTAAATATGAATTTTGTCAAAATACAAAACCGAGTTATTTACGCAAACGCAATCAAAGGCTATTACTTCCTTCCTAAAAGGAAGCTTTATAATAGTGATTTTCGGGTTTGTGTAACAAAACATCTGAGAAGTATGCTTTGATGTATTTTGAAAAATAGTCTTTTGTTAAAAGTCCGTATGGGTAAGTATATGTGTGTGTTCGTGTACGTATGTATACACCTGTATGACAGCTTCTATTCTACTATATGTGTATAGTATATGAATCAAATAACAATTCGACTAGTGGAGAAAATTGTAATATATTGTAATATATTGTAATAATTTCTTTGTATTTATTGAAAATTTTGCGATATCTCGGTAATTAATGATCGGGTCGTGATTATATTTTTTATTCGCGGTAGAGTGCGAAAATAATTATAACTGCGGGACTACATTTTAAATTAAATTAGTTATTGATATAATACATTTTTCATAACATATATTTTTCATTAATATTATATAATATTAATATAATATTATAATAATATTAATATTATATTTCATTAATATTAATATTTCATAATATATGTATAAACAATAAGCAATACAAGTAAATATTATATATTTGTACTTAGAACATAAGGGTACTACCTACTCAGGATCTTGATTAGAGTAAAAGTATATAAATGCTCTGCTTTCGTTGTACTTAAGATCCCAAGTAGATAAGTAGATGGTACCTTATTATGATACTTTAATGGCGGTTAGTAATCAGACATCTAAGCGATATTGCACTAGTACAGCAACAATAGTTTAGACAATAGTGCAATATAAGTATATTAAGATATATATATATATATATATATATCCTGAATAGAACAGAACATCATCTAGAGTTCGGTTCTACCCTCGCATAGGGATAGGGTGGCGGCAAGTAAAATACTCCTCATCTGTAACAATAAATTCATTACAAAATTTTATTTATTAAGGGGGGCGCCCTTGGCGATTGATCCTCCGATGACCGCAGACGAAACAGCACCGGTTAGTCGTCGGCACCCTGGTGGACGAGCTGGCGATGGCGGAGCCGATCCCCTGCTGCCGGACCTTTTGACGCCTGGTTTTCCCCCTCGATCTTGACCGGCTGGTTCGGCGCCTCTTGGCGCCTGTGGCTGTTGCGGCCTACTCCTGACGCCAGTCGTCTGATGCCAGCGCAAAATATTAAAGAAAATTGCTTAAACACCTGTAAATACGGCATTTTTACTAATGCTTTATTATACTTCAATGACGACTCATTCTTTTTTCAAAATGTATGTATTTTGCAAAATTATTGTAACTTTCAAAATTTATGTATTTCTCAAAATTATTGTAACTTTATGACAATTTCACTTGATTTTATAATTTCCCCATTACTCTCCTAAAATTTCTACAATTTTGTACATAGGTATTAGTTGACGCTCGTGGTTATATGGCTCTAGGCGATGATTCCACAACTTTTTTAATTTTATTGTATAAAAAAAACTAATTTTAAAAATTGTTTTACTATCAATAGTTTATTTTTAAATGCATATCATCAAATTTAGAACAAATTTCATTTTTCGAAATAACATTAATTTTATATAATTTCAACATGTTTTCAAAATTCTTTGAAATAATTAGTATTTCTTATACAATAAAATAAAAAAGCAAAAAAAAATCAACGCGCCATTTGACAGTACCTCCTGGGTGGTGTGGAAAACTGTCGACATAACTTTCATTTATCATTTTTTTTTAAATACTTGAAATATTTTATTTATTTATATATAAGATTAATTAGCACTATGCAGACGAAATTTTATACTTATTTTATGTAACTACGTTTCGGGTATCTATTATATACCCGAAGCATAATTCCTTCCGCTAAACTGCTATTTGAATACAATATATATATATATTATAAAAATATCAACAAAATTGGCCACGACTGATTAAAATTCATAAATTTGTTATAAATAAAAAACCGCCATTTTAAGCAATTTTTAAATTTGTTTACAACTACTGTAATTTTTATTATAACTAAATGTAATTTGGCCTCAATGAAGGTCCGTGTGTGCTTAAACAATGGTTATAGAATATTATGACACTGTTGTGAAGGATGGTTTTCGTGCGCTAACTTCACGGTGCAAAACAGGACTGCTTATGACACGGATAAGCGTGGCAGCGGGCTTAGGTAGGCTGTGCTATAAAATTCTATACAATACTCGTGACCTAAGTAACACTTCTGCACGACGTAATTAGGACCCACACTGCGCACGGGCCCTAACCTCACGCCGTGCAAAAAAGTGCTACTTAGGTCACTTGTATCGTAATGTACTATTGAAAAAGTAGAAAAATTACGTGATATCTATGGAACTAATGTGACTATATTGTAAAATGAATAAGTTATTGCTATAATTATACGTTTCGTGTAACATATATTTCTCTTTAATATTAAGATATTTAATATTAAAATATTGAGCAATAAAACTAAATTGTATACTTTTTACACTTAGTACCCTTAGAATATAAGGGTACCGTCTGTCTATCTAAGCAGGATTTTAATGACAGTGAATCAAAAGTGGAATCAAAAGTAACCCTTTTCAGACCGACGGGCAAGTAAAAAATGGCTAATGCTCAATACAACGTCCAGCGAATATTTTTTAATATTTTTGCTAGCTATTTGAGTAGCGAACGTTTTCAGTACTTTTGTTCGCCGATGCGGGTGTTTTGGTTTTTTTAGCCCGCTTATGCTTAACAAAAAGAATAAAAATATTAATAGTAGGAAGAAAGCAAAATCGTTATATGAATCAAAATCGGATTGATAAATCTTAAAATTGTTTTTTGTTAAACATAAAATTCTAAAAGTAATAAAACGAGCATTTGTTCATTGAATTGTATATATGTATATAAACGTCCATTTTTTAGATATTGACAATCAAAACATTTTTATGAGAAAATATAAGATCTCGATGGGATACTGCAGATTTTTTCACTTATAGACATTGCATTTCGAATGATACTTTAAGAAATTATTATGCAAGAATTTTAAAATAATAATAACAATTTAAGAAAGTTATTTGCTGTTGAATAACAAAATAAATCAATTTTAGCCTTCTTGAAAACGTGTTGCACCTGGTATACCATGTGTAAAATGTTTTTATAAACTTCAGAGTTTTTCTCACTTTACATACACTTTACTTACTTTATGACAATTTCAGTTATACATAGAACCTTTGGTCCTAATAAAACAGCATATAACTCGCAGAGTTTGATTAGAATTATACAGCGCATAACTCATGATACCCAAAATAAAACCGAATGTCTTTGCAGAGGTAGTTTTATAGAATTTTTTAATGATAAAAATGTATTACATGGAGCAAAGTTTGATAGTAGTAATTACTCTTTCAGATTGTAAACACGGGTCAGACTTGGATGTTTTTAATATTTACTTTATATATAATTATGCTGTAAATATGAATTTTGTCAAAATACAAAACCGAGTTATTTACGCAAACGCAATCAAAGGCTATTACTTCCTCCCTAAAAGGAAGCTTTATAATAGTGATTTTCGGGTTTGTGTAACAAAAGATGTGGGAAGTATGCTTTGATATATTTTGAAAAATAGTGTTTTTGTTAAAAGTCCGTATGGATATATGTGTGTGTTCGTGTACGTATGTATACGCCTGTATAACAGCTTCTATTCTACTATATGTATATAGTATATGAATCAAATAACAATTCGACTAGTGGAGAAAATTGTAATATATTGTAATAATTTCTTTGTATTTATTGAAAATTTTGCGATATCTCGGTAACTAATGATCGGATCGTGATTATATTTTTTATTCGCGGTAGAGTGTGAAAATAATTATAACTGCGGGACTACATTTTAAATTAAATTAGTTATTGATATAATACATTTTTCATAACATATATTTTTCATTAATATTATATAATATTAATATGATATTATAATAATAATATTAATATTATATTTCATTAATATTAATATTTCATAATATATGTATAAACAATAAGCAATACAAGTAAATATTATATATTTGTACTTAGAACATAAGGGTACTACCTACTCAGGATCTTGATTAGAGTAAAAGTATATAAATGCTCTGCTTTCGTTGTAGTTAAGATCCGAAGTAGATAAGTAGATGGTACCTTATTATGATACTTTAATGGCGGTTAGTAATCAGACATCTAAGCAATATTGCACTAGTACAGCAACAATAGTTTAGACAATAGTGCAATATAAGTATATTAAGATATATATATATATATATATATATATATATATATATATATATATATATATATATATATATATATCCTGAATAGAACAGAACATCATCTAGAGTTCGGTTCTACCCTCGCATAGGGATAGGGTGGCGGCAAGTAAAATACTCCTCATCTGTAACAATAAATTCATTACAAAATTTTATTTATTAAGGGGGGCGCCCTTGGCGCCGCCGAATGAGGGTATAGTTGGGGCAACGGGAAGCCCTATTGATCCTCCGATGACCGCAGACGAAACTGCACCGGTTAGTCGTCGGCACCCTGGTGGACGAGCTGGCGATGGCGGAGCCGATCCCCTGCTGCCGGACCTTTTGACGCCTGGTTTTCCCCCTCGATCTTGACCGGCTGGTTCGGCGCCTCTTGGCGCCTCTGGCTGTTGCGGCCTACTCCTGACGCCGGTCGTCTGATGGACTTGTACCTCGTTACAATATATATATATATTCATACAAACCTTAATATACGTATCGTCATTGTACTATTACTATGTCGTCTAGACGTTTGGATTTCAACGGCCCTCGAATCTGTGCAGGTATAAGTACTTCAGATAGCATCTGCCGCGGTAGCTCATTAGATGCTCTGCATAATTATAATATAAGTCTATACTAAATGCCCTGCAATAAAATTCTACCCTCACCCTGCCGATGCGGACCTTCGTTTATGGAGCTAAATTCTGTGAAACCGACGATTTTCTACCTTTTTTTATAACCCTACAAATTGCGGTGAAGAGGGGGTAGAGATTCAGCTCAGCTAAGGTAAAAATGGGCGTGTCTTGGAATCCTGTGCTGATCTAAATATTTGCGAGAAAGCAGTATGACGACACTTTATTTCAGTTCTTCGTACTGGAACAACGCAAAACTTTTCAAGTCCGTTCGATTTATAAAAGTGAAAATCGCTGTGTATCTGTGTTACCTTTAAAACTCTGTGTTACCTTTAAAACTCTGTGTTACCTTTAAAACTCTGTGTTACCTTTAAGACTCTGTGTTACCTTTAAAACTCTGTGGTACCTTTAAAACTCTGTGTTACATTTAAAACTCTGTGGTACCTTTAAAACTCTGTGTTACCTTTAAAACTCTGTGTTACCTTTAAAACTCTGTGGTACCTTTAAAACTCTGTGTTACCTTTAAAACTCTGTGTTACCTTTGTGATTTTCGTGTTATTTGTGCTGCTTGTTCTATTTCTCCTGGTTGTGTGTGCTTTGATTATCTTCTCCGATAGTTTAGAAATCAAGATGTCGGAATATAATACTCCTTACTTGCGGTCCCGCAAAATGATGGGACAAACTGAGAAGTACCCGAATTTGCAAGGGTATTATACATACCCTGTACCCTGGCCCTGCACGGTGAGTGGAGTGACTGAGCATCAGCAAACATTTGATGCCGGTCACAACATAGAGAAGAAGACTAGAGATCAGAAGATTTACCAGAATCTTCCGTATCGTCCATCTATACTACGTGGACAAAAAAGAAGATTACCAGGTCGCGAACCAAATCACCAGTTGAAGAGGAGCAAAGTGGAACCAAATAATAATATCGGCTACCAATCTTCGAACGCACAAGCAGTCCAGGACCCAAAGGAATTAATCGATCGCCTGATTGCCGCTGGCTTACTACCATCGCCGTTGATATCCCCAGTACCGCCGGCAAAAACCTTCAATGGCGAAACAAGGAAGGATGGTCAAGCGCATAGATCATATGCCCGTAAACGATGCAGCAATTGTGATCTGATATTCGATTCTTCGCAGTCTAGGGAATACGCTGAGCACCTAGATAGTCATTTTAGAATAAATCGCCAGCGCAAAATATTAAAGAAAATTGCTTAAACACCTGTAAATACGGCATTTTTACTAATGCTTTATTATACTTCAATGACGACTCATTCTTTTTTCAAAATGTATGTATTTTGCAAAATTATTGTAACTTTCAAAATTTATGTATTTCTCAAAATTATTGTAACTTTATGACAATTTCACTTGATTTTATAATTTCCCCATTACTCTCCTAAAATTTCTACAATTTTGTACATAGGTATTAGTTGACGCTCGTGGTTATATGGCTCTAGGCGATGATTCCACAACTTTTTTAATTTTATTGTATAAAAAAAACTAATTTTAAAAATTGTTTTACTATCAATAGTTTATTTTTAAATGCATATCATCAAATTTAGAACAAATTTCATTTTTCGAAATAACATTAATTTTATATAATTTCAACATGTTTTCAAAATTCTTTGAAATAATTAGTATTTCTTATACAATAAAATAAAAAAGCAAAAAAAAATCAACGCGCCATTTGACAGTACCTCCTGGGTGGTGTGGAAAACTGTCGACATAACTTTCATTTATCATTTTTTTTAAAATACTTGAAATATTTTATTTATTTATATATAAGATTTATTAGCACTATGCAGACGAAATTTTATACTTATTTTATGTAACTACGTTTCGGGTATCTATTATATACCCGAAGCATAATTCCTTCCGCTAAACTGCTATTTGAATACAATATATATATATTATAAAAATATCAACAAAATTGGCCACGACTGATTAAAATTCATAAATTTGTTATAAATAAAAAACCGCCATTTTAAGCAATTTTTAAATTTGTTTACAACTACTGTAATTTGTATTATAACTAAATGTAATTTGGCCTCAATGAAGGTCCGTGTGTGCTTAAACAATGGTTATAGAATATTATGACACTGTTGTGAAGGATGGTTTTCGTGCGCTAACTTCACGGTGCAAAATAGGACTGCTTATGACACGGATAAGCGTGGCAGCGGGCTTAGGTAGGCTGTGCTATAAAATTCTATACAATACTCGTGACCTAAGTAACACTTCTGCACGACGTAATTAGGACCCACACTGCGCACGGGCCCTAACCTCACGCCGTGCAAAAAAGTGCTACTTAGGTCACTTGTATCGTAATGTACTATTGAAAAAGTAGAAAAATTACGTGATATCTATGGAACTAATGTGACTATATTGTAAAATGAATAAGTTATTGCTATAATTATACGTTTCGTGTAACATATATTTCTCTTTAATATTAAGATATTTAATATTAAAATATTGAGCAATAAAACTGAATTGTACACTTTTTACACTTAATCCCTTAGAATATAAGGGTACCGTCTGTCTATCTAAGCAGGATTTTAATGACAGTGAATCAAAAGTGGAATCAAAAGTAACCCTTTTCAGACCGACGGGCAAGTAAAAAATGGCTAATGCTCAATACAACGTCCAGCGAATATTTTTTAATATTTTTGCTAGCTATTTGAGTAGCGAACGTTTTCAGTACTTTTGTTCGCCGATGCGGGTGATTTGGTTTTTTTAGCCCGCTTATGCTTAACAAAAAGAATAAAAATATTAATAGTAGGAAGAAAGCAAAATCGTTATATGATTCAAAATCGGATTGATAAATCTTAAAATTGTTTTTTGTTAAACATAAAATTCTAAAAGTAATAAAACGAGCATTTGTTCATTGAATTGTATATATGTATATAAACGTCCATTTTTCAGATATTGACAATCAAAACATTTTTATGAGAATATAAGATCTCGATGGGATACTGCAGATTTGTTCACTTATAGACATTGTATTTCGAATTATACTTTAAGAAATTATTATGTAAGAATTTTAAAATAATTTCAATTTAAGAAAGTTACTTGCTGTTGAATAACAAAATAAATCAATTTTAGCCTTCTTGAAAACGTGTTGCACCTGGTATACCATGTGTAAAATGTTTTTATAAACTTCAGAGTTTTTCTCACTTTACATACACTTTATTTACTTTATGACAATTTCAGTTATACATAGAACCTTTGGTCCTAATAAAACAGCATATAACTCGCAGAGTTTGATTAGAATTATACAGCGCATAACTCATGATACCCAAAATAAAACCGAATGTCTTTGCAGAGGTAGTTTTATAGAATTTTTTAATGATAAAAATGTATTACATGGAGCAAAGTTTGATAGTAGTAATTACTCTTTCAGATTGTAAACACGGGTCAGACTTGGATGTTTTTAATATTTACTATATTTTATAATAAAATTTACTATAAACGATATTAATTCTTACTAACTTAGATAGTAAAAATGGTTATATCGTTTTCATAGAAGTTTCTAAAAATTTGTACTATTAAAGATAGTGAAAATTTCTATAGAATACAGTAAAAATTATACAACAACGTGAAGTCCGTCTGAGCTGCCAATATATCATACTTTAGACAGTTGTGTACATACTTTTTCTTCCTAAAACTCAAAATGTTACTATGAGAAATCTTATTTTCTGTTAAAAGAAACAAAATTAATAAGACTAATTTTAAACTATAATGTGACATTGTTTTTAATTTCCACATACCGACAAAAAACTTCTACCAATACAATCCCATCTAACGACGATAAAAAGTGGGATCAGTTCTAATCCCCAAAAGAAAAGCAGCAGAAAACAAGGAATCAACTACATATGTATACCTGTATAGTAGTGCCAAACGGACTATATAGGAAGCCACCAACGGCACTGCTGACCGGTCCTCTCGCTGCTCTCTTTTTCTCCGGAGCCAACTGCTTCTGTCTGCAAAAAGCACAGAGAGAAACAAAGTTGATTTAATTGAACTTCGCTGATGGGGATTTTTTCGCGGTTGATTTTTCGGGGTACTTTAATGTCCCCCCTCCCCCTCTTCTGTTTACCCTTTTCTCGCGGATCTCGAGCTTTTGAGAAAATGCAAGGAGTTTAATTGTTTTATGATAAAGATTTCTTGCCAGAAACGGAGTATTTAAGACCTTCGATGGCAAGAAATAGTTTAGCGAGCTTTCCGCCGCGAAGAAGCGTCGTAAGTTTGTTGTGGATTATTTTTGACTTGAGCAACCTTTCATTGGGAATAGTAAGAAAATCTCTTTGGAAGTGTTCTTAGCATTATCTGGGAATTGCAAGCAGGCGGCCAACAAATTGTTTGCACTAACTTGCACGAAATCATCTGCTTTACGCACATATATCTGCGTATACACTTTATTATTATTATTATGCATGAGAAGAAAAATCAGACAAAGCTCCGCAACAGACGTAACGGAGGAGAGTAGCTACAATGTCAAATTGAGAATCATATTTGCGATAGCGAGCGCGTCGACTTCAAAGGGAAAATCGAGCGAGTATCCGAGTTTTCCTCCTTGGCAGGCTTCGCAAATCCGTTTCCCTTTTAGGCTAATCCTTTCTGAGCCTCGGAAATATGAAAATCGCGAGGCGACGGTATGATACGATTTTTTTTACTCCGTCTTCCATCTACCTACGCGTCACTTTCGCGCGGAAATTGAAAACGAACGTATACGCGCGAATATGCGCTTTGTTAAAGCCGGAATCGCGTTCTATTATGTCTAAGTGCGATATTCTGCAAAGTTGTGTGCGCAGACGCGATCGAATGCGGGTGGGCTTCTGCGTAGGTTGAAAAATTAAAAGTGAAAATCGCGACGGTTTTCAAAGCTCGGGAAATTTAATTTCGAAAATTATAACTTGAGAAACTTGAGCTGATGTTGCTTATTTAATGTGAAAGCTATTGTCTCGACAATGAGTCTAATATAATATCGTATTGCTCTGTAATCAATCGCAGGAGAAGAGTTGTAACAATTATTTTCGGACTAATTAACGATCGCATTGAATATTGAGGGAATCCGATATTCCGATCGTGTAATAAAGTTTTCGAATATACAAAAATTGTATAGAAAATTACATTTCTCCGTATTATTTTTCTTTGCGATTTTTGATATTTATGCGTGTATTTTAACCCTGGTAGAATATTAAACAGTTTCTGGCCAGAATTTGTGGTCAATGCACGTTAAAATGATGTATCTCCAGAAATGCTTTAAAACAAATTTCTAACCATATTTCATCTTAAAAATTTGTGTGTCTACCATGGAAGAATTTTTGATCAAATGAAAAATCGATAATTCATAAACGTATAGAACAGTACATAAGAACGAGACAAAAGCGCCCTCGTCGAGACTCGCTCGCATAAAAGCAAAGAACTTTATTTTCCCCGCTCTGACTTTTTTCGCTGCGCGGACAGATGTCGGCAAAAAAAGAGAGATAGCTATAGCCGTGGCTTTTCTCTCGGAAGCGGAAATGGCGAATTAGGAAACTCCGCGGGGCTCCGCAGAGCAGTCGATCGTGCGTGTCTCCCCCCCCCCCCCCACCCTTTAGACGGGGGTGAAATCCGAGCGCAGCCCTAAATCTTCGGGGCCGTGGCTATGAAACTGCGCGCATAAAACTTATTTATTGGAATGCAGTTAAGGGTCTGCCGTACAGTTACGCGGCACGAGCAAATGACGCATCGCTGCTGCGGGCTCAAGCGACGATGTTTCTTGCGGGTAATTGAGAAAGTTTGTTAATGCGGTTAAAAATTAATTATAGCGATGGTGCGTGGATGTCGATTTGGATTAGGATTTCTTTTATAACGGCGAAGCGATATGAGCGCGAATTATATAAAAGTATTTATCGTTAGATAATTTATTAATAATATTATGCGATATTATATATAGTATACACTGAAGTTGAAAAATGCTATTATCAGATAAGCAATTTTTAGCAATGACTGTACTGCCCGTACGGATTCTATTGTACCCGACCTATATACGTGCGTATATCTATATATATACATGCATCCTCACGAGCGAACATTCGCTGACGCAACCCCCCGTCGTCGTAATCGGGTTTCGCGTCTCTCGTTTTTTTAAATTACTCGTCGTTTGAATTGAAAGTTGATTGATCGATTTCTTTTTCTCTCTCCGCAACTTTCTATATATGTTTAATAGAAAGTGACTTTGATGTTTCTCAGACCTGCAGCCATTGGGCAATAATCACCCTCGAGAAATTACATCGCGACGAATGTAAAAAATAAGAAAATTACTTATTGTCAATCAATTTTTCAAAATTGATCGCTCTTCCTTTCGAGCAAATAAAAACAAGGCGATTCCGTTACTTCCGTGCGCAGATGACCTCAGCGGCATATATATATATATAGTACATACGTGCGAGAGAGAAGTGCGCGTCTCTTTCCACGCCGCAGCAGCAAAAGTGGATTCTCGATTTATCGCGTCGACTCGGGCATTTTTCTTGACATTATTATCGCCGGCCCCGCGCGTCGATGACTCGCTCGCAAGCGCGAGAGAGGCAATTTTCTATTTTCTCCCTTAATGGCTCCGCCCGATAATTTATAACTTATGGATTCCGCGCACTCGGCCGTTTTACGTAAAAGCGCGCGCGGCCGAGCTTTTTTCTGATATATATATATATGCGTTTGTGTGTGTGTGTGTGTGTGTGTGTGTATATAGCGCTTGAGGATTATTTCTTTGCCGATTCCAAAGTGGACGGTTGGGTGCTAGAGACGCTTGATGATAGGTTTTTTTATGCGGCGGGAGAATTTTTATTGCCATAGAGGGTACATATTTCTCTGCTTAATATGTGACCTCATTGTAATATGGGGTGATAGTGAATATCAGTAAAATTCCTGTATATTTCGTGTTGTATGGAAGCAACTGCTATATAAGGTTCTCGACTAACCCACAAGATATGATTATTGATTTTGTTTGATAATACAACACTATATTTGCACTTATGATTAAATCATGTGTTTTATTTTTATTCGATCTTACCTCGGATCTTACGCAACTGCGATTTTTATTGAACAAATTATATCCTGGTAAATAAAGGTAACAAGCGAAATCGTGACAAAAACATCGATCGAAGCCTTGCGGAGGTAAAGTATATATAAGCAAACTTCACGACTAAAAAATTCATGTCTTTACATGCAAGATATGCATAATTATGTTCTATCGACCGGTGGGATAAACACGTGTGATGCCGGTATAATTTCACCTATAGTTTATTAATAATAAAACCGTTATTGTGCATTTCAAGCCGTAAACGTTCACAAGAATCGTAAACTAAACGTTACAAATTTTATGCTCAATCGCGCATTAAAAAAATAATCCTTCGCTTTATCGCCGACAGTCAAAAGCGCGCCGCAAATAAAAACATGCAAATCCGAAACGCAATATACCCAGACTACATCGACAACAACGCTTCAGTTCCGCCGCTGTATATACGTATACACTCAAATGCCTTTATTTATTCACATTAACAACGTATCAACAGCAGCGGTAAGTCCGCAGCAGGCAAACATCAAAATTACCGGCTAAAAGTGCACACATTATTAATAAGGCGCATCTCGCAAACCGCGCATGCGCGTAGCCGTATTTGTACGCATCACGTGCACTGTATACGCGTATATACATGTATATACAAGAAGATAAAATCGCGTGCGCACTTGCAGGTATTAATACTGCATTATATTAAGGGAAGAAGCGAATACGGAATTTCCCGTTAAAGCATTATACGCGCAAGTATGTGCGGCAGTGGCCGGCGGCGAAGTTTTTTCGGAAACTGTTTACGGAACGACTGTGCGCAGCGCAGAGGGCCCGTAGTGTGTATTTTATTAGCTGTAATGGATTTTACTGCTTGGAAAATTACTGGCGCGCGAGCTTGCGGTTCTCAGCTTATTCGCGCTACGATGTATACTGCTGTTTTCGATGGTTTAGAATATTGTTGTTGAGGAATTTGTTATAGATTTTAGGGGGGATTTTAATATTCATTATTTTTTTTGTGTTATTCTTGTATATTAGCGAGTAGTTGTACGAGAGATACAAATAGATTTACAGTTTACTTGCAGTCAAAGACAAAATTTTCAATACAATATGTTAAACAAGAAAGCTTGATCGAAATTATATATTAAGCCTCGAGTTTGATATTTCAGCAACATTGGTTTACAAACTAGAGAATATAGAAGAGACTCTATACACTAATAATCTATATAATAATATATAGGTTTCGACGAAAGCATAAATATAGCCCTAATTCGGCAGTGTAGCAACTCCAATTTATCCGTTGGCTGCTATTAACAAATAAGGCCGGAGTATTAAACTTCCGGGAAACGGATTTGACTGAAAGTTACCGAGAGTAAGTGGTCTACTTCAGCTGAGACATCAAATAAACAAGGTATTATACATTTTGCTCGTATCCTCGAAAGCATTGATGGCACGTTATTTTTTCTAAAAGCATAACGTGAGAAGTAAATGGAAAAATTGATTAGCTATTAAATTGAAATGTATTTTGTTTTAGTAAAAAGTATAGCAGGCCATTAAACGTCCTCCGTATAATACCGATATACAGTCAGTTTTAATGTTAACCAATTTTCATTCATTTTTTATTTTTAACTGCTTGCTCTCTGTTGAAAAGAAAATACGTACATTTTTGTTATGTAATTTTTGCACGTATTTTTATTACGTATATATAATTATTTATTACATACTTTTCCAACAAATTGCAGTCTCCAACCGGTGCACAATTTAAAATAATAAACTACTTTTAACTGAACGGTTATATATATTTCCATTTATTATGTGTCTAAATTGAATGACTTTTCCACTTTTCACAGAATCATAATGTGACACGTGAAAAATACAAGACACTACTATAACCAGTCATTTCATTTCAGGTCTACCATAAATCAATTCCCAAAGTTTCTCAGAAACCCACTGCGGAATCCAATTGCTATTCCGCAATACAAGGATGCTCAGCTCAATCACGGCTTTATAAACACTGTTAACAATCATCGAAACTCTATGTACCGTAAGAACAATCGTAATTACACTTAACAACACAATTATCCACATCCCATCCTCAGTCCTATATCTACAACCTACTCACATTCACCCGTCCATAATCGTCTTGCCGTTCATTAACGTCTCGTTCTCCGTTATAGACAAACTGCACGAGTCGATTCCAAACGACTGCTGAAGGCAACATCGAGTATATATATAGCACACCACAGCGAGCGAGCGAGAAAGCGAAAGAAAAAATGCTCACCCGAGAGCATCTCATTAACGTGCATCGCCTTATCCGCGTATTTGCGCGCTCCTCCCGTGGCTTGCATATTGTAATATAATACGTGCTTAGACGCCAGCCGGTGTGTTTAAAACTTTTAATTCCACGCTGTAGCATATATATACTGCGCTGTACTTATATACTTTTCTAAATATTAATTAAAGCGCTCGGGCTCGACTCGATCTTTCGTTAATTGCGAGAGATAACGTAGGGTGTGTAGTATAAGCGCGCGCGTGTGTGTACTTATTAAAATTAATTCGAGAGTTTTGATAAGAGCGCGCGTCGACTTCGATATGTATTGAACAAGATTAGGAGAAAAAAATGAAAAATTTTAATTGCTTAATCGTTCACTGTGCGTATCGTTTTTCGAGATCGCTCGCGGCAGCGTATGTGTACATGAAAAAATTGCCGCGTAGTCACGCACGGCTCGCATGAATTATTTAAATGTCTTCTCGAGCTTGCAAGTACACAGCGGTTGAATGAAAAATCGCCCCAAAACGCCCTGCATACTTAACAAAAATTTTTCCCCATTGATTCCCGCTCAAAAATCATTTCGTATAAAAATTCAAATTTGTTCTTCCAAGCCGCTCTCTCGTGTATACCTATATATATAAACAGACGCGCGTTGGGACATAATAATTGTCGCGTCGTTAAACTTCCTCGTCTCGCGATCGTAAACGTGGCGATCCGGACGAGGATGACCCTCTCTGCCGAATAGATGTCATCGTTATATCCGTGTATGTGTGTGTGTGCGTAAGTCGTTGGATATATAGTGCGGTGCTCGCGAGCCATAAACGTCGGTGTAATTATATTCTCTGTTTCGCTCGGCTGCTGCTCCCGACAGCTACTGTTTGGCTTATTATTGCCGGCTGTAAAGTCATTATTGGATCTAATCTGTGGTGACACGCGAAATTCTGGTTCGACCAGGAGATTTTGGAAGAAATAGTATGGGAATATTGAATCTGGACTTTTTTGTTAATGACCGAATGTTTATAGAAATTGGTGATCTTTCTTCTGTGGTAGACGATTGATGAGTTTGACGAAATCTTATTCGTTTTAACGATTCGATGTAATGAACTAAAGTTTCTTTTTTGGAAACGCAGTATTTGATGAAAATTTAATTGACTTGTCGGTAAAATTCACCCGGTTTGCCCGAGTTCTTATTTAATGAATCGTCTTTGCTATTCAATTATTTATTTAAATTCACTTATTTTATTTGAAAATTTATACAGGTATTTTCATACGGTTTGAACTTTTGCAATTATTACTGCATTTTATTCTTCGGTTCAGCCATAAAACCGAACTTTTCAACAATACTTATTTTACAGTTTCATGATCATTTCACAAGTACTAATATTTTGTGACGAAATGAACGGGCTTTTGTAGCCCATAGGTTAAAATGTTGGTGAAACTATTATACGATTTGGCGTAAAATTGGCGAATGTTTGGTTAAATGTTTAGTACAAACGGTTTAGAATATGATGAATAACTAATGACACATCATGACTTATTATTTGATAACTCGTTAAAATGTAAACGGACAATTTGTTTAGACCTTGATATAGTGTAAAAATGTACTATAATTTATGGTAAACTTCAAATATATTGCACTAGTTATAATAGGAGAGGAAGAAAAATTTTACTGTAAAAACATATTTCAGTTCACTTTGGTGTTGATATATAGTTTCTCAGTGTATACATACCTCGCCTTTGTGTAATAACTGGTCATGTCATATATTCACCAAAATCTTCATCTATTCACGCAAAGCAGAACAAAGCACAGTAGCAACATTTCAATTAAGTCCTTATCCACGTCCCCCTAAATCCCAACGAAAAAATAGCGAAAAGCTTTCCCAGTTTAATCGTCGTTGTTTACGAGCTTGCAGCAGTGCTCAAAGCGCGCTTAATTTCCCATTCAGCCGCGGCGGACAGACGGAAGGAATCGCGGCGCAGACTCACAAAGCTCCGCGCCGCTGCTGCCGGACGAAGGTTTTGAATGTCCGGATTATCCGTTTCCGCGACGCGTCTTCCGTCTCTCTTTCGCGCGCGGTTATGAAGAGGCAAATCAAAGAGCTTTTGATTAAGAACCGCGCGCGTGCGCGAGCTTTTTTTCCTCTTATTTAGCGCGGAGCTATACTAATTGGCGGCGTTTTCTTTACGTTGACATGGTTTCCCTTTTAGGGTTTCGGCGCAAGTTACCGGAAGCGATGAATTTTGATTAACTGCGTCGTTATATATCACGTATATACTTCTTTTTTTTCATGCCGGCGAGAAGTGAGTTGAATTTTGCTCGGCGGTAATGAGGTACGGGTTTGCGTAACGGGTTATCTTTGATGTTTTATTACGAGAGCTTTGGAAGACTGTCTACAAAATTTTAAACGGTTAAACGCCAAGCAAAGTTGGGATTCAGTGAAAAAAAGTCGTTTGATGCGCTGACATACATTTCTTTCAATTTATCCGCTTCGGTTATTATATTTAAATTTTTTCCAGAGATGTAAATCAAAGTTAATTTTTGCTATACTCGAAATGAAAAAGATTTCGCTCATTTCACCAACGAAAATTCCATCTCTGTACAATACACTGCAATATTCGCAGCGAACAATTCTTCCCAGCTCAACGAGCACAAAATACCGCGGACAAAAAATCATAACAAACCCCAACTCCGCCAACAATATCGGAACTCCCCCGTGGTATTTACAAGTGCAATTATCGCGAATTATTAAGCTGCAGGTGCGCCCAACAGCGCAAAAAAAAGAAGAAAAAAATCGAGGCACGCGGAAAAGCAGCTGGGAGAGAAAGTCCTTAATCGAGATGCAATTACGGGGCTCTCGCGTGTGCTTGTATATGCATACGCTCTGCGGAAATATATATATATATATATATATATGTATATATACATTTATTTATTTATTTATTTAATTCCAGAGTTACAAACATATGCATCCGATACAGAGTTGTTATTATTCACACAATAAGACACTATAACGCCGCAAATCCTGCAGAGGAAAACAGTATTTCCTGTTCGCAGGTCCGGATAACAAAGATAACGAGAATACATATCAATACTAGTTTGTCATTGCTTTACAGCAATAACCTCCAGTCATACTACATACAGTCCAGCCTCCATTCATACGTAGGAATAGCATAAATCCTTGTCGGACTTCCAGACGCTGATCATACCATCCTTTTCATTCACACTTAACCTAGGTTGGGTTACAGGAGTCCCTGGACTCTATTCGCCCCAACTCTGATAACAGTATATAATATTAGTATTTACTTAAAAAATTAACAATGACTATAATCAATTTAACAGTTGTATATAAAAAATAAGTTATTAGTTGATATTTTCTAAAGTGTTCGTAAATGATTCTATATTTTTGTCTTTTAAACCAGTAATGCTACGACGACATTCAATATCACATTAAATAAGATTATATTGCACGATTCTAAGATTCTATATTTTTGTGTTATAATTTGATGTTGTTTAACAGTAAAACATTTGAAGATTAAAATTCTACTTTGTATCATGGCACTTTTCACAGCTTTCACAATTTCACCAGTTCTGAACTAACATTTGTCTTACTGTCATAAATCTGTCCGTTATTGCATTTTTGTCTCTTATGTATGACATTTTGTCTGTAGAGGTGAGCCTAGCCGGGCATGTGAGTCCGACAGCACAGGTAATTCTACAGTGTGGAATCATTTCTTTGTGCTGATTAGATAAGTCACATTTACAGTCTGACGAAAAAACAATATTATCTATGATTACTATGTCTTTGTAGGGTGATTGTATTTTAAGTGAGGACACTGAGTTCTTAAAAAGCTGTTTTCCTCGTATTCCTCTATCAAAATAGAAAAAAGCTTTGTTGCAAATCTGATACTGGCTGATTCTGTGATTTTTAGGCCCGGTGCGGCCGTCGCTTCTCTACTCCTTGCTTTGTTGCTATTTACTTCAACCATTTCATCTATCTTGGAGAAGATCGTGTCTATTGGTTTGTATTTTTCAGTGTTCACGTTTTTGTTATCATCCCATTCATTTGCAGTTTCCTTTACGAAATTAATAAATTTTATATTTGCTTTATATTTTATAGTTTTGACCATGTAGGTATTTATTATTTCATTCGTTATGTTGTCTAAACTATCTGTGATATTCTGACGTATTAAAATCATTTATATTTATAGTTGTAGTAGGAGATGCGTCTATGTTTACGTATTTTGTGAGAATTACATTTGCCCTTAACGCAAAAGTAAGTTCTAATATCTAAGTAAACAGAATTTATTTAAGTTTTTTGTATATTATTTTTCATATCAATTCTGCGCTGCATTAAATCCTGTGGCTTTAATGTAGCTGGTTTTTGTACTAATATAGTTTTATCATACTTCTCTAGGATTATTAGCTTTTTCCTTATTGTAGTGGTACTATAGGCTTTCGTAGGCGAATAATTGTTGAAGGTTAAGTGGGTTAATACTTTGAAAGGTATTTTTGTTTATAATTCTTATGATTCTTTTTTGGACCGCTTGTAATAGTTGTAGGTTATTTTGATACGCACCACCCCACGCAACTATTCCATAGTTAATCAGGCTATGAAAGAATGCGTAGTAAATTATTCTTAGAGTAGTTGTGTCCATGAATTTGGAGATTTTACTGAAGATACAAACAAGGTATCTTTTCTTGTTTATAAGGTATTCAATATGTTTATCCCATCTCAAGTTCGTGTCAAAAATTAAGCCTAGGTATTTCGTTTCTTCTACTCTCTTTATTTTTTCATTATTAATTTTAAATTCAATTTTGTTTGGCACACTAACACAATAATTTCCAAAAGTCATGTATACTGTTTTTTGAACATTGTGTGTCAATTTCTTTAGCCTGAGTCATATAGAGATATCGTCGAGGTGTTTGTTCATTTTTACTTCAACCTCGGACCAAGTTTTCCCAGTAGTTATTACTGCAGTGTCATCTTTGATCTATACTTTGATCCAGGTTTTCATATATTATTTTTGAGATCGTGATTAATGCATCCTTGGTTCCAATGTTTTTTCTAAATCCATATTGATTTTTACTTAATATTTTACTTTGACATATAAATTCTATTATTCTATTATGTATAATTTTTCGAAGATTTTAGCAATGTTTGATATTAGGGATATAGGCCTATAGTTTCCCAGTTCGTTTTTTTTCCCAGCTTTGTAAATTGGTATCACTTCAGCTGCCTTCATTATATCAGGCCAGATTGCCATTTCGATACATTGATTGATTACGTGGGCAAGGGGATCTGCAATAATAGTAGCTATAGTTTTCAGTGCCTTTGCCCTTATCTTATCAATACCACCTTTATTAAGTTTCATGTAGTCTATTATTTTGATAACTTCAATTTCGCTGGTTGGCTTGATGTAGATTGTTTTTGGATTGCTTTTAGGTAATTCTAGTTTTTTATTTCTTGGTGTAGTTATTTTATTAGTCAATGTTTGCAGTAAAATTTGTTCATATTGTTGGCAATTTCGTTCTTGTCGGTTATTGTAGTATTGTTTTCAGTTTTTAGCTGACTGATAGTAGTATCTGTTTTATTTTTATTTTGTATTTTTGCTTATCTTGCTATTAATGCAGGCCCAGAGTTTTCTGGGATCATCCCTATTTGTCTCAATTGTTTTTTTTTCATATATATATTCTTTCGGGGGGTGTTTGCGCACTTGGCGACGCCGCGATTATTCAAGATTGCGGGAATTTCTGCAGTGATGAAACGAGTGGCTTCGTTATTTATTATTGATATACATATCTGAGCGATTTATGGTGTCGATGAGCGCACGTCGGTGGGTTTGATTGATGCTTGGGATGGTGTGAATTGTTAATATTTATTAAAGTCGATAAAATATTATCGCAGAATTCGATCATTTCTATGATCGGTGTGTCGCGCGTAATAATAAATTTTCGACAGTTTTCGAGTTGAAAACTTGATCGAATTGTATAAAATGAAGAGAATTGATGACGTCTTCTCAGCAGTTTATATTACAAAAATCAATGCTTATATACTAAATTAACTCGACATATCGCATACGATTGCTTTCCTGACTTTGATGAAAACATCCTGTCTGACGCTTGTCAAGGAAAATTATGACAACAGCGTATTCAAAGCGTAATACCAAGTTGGCCCGAGGGGGAGCTCTTTAGAAAATTGAAGTCTATTATCAGAAACCACATTCTAAATGTTAACTTTAATCGAGCATAACTGTAATGTAAATTCAGCTGATTGCACCAAATTACATTGATTCAAACTTGTTTCCAGGAACTATTTATTCTAACTTCCTACTGTTTTCATAATTAAATTATCTATTGCCTACTCCAATAGATAAAATAACAATCCCGATGCCAAAAATGTACAAAAAAAGGTGTGCTCGATAAAACACAGTTTAAACAACAACGTCTCACAGCTGATTACATTAAGACAAAAATCCTGATCCTCGTCCAAATGGTCACGACGAAAAGAAGCTCCGTAACGACAGTATCTAGAGCACTGCAGGCACTTGGGTAGCTATAACGCAATAATTGCAAAAGTGTCCTGCGGCGCAAGCTCAATCAGGTGGCCGAAGACGACGACGGCAACGACGTTCGCTAGCGCAGCAGAGACGAAAGGAGGTCAATCTGCGCGAGAGAAAGGAGAGCTTTTAGTAGACGGCGGCGTTATAAAGACTCGCTTCTGCTGCCACTGCAGCTTTTATTTTATAGTCCCGTGCGTGAGCTGGGCTGCTTCTTCTTTATTTTTTGCGTGTCGCGCGCTTTAAGGATGACGCTGTCGGGCAGCGACGTGGAAGGAATAAAGCTCGCGGTATAATGAGCCCGTTATGTTTGCTAGCTTTAATTATTATTTTCTTTTCACGACGACGAATTCGTCGATGCCATTTTTTTTATTAAACATCATTTTAGCTATGAGTAACCTGGACAGATAGTGAAAAAGTTGATCGTTTGACATATTTCTCTTTGAAATAAAGATGAGTGAATACCTTATTTCTGGGCTAAGTTGGTGAATTAATTGGTTCAGGTATTTCAAAAATGAAATACATCAGACCATGCAATAATAAACGTTTCGACGTCCATCACGAAGAATATCTTGTTTAATGAAGACTTTACAATGCATACATTTATTTTAACCTGGTTTGATTTTCTCTTCTTTTTCCCTACATCTTCGATTAGTGTGACAATTTTCAAATTATTCAAATGCAGCAATCATACACGACGAACGGAAATCAGGTGCCGATTGATTCAGAAATAGCAAAAAAACGCTATATAGATTTCAAAACACATTACATAAAGCTTCTTTTAGAATAGTTTATACTTTTAGTAAAAAAAAAAAAAGTTATGTAGTCGAAAATCGCGGCAAGACACCCGCGCAAAAGCGCACGAATGAAATTCCTCACGAGGATAAATATTTTTCCTCGCTTATACCCCCGCGGCTTCTTCATTTTCTCTCTTGCGCAGTGTCTCCGCAAGCGCTTCTTTTCTCCCTCTTACTTTCCACTCGAGACCTTTCAATTTTACGTCTTCTTCCGCGGGCTTTCTCTCGACCGCCCCCGTATGCGTATATATATATATACTGCCATATAGTTTTTCTCATTTTCCGAGGAGGGTTTCTGCTGGTTCATCGCTTCTGTGTCCGACGGACATTTATATATTATCCACCCCTAGCACCTGCCTTTGATTTTTTTCTCTTTAGTATGTATATATACACTTTATCAAACGCACATATATATGATAATTAAAATGTTTTCAAAGTTAGACTTGTAGGAAGTTTATACTATTGGCGTGTTAACAGCCTGCTTTTCTTTCGCAAAACGATCGATATATATATTCGCGACATTATAACGGATGCGATTTCGCGGTATATAGCCACGACTGGTCTGCAACAACTACTTGAATAGATTCTTCAAACACATGACAAATTCAAGATTCGCTTGTACATACTCGTACGTTTGTCTATTATATTTATACAAAACTCGTCGCGAATCAGGTCACACAGATACGAGCCTGATAATGAACGACCGACACGTGGCTGTCAATCCAGGCTCGAGGCAGTTTCTCGTTAATTATGCTGCTGTGCAGACGTCTTATTTTATTAAATATACGACTCACGAGGGTATGTATCTCTGTAAAAGAGGTTTTATCGGCAGCTTAGAATAAAATTTTCGCGAACTCAGTCGTCATATATATATATGAATTCGCGTCGATTGAAATTTCCCGGGAGAACTAAGCTTCAAATTTTCTCAAGAGCTTTCATGAAGAACTGACAAATGGATTTATAGACCAGACGCTGCAGTTCTCGCGGTTGGTTTATTTATAAACGCGAACCGCCTGCGCCTCTCGATACACTATACCTGTATACATATGGACTGTATAGATGCTGATGCATAGTTTATGAACGTGTGTACCTCCCCCTCAGCGTTTGTGCCAATGAACTTTAAAACTCGCGCGGCTTTGTTGAACGCGATATATGTGGATTCTATTCTTAAAAGAAAAAAGGAGATAATTTTCGTGTTCGATGTATATTGCGAAATTGGAGACGACGGCTTTTTGTGGAACAATAATAACGAGAGGATAATGGAAAGAAAATGTCGATGCTTCTTTTCGAGGCTCGAGGTCATTGATAGGAAATTTCTTCGTATGTATCCTATCCGATCCGATGAGTTTATGCAGTCTACGGTAGTGGATTCTTACTAGAATATTTCATTCAGTTACGTTCGAAAAGGCCGCTAAATTCAAATTTACGTTATCATAACTAACGAAAACTTGACGACAAAAGCCTATACCGCGGATAAGTAGAAAACAATTTCCATACGATCGATCGATAAAATCAATAAGCGATTAGCCCACATATCCCACTTAGCACATTAACCTCAAATCCCCGACGCGCAAAACCGCGCGCTCTGCATAGACTACATCAAACGCGTCTCTCCTATATATATACATACACGTATAACCGATCGCGTCGTGTCCCTTCCGACGCGCGCCTTCCGTTGCGCTGCGAAATCAGCCTAATCGGGCGACGTTGCGCATAGCTTCCGGCCCGGCGATTTACATAGAGAAATGGACTCGTGTTGGCTCATAATACCGGCAGCGAATCGTCGTCGCGACGATGATGCATTATACATGTATACGCACTGCAGTAAGGGTCGAGAGCTGCGTTACTTCCAGGAGATTAAACTTGCATACCGCGACGCTCGCGAATTGCGTCGAGTGCGTGGGTGTGTATGTATAGGGTGTGTTGGTATGCTGGTGCGTTTGCAGTCGACGAAAATCGTATATGTGAGTACGTTGGTTTGAGAGACGGTTTTGCTTGATTTCTGTAAGGGCTGATTAGAAATTTGCTGTAGTGTAAGATTGCCTGGTATATATACGCAGTATACGAGTACACCGGAGTTATTTCAGTTCGATTGTTTCGCAACATAGTCGATACAAAATCCCAGCATTTTAAATAATAGCGTTTTTTTTTAAATAATTCGAATCATCGTTCGATCCAAACCTCGGCATTCTATGCATATTCAACTCATCGGCAAAATATCTCACCATTCTCGCAGTTAAAAACAAATCGTCGGTCGCACTGTGCGAGTATAGCAACAATACTGAAGCTTTATATATGCATTACAAACACACAGACTCGACAAAAGACGCGGTCAAAGGAAAACAATAGAGTCGCTATACGACTGCACGTGAATATATATATACGTGCGGGGGATTTTGACGAGCGGTTTCTCTGTGCAGTTGGCTTCTGGGATCTGCAATTATGGTGATTTAACGATAGCTCGAGAGAGAGAGAGAGAGAGAGAGAGAGCGCGCGGGGACAATGTCGGGATACAAAATAGCCGTGTTGTGCGGTTTGCTTTTCCTCGGAATTAGATTCGCCTCGCGGACGTAATGTTATCGACGTGGTTTCGCAGTAAATTTGCGAAATTTCTGCAAAAATCGATCGTTAATATTTATTTATTAAATTTTACAAACAAATTGACGGCTTATATTCGAACTTAAAAATAGCCAGCGATCGCTTTAAGCTCTTTTTTCTTAAACTCACACACAACATTTATCCTCGGTTCGAATATATCGGAGAAAAGGCAGTCTAACGCCGCATATATTTATCGATTCTGAATCTGCTTATCCTCGGCGCGCACAGAGCCGTATCATCTTCTCTCCCCTCGCAGTATCATTCTTTCATTCTTCCGGTCCTATATCTTCATTCGCCAGCTCCGGCACTGTATATATATATATATATATATATATATATACGTATCTCCTTTTATTCTCCTCTCGGCGAGCTTTTATGCGAGCTTCGTGCTTGCAGTGTCTTTCGTTACGACACTCCTTTAGCGAGTCGAGTATGTGTGTGTATATATGCCGCTGGCGCTGCAGAGCTCGGACTATTTTGCGATGAATTTTTCAGCTTCCGCGACTGCACTGCTCTCTGGTATATACGCCCGAAGTGTGGATTAGTAAATTATTAATATACGCATAGTATTTTTTCGTATTATACGTATAATACGAAGAATTAGTTTCGCGCGGCGCATTATATACTTGCGTTCGCGCACACGACGCCGCGGGCTCGGAAAAATTGTCCCGAGCCATTTATTACGTCCTGATGCTTGCGCGCTCGGGCGCACGCAAACTTTCCGCGAGTTTGAACCCAACGGAACTTTAAGTTGGGCTTAGATTGAAGCACGAGTTTATAAGGAGGATTTGCATTTTATGCTATTTCTCCGTCTCGAGCGGGTATCTCTGCGCGAGACAAAAAAAAAGTGAAGAGAGTGTATATACTTCTGGGACGCGCGTGCGAGAGCAAATTTCGATTTTATTGCCTCTTGACTTGTAGTGCAGGCACGCGCTTTCTCGGAGAGTCTTCTTCTTTCACGCGCGTGATTTGCAGGTGTAAAGTGATGATTCTTTTTTATTGATTATTATTCATTTTATAATATTAACTTTAGCTCAAATGTTAAATAGTTGTGTCTGATTAGAATGTCTGTACACCAAAAGTCTTGTTTAGGTTAGTGGTCAACACACTCGACTGTCATGCTGGAAGATCCAGGTTCAAAACCCGTCGCCGTCAAAAAATTTAATTTCCTTTATTACATTAGTAATCAATTGTAAATTAATAATAATACTATAATATGAATAGTAAAATGATAATAATGCAAACAATAAATTAAACAAATCAATGATATAATAAGTCTGACACATAAAAGAAATTTTTTAAATGTTATCTTTTATAAAGTTTATTTGCATTTGTCTCAGAGTAATGGCGATTATATATTTTTAGTTATTTTTAGGTTATATATATATATATATATATATATATATATGATTACTCTGTACTGGCATACTATATATATATATATATATATATATATATATATATATATATATATATATATATATATATATATATCAAATGGCATCAGGAGTAGAATAAAAGTTATGGTGACATCCAAATCGGTTCAGTTGTATATACATAAAAAAGTTATGACCGAATGTTAAAGCAAAGATGAACAGCTATGTGATTAGTTAATATAACCTACATGCGTCTAAGTCGAAAAGTAGTCTCCGATATGTTAGGACGCGCGAAGCGCGCAGATCAATCTTTAGTACACGAAAATGTTCTATACGCATATAATTATTCAATTACTTCACATTATCAAACTTTGATTATTTTACTATTCTACTGCTCAGTCCAGAAAAGCCTGCTTTACGTCCACTATACTATTTACACTTTTTTTGTATATCTTTATTTAGCTATAGAATGAAAATACAAAAGTTGTCTGCAAAAGGAAAAAGTCAGGAAAATATTAAAATTCAATTGATTCATTGCATTACCTTTCGAAGTAACAACAATTTTCTCGTTACATATATATAAACACAAAAATGTCTTAAAATAGATACACGAAACAGTACTATTTCCTGTGACGCATAGTGATCCATCACACTAGGCAGCAAATGATTTTAATGACTCGTACATTACATTTATGAGCTGCGCAGAGACAGGCTTCGTCGTCGGGGATTATATAGTTCAGTGCGCGAGCATCAGGACTGAGAGAGCTTTATAGACGACGCTTCTTGGAGACTTCCATACAGTCGCCTCTACGACTATAGGGCTTTATATAAGAGCTGCATCAGCCGGGGGGCCGTCATTGCTGTAATTGTACGAGATTGTATATCCGTGTGAGACTTTACACTGGCGGTCGAGTGACTTTGACTTGACAGGTTAATTATACCCGTTAACGTCGCGGGGCTGATTGCAAGCTGCCAACCACTCGCTTACTTGACTTCTTTTTTATCCTCCTGCATATATTATACTGTGTATACAATAGCGTTGCTCTTATACACTTCCGTGTATATACATATATGGGGCGATAGGAAAAAATTTAATAAACCCCGAAAATTAATACGGCGGCGATAAAAATAACGCGCGACGACCACCGGCACGTGCAGCTAAGCCCGAAAATAAAGGAGCGAACGTCTACGGCAATAAAAAGCTCGCGGTGCAATAAAGCGCAGCCACACACCTATAAGAAATTGCGCGCTTGATGAAAACGTCCCCCTCCTTTATCTTATGCGATCGCGATATACCGATATGTGCGACTGTGTATATATAAATGTATATATACTATGTATATAAGTGCCATAAGGAAGGGAACGTCAGGTCGAATGGGAAGTTCCGAGGTGGATATAAAAATCGCATGAGGAAAACAATCGAGGGACGCGCAATTATGCTGATGCGCGGGGACGCGGAGACGCTTCGATATTTCTTTTATTTTTTCCCCCCTTGAATTTTTGGTAGGTGATCAAGGGATATTGGGTTACTGCCTGCGGATTTGAATATACGCGGTATTTCTTTTTTCTTTGATGCTCTGCTATTGTGCGGCTCGTGAATACATTTCTGGGTATAGCTGTATTTTTATATTGTTGCTGAGGAATATAGTACATTTTTAATGATGATCTAGAAAAAAAAATATAATTTTTTTTTCTAGATCGTCGGTAAATATATTCATAATGCTACGTTTTTGTTAAATTAAAATCGGATTTGGCCCAATTCAACTATATCCTAGGAATATATTTAATCTGGTTATATAGTTATCTATTCATGCATTCGAATATTGAAAATCGTACTGAAGACAAATTCACTTTGAAATAATATTCGTATACTCTGTATGATCTGTCAGATCGTGCGTTAAAATAAAATATTCGATAAAATTCGCTTGCATAAAATATGCGCACCTAGTGCGCGTCGTCAAACCGCATGAAAATTGAATAATTATACGTTCATCCAATTAACCGACATACCCGCCGCGTGTAAACTTCACCAGCCACAGCTGCCTCGCAGCCTCGAGGATCAAAGACAAAGAAATTATTAGCTCAAAGTGCAGCGCGCATCGCCCGAATTTCCTCCCATCATATCCACCTCCCCCCCCACCCCCCCAAAACCCTCGAACTAACAACAACACGAGCCCTCGCGTATGTATATATAACATCACATATACAGAAAACAGAAGCTGCATCAGCAGCTGCGTTAGCAAATCGTGCATATGCAGCAGTCGGACTTGTTGAGCTCGGGACAGACCGCAGGCAGGAGAGGCTCCTGTCAACTGAGATAGCGCGCGTCTGGAAACTCGGGGATTCTTGTCTTTATCTATTATGGGCCGACAGGCAGACGCGAGCTGCGAGAGCAACTAACTATCCTGCTAACTGAATTTCAACGAGCTGCTGCTGCGACGAGAACTGGAGCTATAGAATTAGAAGAAATATAAAGCTTGTTTTATTGGTACCATAAATTTACTTTTACAATCGGATTTTTTTAGAGTTAGGACCAGAGTAGTGGATTAACAAAGCGCCATCTATGTAAAGATTCAATTGTGCTGTACTGTCGATGTACAGATAAAGAATTGATGAAGATGGTCCGTCTTCCCTTTTAGAAAAGGAAAATTATAGTAGCAATAACACAAATATTGAACGGGAACTGTCAGAGATTTAGATTAAAAACTTTAATATGTGAAAGTGAAATCTGCTACTAAACCTAAGCTGACAATACGTTCAACCTTGTTTTTAGGTTATGAACCGCCAAACGCTTGTTTTAACGCTAACTTCATAGATACTTTCAACAACGGTCTAGTCATCCCCGTAGCATTAATTAAGATAGAAAATAATTACGTCATATGTACTAAATATTCTTCTGTCTACAGCTTCAGGCTGTAAACTAATTCCAATTTTTTTTAAATATTCTGTATAGAAAAGAATACGACAGAAACACAAACGAACAGAAAATGAGGAACGTTTGAATTCGATTTATCCCTATGTATTTCGATATATTATCGCAATCATTAATTAGGGAACAATGTATTTGCTCTGTACGTTATCACGTATTTTACCTATTTTAAGCCTGATGTTGTATGGGATAATGACAACAATTATTTTTTTTTAAATTACTAGGTGCTTAAAATGCTGGTAAATTTGTGTACGTATCAAATACATTGATATTGATCTTACAAAAAAGTTTCGGCCAGTTTAAAGTAATAGTAATTGCTAGGCAAATTCTTTTATATAACTGTTTTAGCAAACCAACAGTTCTCAGACTTGCCGCAAAAGTAATTTGCGCCCAGAGCGAATACCATTTTGAAATAGTCTGTGTAATTATAGGTACTAATTCGAGCAATTAAAAAATTTTCTTTATATAGAAAATGAATAATGTAGCAAGTTTAGAAGTATTCAATGTGTTCTATATATTGTCATATACATTCAAATCTATATACGACAGAAATTTCATTAAAAATTAGAAAATCAATTTGTTCGAAAAGTTACCTAACTTGTCGAGTGTGAATTCTTGCTTGCTTTTATAGACACTGAAGCGACGAGGCGTCAATTAGAGTAGCGTCCGCCGCTTCATCTTCGCGAGCTTGCGATCTCGAAAAGCGTCAACTGAACTGCTTTGCAAACAGATTTCTGCTAGAGATAACAGGCAGCCGTCGATCGGCAGCATTTTTTAGCCATCGGTGACTATCGATCGGATTTTAATGCACTTTAATTGTGAATTTATCTGGTTATGTGTTTGTTTTAGCAAAGATAAATCAATTTGCAATCAAAAAATAAATCAAAACTGAGTTACCACTAAAAAATTAAATTAAAAAAGAATCAAGGGTGAGAATTCGTAATGTTCACAGCCTATAGGGGTGATAAAGAAAGCTGAAATGTAAATAAATGGAAAAAGTTTACTCGGATTTATTAGAGAAGATAAGGATAAATGAATTACATGACTCGTTGAAAGTACGTATGCTCTTTTATTAAATCGAGTACTTAATTAATTTACGTTTATCTTCTTCGAAAATTAAGGTCCATTCGACTGTATTTTAAGTGTACGAGTTTTATATTTGTAACAGTGCTTTAGATAACTATTTATCAATTCAGGATTACATGTTAGTACATAAACTCCAAATAGTCTAAGGGCTAGGTAGGTTTTCGTAGGACTCGGATGGCCTGAAGATTTCAAAGGTTATTCCTATGTGTTTTTTCCTCCTGAACCCGAATTTCGCGAGTGGAATGCCCCACAGTGGTCAGGTAATTTGTTATTAACAATTTAATTGTTTAAATGGCTATAAAATACAACTAATCAAGGTATAAACGTCGACCCAAAGCTAAAATGTTTCGAATAGTATAAAAAGCAACCTTCAATTGGAATTTTTCAAAAATCTTAATTAGAACTGCTAATATTGCAAAATTAGTGCAAAAAGAGACCTATTTTATGCGGTTATGCGGTATGCGCGCACTAATCGGGTCATTACTTTGGTTCGCTTTGAAGATTTTAGGTCTATAAAGTCTTTATACTTTTATACTGTTGGCCTATGTACAATTTTAATGCAATTAATTGCATTAAAATTGTTAGCAACAATGCAATAACATTTTAAAGCTTATTAACGTGGCCAAAATGTTCAAGTTTTTGTCTACAATCGCTCTTTGTAATAGTTAAAACAATGAATAATGGGTGAAATCTTTTGAAGTTTTTTATTCATGGATAAATCTGAGTACTTCGATTTAATTATGAAAAATGTCAATCTATACCTCGCGCAGTAGCGTGCTCCTTGTTCGCACTGCAGGCGCCAGATAGTTTTTCACGGACGCTGAAAGTACTTCCATACACGCAACTTTTTCTGCATATTTTTAGCAGTTTACTACAATTTTTGAGGATGAGTTTTCAGATATCTGTCTGGAAAATAATTACGGTTTTTCTAAAAACTCTGAGAAATCCCACGAGCATCCTGATATACACGACTCTCGACTTTCTCAAGTACTTTATCAAACTGTATCGACTAGTTTTTAGTTTTCTAATTAATTATATTTATTTTTACAAGTGTTATTTTTTTGACTATTACAAAGAGCGATTGCAGACAAAAACTTAAACATTTTGGCCACGTTAATACGGTTTTCAATGTTATTGCATTGTTGCTAACATTTTTAATACAATTAATTGTACATAGTTCAATAGTATAAGGCTTCTTCTTTCAAATGAGACCTTATAGACCTAAAATCTTCAAAGAGAACCAAAGTTATGACCCGATTAGTGCGCGCATACCGCGTAACCGGATAAAATAGGTCCCTTTTTTACTAATTTTGCAATATTAGCGGTTCTAATTAACATTATTGAAAAATTCCAATTAGAGATTGCTTCTTATAGACCACTTTGGGGTATTCCACCCTCGAAATTCGTGTTCAGGAGGAAAAAATAGGAATAACCTTTGAAATCTTCTGGCCATCCGAGTCCTACGAAAATCTACCTAGCCTCTAGACTAAAATGCCAATACCCCAAATTAACGTAATAAAAGTAAAATCTGATTATGCCTATATATATATATACTTACCACCTACTCAAGATCTTATTGTTAATTACAGTCATAGTATCATGCTATAACTTTATTGTACGTAGATAAAAGTCGGTTATATCTTCATAAACTGCACTTAAAAGTCGGAGCAATTATTATTCTTCTAAGAAATTTAAATCTCAATGCAGGTTTATGCAACGGAACACGATTAAAAGTAATGAAATGAATGAAATATTCGATCCAGGCAGAAACTCTAAATGGAAAAAATGCAGGAAAATTAGTAATTATTCAAAGAATAAATCTGTCACCATCTAAAGAAGAAATGCCATTCAATATGCGTCGAAAGCAGATTCCCATAAGTGTTGGAATTGCAATGATAATCAACAAATCGCAAGGACAATCTTATAATCACGTAGGTGTACATTTACCAACACCAGTATTTAGCCATGGACAATTTTACGAGTATGTTGCTCTTTCGAGAGTTACATGTAGAGAAAATTTGAAAATTGTATTACTAAACAATGAAAAAATAGAAAATAAAGTGTCAAAAAAGGAGAAAATTTATACTAAGAATATTGCATATAAAGAAATATTATAATTGTGTGAAAACAAAATTTAAAAGAAACAATAAAAAATAATAAATAATAAAATACACTAAAATCAAATAAAAATTCTATAAGATAATTGCAGCACTACTAAAATAATGCATAACTAATCAAAATCATAAATCGGCTGCAGCATTACTCACAAAATATATGCGCTGAAATAAATTAAGTTAACAGCTGCAGCATTGCTTAAAAAATGTATGCGCTGGAATAAATTTAGTTATCGGCTGCATCATTCCTCCAAAAAATATGCATGCGCTGAAAGAAAAGTTTAAAAACGGATGCAACATTTTAATAAATTAAAAATTTTAATTTAATACAAGCATTAGGAAAAAATTAAGAAGGCGGCCTTATTGATAATATAATGCATACGCTGATAAAATATCATGAAATTATTGTACAGTATCAACATAATGCATGCGCGACGAAAAAAATAATCATAAAATGGCTGCAGTATTGTGAACTCAATGCATGCGCTGGGGGTTAAGTTGCTATACGGCTGTAGCCTTATAAATATATGACTATCGAAAAATCAATAATTTTCAATTGTTAATACATCACAAAACATATATATAAACCTAAAATATTCGGTATTAAAATTTTAATTATAATTATAAATTATTGAATTATACCTCACCAGCACGTCCTCGCCGTGAGAGTCGGGAAACAACCAAAGCAGTTGACTAACGCTGGGAGGGTTCTATAAAAACTAAATCTGTGCTTTTAGGCCTTAGTTGGCTGTAAAGCTCAAGGTACGATATCGGCATTCCCTATATAAAGAGTTGCGCCGAGTCGGAGCTCGTCTGAAGATGGCGCTGTCCCCTATATAAGGAGCTGCTTCGTCGAGCTGACCGCAGTCGGCAGTGAAGCTGCAGCCAAGTCGGAGCGGTAAGATGGCGCCGCCCCTATATAAGGAACTGCTTCGTCGGAGCTGACCGGAATGAGATCCACTTTAATATAATATAGGATAGGATTGGTATAGGTTTTGAAATAAGATTCTAAAAAAGTCGTTATAGCTAAAGTCAAAAGTGAATCTCTAAAACCCGGAACCGGAGAACTGGAGATCCAAAACGGGATTCACTTTAATGTATGAAGAGAGAATATCAACATATGTTATGAATACTTGACGGTCACATTGGAATCAATTTTCCAATATTGCCTATATGAATCCATATGAATATTTATCTTAAATTGATATAGTAAGATCACATCTTATAAAATGAAAGTAATAAAAATATACACGGAGAGAAATGTACACGTAAAATTTGAAATGAGTTTCAGCAAAAATTGCTATACCGTATGGTAACGGGGAGACAAACTCAGATTTTAGTAAATTTTGCTACACCGGTATAAATATAAATTTTTTGTTCTCCAACCACCTTTGCTCTTTCTTCCTTAGGAAGAAGCTGCTTTTTATGGTCAGAGAACAATTATTATATTTCTAAATATACATTAATATTTATTTTATTTTACAAGTTCGAGACAATTATTATTAATTTAGAAGAGTAAGCTGAAACAAATAATGAAATTAAAAATTTGTATGCGGCAGCGGGCGGGATCGAACCTGGGACCTTCGGCGAGTGCGAGTCAAGTACGCTGACCATTTACCTAAGAGAACAGTTAGTTCCAAAATCTTAGAACTGATATATTTTTAACTACCTAAATATACAAACTAAACTAATTATAATTGTTAATTATATTACATTGTAATAATAATTATTAATATAATTAATAGTTATTAATTGAATATTAATGTTATGGAAAAATTAAGAAACGCTCTTTGTCTCGCTCTCTGCATGACCGACTAAGGAAACTCACTGACGAGTGAGCACGTGTTTATACGACCAAAAATTTTTTTATTCAATTCTAACCTCAAAATCATAATTTCCACACCCGTATCAATAATATTTGCTAACTTACCTAAATAATATTGGAACAAACCTAATCAAATTTTACTATACTACATAGCAAAAACTGTATTCACAATTTTTACTATACTGGTATAGCAATTTGTGATACACTGAGTATAAAAAATTGTTAAAACTATAGTAAATTTTAATGTAAGTATAGTAAATTGTCTCAGAAGTCGAGTTCGTCTCCGCATTCGTAAAAAGTATAGTAATTTTTACGTGAATATTTTTCTCCGTGTAGTTATTCATAAACTGATGTATTAATTTATAATTTGTTTCGCTGCTTACATGTAAGATATACTGGTGGTATTGTATCCTGACTGTCGTAGAGCTCGCAAAGATCGTTTTTGATCGTAATCTTCATCATAAAATGACTATCTAGGTGCTCAGCGTATTCCCTAGACTGCAAAGAATCGAATATCAGATCACAATTGCTGCATCGTTTACGGGCGTATATTCTATGCGCTTGACCATCCTTGCTTGTTTCGCCATTGAAGATAGTTTTTGCCAGCGGTACTGGGGATATCAACGGTGATGGGATTAAGCCAGCGGCAATCAGGCGATCGATTAATTCCTTTGGATCCTGGACTGCTTGTGCGTTCGAAGATTGGTAGCCGATATTATTACTATTTGGTTCCACTTTGCTCCTCTTCAACTGGTGATTTGGTTCGTGACCTGGTAATCTTCTTTTCTGTCCACGTAGTATAGATGGACGATACGGAAGATTCTGGTAAATCTTCTGATCTCTAGTCTTCTTCTCTATGTTGTGACCGGCATCAAATGTTTGCTGATGCTCAGTCACTCCACTCACCGTGCAGGGCCAGGGTACAGGGTATGTATAATACCCTTGCAAATTCGGGTACTCCTCAGTTTGTCCCATCATTTTGTGGGTCAGTAGGTAAGGAGTAGTATATTTCGACATCTTGATATCTTAACTATCAGAGAAGATAATAAAAGCACACACACAACTAGGATAAATAGAACAAGTAGCACAAATAACACGAAAATCACAAGGTAACACACGTTTTAAAGATAAGACAGAGTTTTTAAGATAGCACAGATACACAGCGTTTTTCACTTATATAAATTCAACGGACTTGAAAAGCTTTGCGTTGTTCCAGCACGAAGAACTGAAATAAAGTGTCGTCATACTGCTTTCTCGCGAATATTTAGATCGGAACCTCTACCCTCTCTCCACCTCTAGCCCCAATTTGTAAGATTATAAAAAGGTAAAAAATCATCGGTTTCACAGAATTTAGCTCCATAAACAAAGGTCCGCATCGCCAGGGAGAGGGCAGAATTTTATTGCAAGGTGTTTAGTGGAGACTTATAATTATGTAGAGGATCAGATAGGCTACCGTGGCAGATGCTATCTGAAGTATAGCTGCACAGATTCGAGGGTCGTTGAAATCTAAACGTCTAGAGGACATAGCAATAGTACAACGGGGATAAGTACCTAATATCCAAAATGCAACTACCATAAGTCGATTGCAGGCCTAATTTTACTGGATATCGGTGATAAGCACCAGCTCTCCCATCCAATGAATTGCTCGTAGCAAATACGTATGCAAATTTCTCGAATCTGACGATTTTCTACCTTTTTCTATAACCTTACAAATTACGGCTGGAATTGGAAAGGGGGTAGAGGTTCCGCTCAGCTAAGGTAAAAATGGGCGTGACTTGGAATCCTGTGCTGATGTAAATATTTTGGAGAAAGCAGTATGATGACACTTTATTTCAGTTCTTCGTGCTGGAACAACGCAAAGCTTTTCAAGTCCGTTGAATTTATATAAGTGAAAAACGCTGTGTATCTGTGCTATCTTAAAAACTCTGTGTTATCTTTAAAACGTGTGTTACCTTGTGATTTTCGTGTTATTTGTGCTACTTGTTCTATTTATCCTAGTTGTGTGTGCTTTTATTATCTTCTCTGATAGTTAAGATATCAAGATGTCGAAATATAATAATAATAATAATCTTTATTGTATTCATACATGAGTATTTTACCATGCTGTCTTTACATATATACATGTGTGTGCATTAATACGCCTCTCTTTTTTTTTTTTTTCTTCTTTTCTTCTCTTTTTTATTTTATCTCTCCTCCTACTCTTCCTTCTTCCTCCTTTCCTCTCTCACCTCTTCTTCACTCCTCTTTTCCTCTCTTACCCTTCTGATCCTTCCCTCCTCCTCCTTCCACTCGTACAGGATTCCGTCCACTCTCACCTTGAAGTCCCCGTTCCTTAGCAGCTCCCCATTCTTTTTCGCTTCCTCTCTTCTTCTCTCTCTTATCCCCATGGCTTCTTTCTTTGCCCTTCTCTCCTCCCAACTCATCCACTGCTCTATTCTCACCTTTCCCCCTTCATTAATTTCCTCTCTCCTCTTCCATATCTCCTCCATTTCCTCTTCTGCCGCAAAGATGATTTTTTTGTGTCCTGGTTTGCGGTCTCCTCCAGCTCCCAACTCGTTCCCTCCAGGATCTCATCCAGCCAGTCCTGCAGCACCTCCTTCTCATTCCAGTTTGTCCCTTTATGGATGATCACACCTCTCTCTCCTACTTTGCTCCTCCCTCCCTCCGTCCTCTGTCTCTTGTTGGTGTTCACAATCCTAACCTCACTTTTCACATTGGTCCTTTCCCCTTCAATCCCTTTTCTCTCCTCTCTCCTTACTTTTCCTTCCAATTTTTCTACCAGTCCCTTTAGTTCTTTGACTGTTCTCTGCATCTTCTCCCTCTCTCTCCTTTCCTCACTCAATTTTCCTTTCAAAATTTCTACATCACCTTCTATGTCCATCATCTTTCTCTCCACCGCTTCTCTTCTCCCTCTCTCCAATTGCAGCTTCACCCTCCACTCCTTCATCTCCTCTTTCATATCCCGCATCTCTCTCTCCACTCTTCTCTCATACTTCGAAGATGTCGAAATATACTACTCCTTACCTACGGACCCACAAAATGATGGGACAAACTGAGGAGTACCCGAATTTGCAAGGGTATTATACATACCTTGTATCCTGGCCCCGTACGGTGAGTGGAGTGACTGAGCATCAACAAAACTTTGATGCCGATCACAACATGGAGAGCAAGGCTAGACATCAGAAGATTTACCAGAATCTTCCGTATCATCCATGTACAGTACGTGGACAGAAAGGAAGATCATCAGTTCACGAACCAAATTACCAGTTCAAGAGGAGCAAAGCGGAACAAAATAGCAATAATATCGGCTACCAATCTTCGAGCGCACAAGCAGTTCAGGATCCAAAGGAGTTAATGGATTGCCTGATTGCCGCTGACTTAATACCATCGCCGTTGATAACCCCAGTACCGCCGGCAAAAAGTATCTTCGATGGCGAAACAAGCAAGGATGCTCAACCGCATAGAATATATGTCCGTAAACAATGCAGCAATTCTAATCTGATTTTTGATTCTTTGCAGTCTATGGAATATACTGAGCACCTAGATAGTCATTTTAGGATAAATCGTCAGCGCAAGATATCAAATAAAATTGTTTAAACAGCTGTGAATACGCGCAATATATCTCAGCGAACTCTACGACAGTCAGGATGACAATGCCACCAGTATATCATACATGTATGTAGCCAAACAAATTATAAATTAATACATCAGTTTATGTATATCTATATTTTTATTACTTTCACTATTTAACATGTGATCCTACTAGATTAATTTAAAATAAATATTCATATGGATTCATAGGAAATATTGGAAAATTGATTCCAATGTGACCGGTAAATATTCATACTTTTTCTACATATTTTAATTGGATTATGATACTAAACATTTTTACTAATGCTTTATTAAACTTTATTGACTCATTCTTTTTTCAAAATTTATGTATTTCTCAAAATTATTATTACTTTATCAACAAAAAGTTTATATCAATACACAGTCTAGAAAGTACTGAATATATTACTATACAATCGTTACACTATGAGGAGAACAACACTGAGCTACTACACTATTAGCTAACAACCTGGTTTAAGCTATCAGACATTTGATATCCAACGCGAAAAATTACACTTAGCCGGGGTTGTGCTGGAAGGGACAGCTGAGGCGATTCTGAGCAAAAAGCGACAAGTCGTATGCGATCGAGCCGCCACTAACTACTCAATATAAACAACACGGTGTTTCACGGAAAAATTCAGCCTCAACGCGACTGTGACGCCAGAACAAACCACGGCTCAAAGAAATCGATCGCGCGAGAGATTACACTTAAGCGCACCACGATTGCTATCCAAACCAAAACAAACTCTAGACGAGCTCTCGAAAATTTAGTTTGATCTTTTTTTTGTGTATCTGTTTTTTTAACCGACGTTATTATGGGCAAATAAAAATTATTTTTTACTTATAATATGCGTAGTGTCCAAAACCTATGTAGTATATTCCTTTGTTTAACTATTATTATAGCTTAAGTTGCTACCTGAAGCACGCACATATCCGTGACGTGCCGCGACGCGGCGTCGGTGAACGAGAGATTGACATGGAAACGTCGGCACTAGTGTGTCCGTCCAGCTGACGATTGAAATAAATGTCAGAAAATTGTTCCTAAAGGCTTATTAAAATAATAAGATAAATATTTCAAGACGAGATCTTGTCAAGACAATATTTTCTATGAACAATACCAAGACAATATGAGTTTTTACGAGATTTTTCAATAGCAATACAATATATTTGCCTGTATTGTGTTGTCTTGACTCTTGCGAAGCCCTATAATATGATACTTTGACTATAATTAACAATTAACAATAAGATCTTGGGTAGGTGGTAAATTTATATATATATCCAAAAATCTTATAATTAATTTACAAACCACAAAAAAATGAATGACACTGAAGTCTCATTATATTCGAAATTAAATGCTTTCCTTTTAAACATACCCTCATAATATGTCTCGATAAAACATTGATAATCCAATCATTCGCCTCAAAACTCTTTTATCCTCAAGGAAGAATCGGAAGCAACAAAGTGTTAAACTGCAATCGATCCCGCACAGATGAGTCGGGAAAGATATATTTCAAATGGCGCTCTTAACCAGTTGATTTAATTACTAATTTAACCTTGCGATTGACCAACTTTTCCCGTAGGTCTGAAATTAGCGTAGCTTGGAAAGCTTGGAAATCTCTTCTCTTCTCTCGCTCACCCTGTACATCCCGCAGCCATTTAATTACCGACCCGGACTGCACTATCGCATTTCTCTTCGCCACCTTCGCACTTTTACCTTCAGCCCCCGACGTTTACGGAACGACTCGACCTTATTAAGCTGGATGTACTAATTAGTGGCGCCGATTCCACCGCATCGATATTCGCAAGCTGGTTACTTGGACCTTTTGGCTGCAGGTAAAAATGCAGGAAAATTGACTGTATCTCTAAATGGTATGTTCTCTGTCTATAAAAAATGATGACCTTTGTTATAAAGCATTTAATACGCGATTCTGATTGGTTGCTAGTTGGTTGCCTAGGTAACGAGATTAGAACCGCGCTTTGAATGCACAACCTTGGTAGACATTTTTGAGAAAATCTCGATGGCAGATTTAGAAAGGATGTATATTAATCATTACCAAGAGTGTAGTATATTAAAGCATGTGTGTTGAAAAGTGGCAACTTAACCCTATATACAAATTACGCATACGTATTTTATTTCTTCTTTCTTGAAAAAGTGATGGTCATTGTTGTGGATCATTGCTACTCTCGTAGAGGAAATTGAGTGAGCAGAATGTGTTGAAAAATAAATGTAATAAAGAAGTAATAATCCGTGTGTTATTTAGTTTTTCTCAAATGCCAATGAACAACGCAATTAAAAGAATAAAACGTATAAACATATTTGAAGAAAAGTTCGGTATGATAGCCAGTGAGTTAAAGTCTATCATTACAATGTCCTTTGAATTGTAAAAGGCTAAACAACTAAAATTGTACGTACTCAATATGTTATCTAGATTCGAATTATGTTTTTTTTCACATCAAGGCCACTGTGAATTTTAAGTTTGGCGGCAATCAAGCAGATGGAGAATTAAGACGAACTAACCCACCTAACAATCGGCGAAGAAGCCAGTTGGAGCTTGGCTATAATAGGGTATGGAAGTCCTATATTTCTCCATTGGAGATCATGGAGGTCTATATCGTTGTGGGGCAGGACAGTAGCGTCAAACCACGTTTGGTGATCTGGTACCTATTTGCTACGTGAATATTTTAATGGTAAACTGCAACTATTGTATACATCTTATATCCAGCACAATTTTAATCGATATCTAATACAAACAAAAAATAAAGAATGTGTAATGCTGTTATTGTAGAAATGTAAGGTCGGACCTCTCTAACGTCCCATTTCTTTCTTTCTATCAAGTAAAAAAAACTAAATCATATGTTTGATACATTTATGGCTACGCTTTAGTCTAACGTAGTTCACTCTATTAGCTGTTTTAACACGGCGTAATTGATAATATTTTGTATGCATATATACTGTTTCATATTCCCCTCTGTATCCCGTATATTTTGTAAACAGAGTTTGCAATTCTGCTATTGCAGAATAGAAGGTCGGACCTCAGGTAATTAAATCCGTAATTTTTTATTGGCATATGTTTTTTACTTGCTTCTCTTTTTCTTTACGTTTATATGTCTTAACGACCGCAAATAGCTAATTATATATGGGTGATTCCGCCATAACTTGCACATTCTGCGTCCAAGTCTCTAGCGCATTAATGAGATACCAAAAAAATTTCCCATAATTTATTCTAATGTAATTTGCAACGAAATACTAACGCTAAAAAATCTGGGCGAGTTTGCCTGTCCCGATTTAAAACTAATCGACGAAATATACCCTAACTGTCAGTTCCGTAACATGTCTGCAACACAGATTTAGGTGCATTAAACAAATTTCTGCATGCACGTTTTGGAATATAAAATTATAACAACATATTTCTCATATCTACATAATTAAAAAGTTCTTTTTATTATTAAAACATTGAGTTTACTTTTTGTCCATAAATTTACGAGAAAAAGTTGGGTACCGCGTTATCGAAACTAAAAAACGCATTGGTTATTATAAGGGCACTACCAACCGGTAGATTATCAAACTATAGGTTACGATGTGTCAAACAATCCGGTTGGCACTCGAAAAATTCAAAATTTTCCAAATGTGAGCCATTTTGGTTGTTCAAAGTGAAAGAAAAAGCACAATTTGTCAGTTCCATTCCTCGATGAAACTACTACTTAAATAAAATATATTAAAAAATAAAAGGTGCTTTTCTCAAGCAAATAGCGAGTACTTTCAAGCCTATATAGGGACAAATTTAATATATCATTTAAGTAGGCTGTACGTGTAAATAATAGGTTATATGTCAGTTCCGTAACACCCAATATTCAGTATTGCTAATAATATCAATCATTGCTTTTAGTAAACGTCCTCGCCGGCGCAAAAGTAAAAAGAAATAAGTATGAGAAAACAAAAAATTACTACTATAAGTACCTATATTAATGTATGCCAATCGCACAAAAACGTAAAACTACTAATAAATGGAAAGGTGTCCGAAAAACAAGAGTATTGAAGAAAAATCATGACGCAGATAAAGAAATTGCTGAGTTAATCCTATAATTAATCATTTGATTTGATTGTTTTAGGCATTCTTAGCAAAAAAATATATCGCGCCGTTCAAATTATATATAATTACTAGAATTTTGTGAATTCATGGTCAGTTCCGTTGCACGTAAGATCATGTTTTTTCTATACAACTTTTTATAGGAGGTCGCAATCCTGTTACGGTTAAAAACAGTTGACTTGTATGTTATAACGGCATGATTGACTGCGCTAGAACTTTAAATAAATCGATTTAGTCAAGAAACATTTTGTAGCCTGTTTTATGCAAGTTACGGCGGAATCACCCATATATACAAAACTGTATATATTCTAAGACTCTATCGCACGTTAATACATTAAAAAATTACTCTATTGACATCAATATACATACGAGAACAATTAATTTTGAAAGCATATAACACTACCGATTCTCAAAATTTGAGAAATGCAAAAGAACTTGGCCTGGTGAGCGTACTCCCAAAAATACAATTTTACCATTTTTAGGCCCTGAAGTCCCTTTCCCTCCAAACACCCAACCGCATAAGCTACTCCGTTTATTTTTCACCCTCCACTGCAGTCTCGTTGACGACGAGAGCGTTGGCTCAATTTCATCCGGATATTATATAGGCATACCCGTATAGTATGTAAATAGCCGGAAGAGCGCGAACAAACGGGGTTCAGCCGAGTTCAAAGTTGCTCGCGCGCTTATATCTACACATACGCGGGCGGGCAGTGCTAAAAAAATACGGAATATCGATGGAATAACGAGCGCATGCATATAACAGCCTCTCCATCCAGATCTCGGCCACGAGATAACGCGACGACCATCTTGAGTATATACCGCGGGCTAAAGCTGGGCTTTATACAAGCTTGCGGTAGAGACGGGAGCCTTTGTATCGAGGAAAGTGGCACTTGTCCCCTCTGTTATATGCGAAATTATCGCTAATCAGCTGCTGGTTAAGCGGAATTTTATACAGCGCTATGGGTTTGCGTAATGTTTATTTTGAGGAATAAATCGACGAAAAAAGAGCGGCTCGAATCCTGAATTCAGATGGCGATGCGAGCGACGTGTAAAAGCCGCGACGAAAGAGGGATAAACTCTGTAGTATAGGCGATATCGGAAATATCCGGGACGAATATAACGAAAAGCAGAGAGACACTGACAAAAACAAACGAGCGCCGCGCGCGAGCACGGAATCCTCATCGCGGACGATAAATTCAAGGATCTATACGTCGTGAGAGAGAGAGACCTGCGTCTTACATATATATACACACACAGGAAATATATTGCAGCAGCGAACCTCTTGTGTACTCTAGCTCCCGATTCTACCCCGTTCTCGGCTATTTTTTTTTCGCGTATCGCGCATCTCGCGATATGTTTGCACTGGTCGCGTGTGCGCTTGGTGTTTGAGGGATAAATTAGTACCTCGAGTTTGCGGATGTTTGTTTTCAATTTTGCTTCGTTATCGAACTGATTAGAATACGGGGGTTTGGAAAATTCGTCGGGTTTGCTTGTATATACAGCGAGAAAATTTTGATGTAGCGATAGAAACTTTATGACGATTCATCGGAGACATACATTTTCAATGAAACATTTGAATACTTGATGTGAATCTAAAGTGGTTCTATTCGATCGATATTGTATATCAATACGATCTTCGCTGCAAAAACAAGTATGTCTAATTGAAGAAGATCGTAAAACCATAAAAAATCCAAAGCCAATGGAATCTTCACTTTCCGCAAGACTGCACAGCTCATTTCCGCTACATCCGCAGCCAGCGCAGTTGAACTTCGCGCCATAATATATCTTTTTCATTTCCCCCAGATTTTCCTTAAATCTTCTGACAGTGGAGTTGGTACGTCGAAAAAAAAACAAATAAAGCAAACCACGCGCGCAGCAATAGCTCCGTAGGTTTGAGGAAAAGCTCGCGAGGGGGTGGTTGCCGAAATGGAAAGAGGAAAAAGAGAGGAGGTAGTGTGCAGCACGAGCGCGCGGCCTATTTCGACGCCCTCTTGAAATTCGAATCACGCGAGTGCCGATGTTCCACTATTTTCTCCCTCTATATTTTTTTTCTTCTTATTCTGTGTGGTTATAGTCCTGAGATATCGGTGGTTATCTGTATTATACGTAACCAAGTCTGATTTGAAAAAGTATGACTCTCGTGAATTTAAAGACTCTTACCTCATTACCCGCGATTTCCCGGCCAGGTACGCGTCTCTGCAGTAGATTCCGAAAAGCTGCGCCAAACAAATCCAGCCGCTCGTCTATATATACGAATTCCAGAACGACTGAGCCGTCTCTTCTGCTTTCCGGGCGAAATTCGAATTTCGCGCTCGCTCGGCTTTGGCTTCCGATTTCGCAGACTCGCTGATACGCGAATTTCGCGTGTAATCAGGTTTTAGGAACTACTTTTCCTCCTGTGCGTGTGTATTTCCTTCGAACGCGTCGCTTGTTTATTCACAAGTTACTTCTTTCAAAGCTACATTTTTTGGAAGCAAAGCTCGGAAATTCTAAAATTTGCTTCGGCCTGATTTTTCCGTGAAAATTCATACGTTATCAGCCCATTCGCATGCACGCCGGAACGTCTTCCGCGGAATCTCTCGTAGCCGGCCATCAGAGGCGAAATTAGAACCCGACCAAGATGGTTCTTCGCATACGCTCTTTTTTCAGACCCTATCGAACAAGTGCCAGAAGTAGGAGAGAGAGTATATAGGTAGACGAAGTATCAGGTTATCGGCCGACGTCGGCGGCGTTTTGAAATTTAAATGATTCTCACGGCGACCTCGTGAAATATTCAAATGATAGATAAAGGCCGCAAGGGATAATATTGGGAATATCGAGGGAGATAAGTCATGGTTCTTCGCGCGCTCATATAATGCTATATGATTCTCTATGATAATGCGGACTGGGCTCGATAAATTCGACCGGTTCCTTCGGAGTTTACCGAATGTAAAGTGGATGGACTGAGCGCTCGGAGAATGTGTGTACTTTGTTTGGAATATTTAAAAAAATGGACATGTTGGACAATCTATCTTCTTTTTTTGTTTTTCTTGTAAGACGCGGAATCAAGCGTTTTTTTAACAATAATTTTTTGTACTTTTTTCTATGTAGAATGGAGTTTAGTTTGAAATTAACTGTTTTCTCGCACTAAACAAGCACACATTTTAGAATAGAATCATAATAATAATTAAGAACAAAAAATTTTGTTCACTTACTCGCTGCAGTTGAATAGAGGATAATCGAAAGTAACCGGTGTTATTCTTACCTGAAAAGAAAAACAAAAGTTGAGTAATAATAAGAAAAAACAGCCAATCAATTCTTCAATCACAGGTCGAAAAGCTTTCGAAAACTGAACAATCGCTCTGACGAACAATCAGGAAGACAGCTCGCGGACCTCAACGAAAATCTGGAGAAAATGGAAAAAGCGCTTCGTACATTTGATGGAAACGCGTCGATCGCTTCCGCGTCGTGTGGCTCCCGGGGGTCGTATGAAATCAAAATCGCGAGAGACGGTAGCAAGAAAAGAGCAGCCTGGGGAGATATAGCCCCCGCGGAGTTTTGTATGTATCGAGGAAGCGTCTGTTTAGAAACTTTTTAAAATCCCGATAATATTCTGCGCCTTGTTTACGCGGGCTCTTCTAAATATGCGCATCATCTCGTCGACGTTACGTATACTAACGTCGTTTTCGCGTCGGAAAAAATTGCGTGACTATGTATGAGGTGAAAAAACAACGTGTGCTGCAGATGGTCCATATTCGATTTTTTGCGCCCGCGTTCGTCGCGTTGCATCGAAATTAACAAACGGAGAAAAAAATCGAGAGGAACTTGTAAATAGCACGTGTACGCACGAACGATATTGCGCAGGTTTTTTTAGGCCATTCATCTTTTCTCAATGTATTACAAACAGGCCGCGGAAATGACTGATTGGACAGGGCTCGTAAAAAACTGCATCGAGCGCATGTGCTCCGGAAGATCCGGTGAGTACAGTTGGGGTAGAAAGTTGGGGTTGCATAAACGATTATTACGATACTGCTTATGTTTTGCGCGTTGAATAAGTGTATATTAGAATATCAAGGAAATTCAAACGTTTGGAATTACGAGTGACGATTTTTTAAAAATAATTCTTGATCGATATTCCACAAGTGGATAATATCAATAACAGAAAACTCAAGAAGCAGCATCAACTTCAACGAACTTTCCCGAAAACAACCGCCGTCTGGGGAGAAAGTCGTTCGAACCGATCACCATCTCGCCGCTACCTATATACTATATATATACACATATATACGGTATAGAAGCGCATCTCGCCTTTTGCGCTCCACTGTACGAACGACGGCTCTCGGACGAAACAATTTTCCACAGCCCGAAAGTAAAAAAGAAGCGACGAGAGAACAACGCTCTCTTCCCGGGATGTGTATGGGAAACGACTGGGATCATCATATACGGCGAATGCTCTCTCGCGTATTTCGCGATCGGAAAATTTAACGCATATAGGAGCGAATTGTTTCGGCTTTGTACCGTTATCTATGCAATATAATAAGTAAGTGTATATAATTTCATACCGATCGTTGAGACGCCCGAATTTACGCGATCGGTATATATATATATAAACAGAAATGTTTGACGTGCCGGTCTCTAAAAGTCGCGCGGCGTTATAATGCTCGTGATTCGTGTTATTATGTCGCTATTAATCAAGCCGTATAAACTGCGGGAGAGGGAGAGAGCTTGCGTTGACCAATAAATGCATCGCGCTGTAATTGAGAAATGCGTGCGAGTAATTAGTGCCTTGGTGTTGCGGAAATCGCCGGTTATAATTGAGAGATTGATTGGCCGATTGAGAACGTTTCGTATATTAATGAACTCGATAATATATATTATAATGCATGCATATATTTGTATTACTTATTTAATTTATGGCGCGATTGATTTATTAATTGTCGCGAGCGCGTTCGCGCTTTTAAGTGAAAGTCAATTCGCGCCACAAAATAGCGGATGAAAAAACAATAATTACATAACGGAGGACATAGGACATCCAATTCTTCGTTTTTCTTAATTGATATAAGTAAATTAGTCGCTTTTTCGTCTGCTATTTTATTATTATTATTATAGATTTATTTGCACTAACCAAAAATACATACATATCACAGTAACATTATGCTTCGTCATATCATAGATTTGTCACACGACGTGACGATACCAAGTACAATTTATATTCGCGCTAATTTATAAGGTCAATACAGTATACAATACAATTACAAGGTACAATACTAGACGGCTTATCACATTTTTTGTTTATTATATATGTATATTATACAGCTTACATCTATCAGTCGACGACACTACCATCATCGCATTGATGGATGTGTCGATGTATTGCTGCTTTAAACCGACCAAGTAACGGAAGGTTCTTTAGATTTCGAGGAAGAAAATTCCATAGCCGCGCCTCCTGTGCACTGAATGACTTGAGTCCAGTGTCAGTACGCGAAACGGGAACTACGAGTTCCTTGGGGTCCATAGAAGAGGTTCTACCCAGGTTTCTCTCAAAAAGGGCAGCGAGGTACAGATGCTGTCCCATAATAAATGCTTTATAAAGCAGTACAGCCGCAAAATACTCCCTTCTTGCCATCACCGAGACCCAGCCTATCCTTCTTCTATATGGGGAGAAGTGCTCGTGCCTTTTAGCACCACAGATGTATCTCACACATGAGTTCTGCCATCTTTGAAGTCGGGTGTTGAGTTTTATGGCGCGAAATTTGAATTTTCAATTGGCTTTCGGATCCCCTTCAACCTACTAACAAAAGCTGTAATATTTCCAAAGAACAATTTCAGCATCCCGTAACGACAACACACACTCGAGCTTCTCTGATTCACGTTATTGCTCAGCCGTATACGGTTAATCAGACCCTTAAAAGAAAAGCGCCTCGCTCTATAGTCCCCGTCGTCGAGAGAGCGCGACGGGCAATTTATCGTCGTAATTGAGAGATGCGTGCGCGAGTAATAATCGTTCGGCCTCGCGGAAAATCGAGCTTGCGATACACACCGCTAGGTGGCGTCCGCGTATTATAAGAGTGCTCGCTACAGACACCCGCACAGCAGAGTAATACCGCGCACGGCGCCGATGCGAAACCTGCCCATTCTGACCGCATTCTCCATTATCATAAAACGAGCGGGATAAAAGTTTATCGCCGTCATATGTACACGCAAGCCGCACGGAAATTGAGCTTTACAGAAGGCTGTAACTTCACAGCGGATGAGATACTCGCCGAGAGAACGTTTATAACCTACTCGCGCTCTCTTTCGATCCCCCCTACTGTAGCAGTATGCGGCTTCTTCGCAGTCTTGCGCTCTCGTTGTTTCTATTTTTTTTGTATGTGTATAGATAGAGAAAGCGTTGCGAAGCAGATTTTTCAAAAAAGATACTTTCTTACATTCGCTCTCGCTCGACTCTCGAGGCTTCTATTTTTTTTTAAACGTGTATAGTATAATCAGTGCACCGGTGCTTTACTAGAACGCGGAATGAAAAAGTAAGGGTCCTTTTAGTGCACACGATAAAACTGTTTTATATCACTCGCGCTTAAACCCGGATTTTTTTGTCTAATTACAAAATACTGATTTATTCGTGCAGTCTATAACGAAATTATGAATACTCAAAAAAATCTCGAACCCCAGCGGGCAACGAAGCGTAAAAAGATGCGATAACGAGCGCAAGCTTGCCCGTCGAAAAAGTCAGGCCTATAATCCGGTCTCTCTGGTCGAGTACCTACTTTTGCCGCATCGAGAGAAATCGGCCCTTATAATTCCGGCGCCATATGCGCGCTTATATTCCTCCTCTCCCGACACGACATCTGTGTTGACGCAACAATGGTCGGGCACCCAAGTGGCCCCCGATGCATCAGCTATATATAATGTATATATATATATTCTTGACTGCAGAGCGCGAGTGTCGTCGTTAAACGCGGCGTCATTGTCTGCAAGGCTACTGAGTCGTCGTTGTTGTTGTTGTTGTTGTTGTTGTATATACACAGCATCAAGACGAAATTGAGAGTAATACTTGCGTTGTTATTATGCTACATAGTCTCCTCGACTCTCGAAGTTGTTATACTCTCTGCGCCGGATGATTGCCAATGTTTTTTTAGTTTTCCCTTTTTATCTATGTACATTGAGTTTTTCCGCGGGATATATATATACAGTACTCACAATAACGCAGTGAATTACTGATGCTCTCGAAACTTTCGGAAAGCCTCGATTTTCATGTTAATTCAACGGACATATGCCGCGATGTGTATATATATATATATATATACAGCGGCATATAAAAACAAGTATTATTCATACTCGAGTGTTTCACTCCTCCACCGCACACAATACATGTATAACTTCGATTTCAGCTCACTTATTTATCACTTTCACTCGATATTATTCCCCCCTTATGACCCCTTACATAGTCGTCGACGAGTCCTTATGGTTAATAGTAACACAACGTGTCCGTAACTGCATTAGCCCGGCCAATTTCCTCTGGTTTTCATCGCGGATACATCGAACCACGTCTGCTTCGCGTTGCGCTTTGTACTTCTATACTATATATATATATATATATATATATATATATATGTGAAACGTAGCATTTCTAGAGATTTATGGGGAGTGCAATGGTCAGCCTAACGTTTTTTTATAGAAATTAATGTAATTTGATAATTGATTTGAAAATAAGTTTTGATTATACTTATAACATACAAAAGTGATGCATATATACTGTTTGCGGTTAAAGCAACTTTATGTATAGGTTTTAGTTTTGTGTATTTTTGCATTAATAAAATTACGTATATGTAATTTAAATTATATTAAATACAGCTGAGTAAAAAATGAGTCGATTGAATATTCCGCGCTTTTAAAGAGAACGAGTATAGTTATGCTAATACAATAAGCGTAATCAACGATCATACATTTATACCAATAACGGTACTTTTTCATTTCGAAAATTAAAGATCAACGTATCTAATCGCATCACATAACTAAGACGTACTTGGTAAATTTAGTTATAACATAAAGAAAGTTGAAACATTTTTTATGAGACATCATAAGTTGAACAACCGCGCCGCGTATTTTTATACAGCCGCGCCAATTAATTACAAGAAATCCACAACACAGCCGGCTTGTTTACACCCCCGCATTTCGTCAGCAGTAAAAGCTACTTCGAAAGCCCCAAATCGATTATCCATGCTGTATATATAGGTATATTATATACCCAAACAGGCAACTGTCGCGCGGGACTACATACCCCCACATATATATATATATATATATATATATATATATATATATATATATATATATATATATATATATATATATATAGATCCTTGTAATATTCCGAGCCACGTGTGTGCACGCGCCGCTCGATTAGCGGAGATTTCACGGGCTACCAAAAGAAAAAGCAACGACGCTACTTACTTCCGGCGGCGACGGCTTTATTTTTCCGAATTATGTTTCTCGCACAGATGTACACGAGCCCAGCACATATGTTACGCATATCCGCTATATAGTATCGGAGTATATATAAAAATTGAAATTTTAAGTAACTCGCGCGCAAGGCATAACGTCATTGTAAATCTGATTTCCCGTCACAGCTGATCAACTTAGACGACATAAGGCTGCTGCAATGCAGATTCACCCTTACATGCGCACCACCAGCAGCGCGTACATATCGAGAGAGAGAGAGAAGCTCGCTTGGTCGCGCGTTAATTCAATTCCGCGCTAATTAAGAGAGGCGCGAGCGGCTCCTTCGCTCATTCAATTTGAATGTGCTGGCGTAGCCCCGGCGCAGTGTGTACACGCGTGTGTGTGTGGACTCGGCGCTTTTCGGGCTATATATATATATACTGAACACCGCGAGGATTCGCTTTGCCTGAATTTTGTGTCGACTTTTTCAGCTTTTCTCGCAGCGTTTCAAATTTTAAAATATATATATACTCTTCTGCGACTTTTTAACGATGGATAATCTTCTCGCAGCGATGTATTGCAATAATTTTGGCGGGAAATTCAAAACTTTTACATTATTTCCCTCTTAGTCTTCGAATTTCGCGATCTTCGACGCAGCCGACCATAGTCGCACTCAACGTATATAGCCCGAGGGCAATTATCATGGAATGCCCATGACTCGTTGCTCTCGTGTAGCGACTACTAGTGTACTATATATGCACCTACTCTGCCGCGCACACTCAGGACTATATATCGTTGCAATTTGCGGCCGCCGCTCGAGCTGCCCTAATTCAAAGCGACTGCGCCCGTGCATTTCCCGAGAAGGTTATCGTGATTGTTTACGGGCTATACGCGCTGTTTTGCGCGCGAGCTATTTATATATGCAGAGCGTTATTTATCGGACGGTAAACACTTTTTTTTCTTTGCTCGTGCGCAGATGGGGTGGGTTTTTTGCCGGCTCGCATTTTCTCCCATTTTGCTCACTTCTGGTATAGGTATCGATTCCATTTTTTAAAAGCTATAAGTAGTTAATACCTTGTTCTATTGAAAATAGACGAAATATAGCCCAGTTTTCGACTCCCGATAAAAAGCTTTTTAAGACATTTTCTAAGCAATTTTTAAAGTAACGCAAGATATTAATTGTAGCATTTTAGAAGGCATTTTCAAGCTCATAGACATAGATTGGATTGCCTAAAGCAAAATAGAAATGATAACTAGGAAAAGGCTGGAAAATAGCCATATGTAAAATGTGCTCAGTCACAAAAGTGACAAAATCAGATAATCATGAATATCTTTGTAAGGCGTGCTTAAATTACTATGTTATTGACTATTGTATAAATAACTTAAAAGCCGGAGAATAGGTATTGCAAATTTATCTGTACGCAAGTGTACGCAAGTGTACGATACGAAAGGTTAAGTCAATATGATTTTGAGGTTAGGTCCATTCTATTAAATGCTCAAGAAGTGTGACAAAAAACGTTTCATCGATCACTATAGTTATTTCTACCAATTCTAAACTATATCTCATAGCGATTTCTTGGTTTTCTGGCTATTTTAAATATTTGGATAATATTGAACCAATCGTCACAATTTTTAATCGAATTTGTTGTAATAAAATGGACCAGATACTTCGCTCGAGGAAATATATCTAATGTGAAAAAATGATGTTTTTCTTCGGTACAGACGATTTAAATCGTATCGCTGTATGAATATATGAAAAGACTTTTTAAAATATTTTCACGGTCTCTCGAATGTCGCGCGTCTTTTTATATTCAGTCGAGAAACGTTCGAGTGTGTATATAGTGTAAACTGCTTCTTTGTAATGCTAATCGAGGCTTTAATTCGCTTTAATTATCCGATCAACACTGGAGACCACATAGTGTACGGCTGATGACCCTAAATTAGGGCCGTTCATTTAAAGCGATCAATTCGAAGAATCGCGGTTATTTCATGCTTGCTCTTTGCTCGAAATTGCACTTTCAAAAATGCAACGACCTAAATTAGCTTTTATACCAGCCGCTTGCGTGCGGCCTCTGATGTATATAATGTGTACACTATGCACACATATTTGTTTTATTTGACTTGCAAAATTCATGAGCAGTCGGGTTCCGCGAGTGTGTATATAATTGTGCACTTCAATTGCCCAAAATTATTTTTAAAATGGTGCGTAATTTTATTCGCAAAATTATGGTAAAATCCAAGTTTACGCATATTTTTACAGTATAATAACGATACTACTTTTCTTTTAGGAGAAATACACATATTACGCAAAATTATATTAGATATTAAAACAGTAATTTATAACACAGTTTTTCAATTTCAACCTTAATAATTCAAAACTAATAAAGAATTCTGTGATATTCTGATAAGTTTAAGTATATAATATAAGAATATTACAATTATATCGCATCAAACTGTATAAAATTTTGTCCTAATTCAAACCGAATACTTGCACATTACCCGTTAACCAAATCGAATAACGTCTCTAAATCATTCACTACATCAGTTTTTCAAGAAACAGGAATTAAAAAAAAACTCCAGACACTACTATATGCGCGCGTATAGCCGGGAGGCAGCGATTCGCGCGTTGTACATACACAGACGCGAGAAACAGTCCAAAATAAAAAGACACGACGACAGTCTCGCGTCTACGCTCCGGAAAGAAGACTAGCTTCAGCAGAAGAAGAGAAATGAATCCCGTATACGTCTGGTGGGTCACTGGATTATCTGCGCCCAGGTAGAGTGAGCCCACCCCTTTCATATATATATACATACTGCATAGGTACGCGTGTGTGTACATATACAGCTCTATGTACATGCACGTGTGTACACAGAGATAGAGAGAGAAAGAGAATGAGAAAAGGGAAAAAAGTCACCGCGGGGCGAGTAGGAAGACAGCCGTCGCGCGGAAGTGCAATGCCGGATTACGTGTATACACGACGCCTTACATAAACACGCGCCGCGTTGCGCGCATATTCATCTCGCTTGCGCGAGCGCTTTTGTGTCTTTGCCCTCTCGGATAGCTATAATACATACGCGCGGTGGTATATAAGGTAGGAACGCTTGCAGCAGAGCCGCATTCCTGCGAGGAATGGAGATTCTGACCCACTTTGTATATATATAGGGATGTGTATCGCTGCTCTTGTTGGAGTTATTTATTGCTTCTTGGAGGGGGTGAGGGGGTTACTTTTGCCCTCTTTATTGTGGCAGTGTAGGGTGAGCTTTTTGTTCAGCTAATTGTGCTGCAATTTAATAGTTTTTGTACGTTTTTAATTTTAGAAGGGGTTGTTAAGATGTGCAGTGGGTGAAATTATTACGGTGTGGTCTAAGACATTTTTAGCCTATTGTTGGCGGTTTTTGCCTGAGGAAACTTATTGCAATCCGACATATTACGATGTGAACGTTTTCTATTGTCAATCTTTTAGGGATGCATGATTAAACATACTTGTAATAGCCTAAACATTTATTCTCAAATTTTCTTCAAACACGCAGAAAAAAGTTATATTTTATTATTATTTCTATAATCCACATACAAAAATAGCTTTTACCATAGAAAGAGCATAAAATTACCGATTTTTTCACGTTGTTTTGTATCCAATTTATCTTATGATTACGTTTTTAATGTATCTAATTAATTTTGTTTTCTATAAAAAATTATTATAAATTACTATATAAACACAAAGTATGTACAACTAATTGTATATGGATGAAACATTTTTTGTATTGGAGTAATACAGGAGCTACGTGCCAAAGAATTGGTAGCGGTTTTATTTTTATATGCATCTTAAATTGCATATACAAAGCATTAATCTATTAAATATACTCAGGTACACTGTAAAAACGTAAAACGCTTTTTTGTAATGCAGAGCCTACTTGTTCATAGATTTCGAAGAGCACTTCTGCACTTATAGTAACGCTTTAAATGGTTATACGTAGTATTCAGTGTGAATATTTTTGTATTAAAATTACATTTTAAAAAGTTGTCTACATTAGTTTAAACATAAAATTTGTCATTTCAAAATTTTGTAAAACATTTTTTCTTACTAAGCTACGTACAGCATTTTTAAATTAAATTTGAATACAAATCCCTACACTCAATTTCCAATTAAACGTGTATTTGAAAAACATCCAATAATGTAAATGTGCTCTTCGATGTCCCAAAATTTTAACTAACACTTGTTGTGTCATGGATATGCTATATAAAAAAAATGATTTAAGATGGTCATGCCCCATCTCATTTAAACATATTTACGCTTATAACACCAAACGACTAAAAAGCAACGCAGTATTCATAAAGAAGCTAATAAAATATTCTCTCCAACCACTCCAACGTCCACCAAAAACTGAACCTTCAAATCCACCATTAAAAAAAAAAGAAAAAAAAAATTGGCTGAAAGAGGCTTGAAAAAGACCATAGCATCTCGCGCTTCCACGTGAATAATTCCGGGTGCTTGCATTCTTCTCGCACGCGCGTAAAAGAATCTTTACAGTTAAGTATATACGCGCTGTGGCACTCTATGCGGGGTCCTTCTTTCCTCTTTGCTTTTTTTCTCTAGGGGTCGAGGGGATAAGCCGCTGACAAAAGAAGAAGAAGAAGCTGGAGCGAGTGCAGCAGCAGGAATATAAGCCGAGACGAAAGTTGGCCGCCGATGCAGAAGAAGAGACGACAGAGGCGGTGAAAAGGCCGAGCGGTATACACACAGAAAAGTAGATGCCATAATAAGGAGGGCCTGTTGCACGTGATTGACCAGGTGCGAGGATTTCGAATATCCAGAGGTCACCGGTCTTTATGCTTCCATTGAATTTTTTTTTTCGAATCGTGTAACAGTACAGATGAATCGAGTAAAAAATATTGCAATATAATGTATCGTTTTATACATACATCGACTATTTATTGTGGGATTCAAGATTTCGAAAATTGAGCAACCGTTTACTATCCCAGCCCTTTATGCAAAAAAAAAACATTTTAGCGCGAAATTCAAATACTACAGCCGCATAAAGTGTCCAAACTATAAAGAAAAGCATTTTCCCTCTCGTATAATAGTATCTCTCGAAGAAAAGCGCAAAGGGTCAAGTGCCCTCTCAAAGCAAACCCAGAACGAAACAGCCTCTTTCTCGCGAAAAGAAAGAGGATCCAGAGCGCAGCAGCGCGAAGAATGCAGAATTCAATTTCGAGTCGAATTCGCGGTGGCTCCTGCTGAAGGATTTGCAGTAGTTGTTGGCGTGCGGCCCTCTCGGAATTCACGCGCGAATTCCTATCTCTCGTGTCTTGTCAGGAGCGGAACAGCACGAAAGGCTGCTTATACGCCGCGCGCGCGCGCGCGCGGATTTCAATTTCAATTTGCATCCTTAAGCCCCGCCGTCGCGTTCGCGAAGCAGCCGTCAAAAATCACTTCAATCAACGGAGTTTTTTCCGCTTTCGCTTGCTGTTGTTGTTTTTTTTTTGTTAGAAGAGCTTTCGAAACTTGTTTCTCGAACGCCAGAGCTTAATATGGGACATTTTTGATAGCTCCAGAACGCGTATGTTTTTCATCGAAGTGAAATATGATAAAAAAGAAACAATCGAAAAACAAACATACGCTCCATTAAATCAACTCCGCAGAGGTTCGATGCCACAGTAAAAAAAAGAATTTTAAAGCCGAACAAAAACATCGAGGATCGTTCGCAAATTAAGCGTCTGTTGAAAGCCGTCAGAACTATATATACACTGGTCGAATAAAAAAAAAGAGCCAAACACGGGGACAGATAAAACGAGCTAGACTTAAACGCTCGCGAACTTTGCGTGCGCGCCGCGAGCGAAATTTCCGCGTATATACAATGCCGATCCATTGCCTTTCGCTGTCAGAAATAATCTCGCGCTGATAAGTAATTGCTGTAGCGAGTGTTTTGCGCGTAACATTTTTGACAACAGCGAAAATAAAAAATACACACGCGGTAGCGGAATATCCATCGGTTAAAAACGCAATAATATTTTCATGAAAAACGTTCGATTGCACGAGTCGCTCGATTGTTATTAGTGGGATTTCAATAACGTTTTGTTCGTTCTTTTTTGAACGTTTTATTGTTTGCTCGCTCTTCTGTACGAACAAAAAACGGATCGACTAATAATTTCTAATATAAATATATTCCAAAACCGCCAACGAGCATTTGTATTACCTGCGCGACATGACGTCTTTCTGCCTGCACGTATATGCACTTTGGAATATAGGAAAGACGCTGTCGCTGCTGCAAGTGTGTGATATAACGAGGAACTAGTGGCACATAATTTATAATGGCAAGGAGGGTTAATTTCCCTGCAGGCTCGTGTGTGCTCTACACACACACACATATATATATATATATATATATATATATATATAATGCGCTGTTTTGTGATGATTTTTTTGGCATAATTAGACGTATATATATCCGTTATAATTAGTGATAGTTGTCATATTATGTCCTTGAAAATTCAATAATTTTAGAGCTTTTATTTTTATTGTTCCGTGTATTCATAGAAAACACGACGATATAAGAATATTGGACAATTTTGTAAAATTAAGTACACCCGGGGAACAAGAAGAGATTTAAAGAACAAGCAGCTTGTTCTGTCGTTCTTCATATATGTAGATATAATAACCCTGATAAAAACTTCATTGCGTGGTTTCGTTGAAAATTGCTATTTTTCACCAACGTTGGCCTATAATCTGTGAAAATTTTACCAGGAAACCCATGTTCTTTTGTGCACTGTTTTTATTCCTTATATTTGTAAAGATTTAAGTTTTCATACTAATATAATTAATCGTAAAGCGTAAAACTTGTTCTAAATTTCAGTACACAGACAATACGGCATCCAAAACCAATCATCCCAAATATTCCATACATCCAGCGAATGGTCTCGAATAAAACTTTTCCGTGCGTTATATAGAAACTCTCTTGCGTGTATACATATACGAACCGGATCCTGCAAGAGAGAAAGAGGGTACAATATACACAGAGGCCACGATTCTTTCAAGTTGTGGATTATTCCAGCTCGTTTGCGCGCGCGGCGATCTTTTTGCTCCCTCCCTCGTGTTGTTTTGGATAATTTCTTTAGAGGCCCGGCGACGAACGAAATTATGAATTATGATTCGCTCTTTTTTTTCATCATCGTGCAGCTGCCCGCTTTTGTCCGAGTATATTTGGGTCGTCGTAAATTTGGAACGCTTGTAAACATTGTTTGGGTCTCGAGTGTGTTATACTATTATCTATTTCCAGGAGTAGTTACGTACGGTAATGCTTTGAAATTAATCGGTGACTTTGCAAAATAGCACATGTGTTTTTAATAATCTATATTTATACAGGTATACGTTGATGCGATTTTTATGAATCGACGAATCAGGCGTAAAATTGCATTTTACGTCCCTTTGGATCGAAAATCGAAAGTAAAAATTGTCTTATAATCCGATTAAAGAATTAAACACGCGTAAATGAAGTTCCGCAAACAATTTGCAAAAAACGCGATAAAAATAACAAGAAGATTTTCGACCTCTGGAAAAATAAATCTTGCTCACTGAAATTTCTCTGGATTCCGTAAAATTGAGCGAAATCAAAGCGCAGGGGATGGCAAAGGGGGGGGAGGCTGCGGTAGAACGACGCAGCCGCGGAGCTACGGACATTTGAACGGCTTTGAGAGAGAAAAATGCCGGTCTACCTGACAGTAAGCTTGTAACTACTATGCGATTACGGAGCTAAAAGAGCGAACTCGGCAGAGAGCCGGAATAATTTCGAGAGTATTATATAAATTTGAATATATTTCAAAAGGCCAGTTTAAAAACCAAAGGCAATTTTTCTCCGAACTTTTTCTCTCTCCAACCCCGTCAAAAAATGAATCTTCGTATAAATATCCCTGCAATAAAGACACAGAACGAAAAAAAATCCGTTCTCCCCTCGTAAAACAATTTACCCCAATAACAACCCCTCCACCCTTTCAGCCAATCTATAATCAAAAAAACCCCTCTCAAAAAACGAAAAATCACTCGGAACATCTGTTCCAACTCACTCGTTTTCTCGAAAAAAATCGCATATACCTGAGACCCGCAGGTGCTCCTTGGCTCGAAATTCCGCAAGGCATATCCGGCGAGCGTCGGCCGATGAAAGGCCGAGCAACGCCTCTTATCTGCTTCCGAAAATCTCGGCTTGTAAACAGGCCACAGAGAGATGCGCACTTTGAGCTGAGGCTGCTTTTGATGTGCGCGAGAGAGAACGTGAGATTGCAAGAGGTAAATTGTAGGATGGAAAATTTTTTTCATATCGGTTTGTTAGTTTTTTGGCCTTTATTTCACGTTTACCGATCCGTTTGGGTTGAGATATACGTAATGTGTACGCTTTTTTTTTTGTTAATATTTGAAGAGCCGCGTCTATGGCGATTCGTAAAATCAATACACGAACTCTATATATATGCGTTTCGGGAATTTCAGAAATTTCTCGGCGCTTTTGTACAATCGACGTACAATTTGTATATATATATATATATATATATATGCTTTTGACAGCGCTACAAACGCGAGTTCGGCTAATCAAACTTCAGTTATATCCGAGTGCGTAATATGCTTTTGTGCATACATAACGCATCAGTGTATTTTATTTATCATTATAATTCAGAAAATATATATTACAAATTAATTTCTCCGCTTGTTTTTTCTTCTCTGCAATTCAGCATTTCATCCAAACAAAAATAAAGGCTGATTAAATCGAGAATAAATATATAAAAGAGCAGCCCGTACGTATTATATACAGCTTCCAAATCGAGCCGCGAAAAATCCGACCGCTCTATTGTTATCGAAAAACGCAATCTTCGAACGAACGAGCCCGGCTGTATCTAATCTCGCAGGATCGCATATATAATTTCTCTGGATCTTTATCCGGGAACGTGTCGGGGCTCTCACATCGCGCGGCGAAATTCCGGATTATCTTTCCGCGATCGCGATCGGCCGAAAATTTACGAGCACACATGCGCGAGCAAGCGTTGATCGAAAAACTTTTCCGCCGAGCGATTTTTCTTGTTTGCTGGGTGTCACTGCTGCTCCTGTACAGCTGAGGAGATTATTAAATGTTGGGCTGACGGAAGCTTGTGATTTGAAAAGTACGATGGGATGTGCGGTTATTCTTTTTTTTTAAGTGTGTACGTGTGCTCGATGGGTGATTGATGGGTTTGTTAGCGTTATTTCAAGTTTTTTTAAGAATTTAATTAATGAGTGATTATACTGTTAAGAAATGTGTAATAATGAAGAGAGTTGGTACTCTGGGATTAAATGCGAGTAATGTTTATTATAAATGTATAACACTTTAATAATGTAGAAAGATCCATTCATTTCCTGGAAGACCTCAGTATTTTCATTGTGGAGCGTGTTAGTTAATCAATCGGAGCTATATAGTTTCACTTTTAAAATCAACGGTTAAATTAAATTCAAAACTATATTTATATACCTAATATAGTTATGAATATTACACACACATGCTCGCACGTTTACAGTTTTTTTGACATTTGTAAACAACATGTAATATAATAATTAAATAAACGTAACGTGAAGTTTTAACTTTAATAATTCATTATATTTGCCCAACTACCGATGGGGGAACATTTCTACCTGCGTTCTAATTGATCATAATTATAATCCTCGAATATATAAAGGATGCATTATATATCTATAATAACTGACGAAGCGCATAATTAATTTTAAATCGAGAGTATAATATTAATTCATTACAAGCCCAAACGAAACGTCCTTTATTTTCTATTTTTTACTTCCTCTTTAGCGACGCATCGGCTCGATCCGATAAATCACAAGCGCGCGCGGCCGTATATACACAAAAGCCATCAAAAATCCGTTCAAAAACCAGCAGCAACGGCGCAACTGTCGGCGTCCCACAAAAATTATGCCCAGCTCTTTCTCAACGTCATCGGCGTGAAAGCGATAATAAGAAAGGAACGTGGAAACAGTATATATATATATATACCTACGGGGGAGCGACGAATCCGGAAGAATAGCCGCATATATAGCGAGTGTCACGATGAAGGGAAGAAATTCATTTATCGCGCTCCGATCATCTGGCCGTCCACCTATATATGTGTGTGTATATATACCGGCATTTCTCGGCAGCTTTCATTGTCCGAAGGAAAATTTTCGCGTCACGGCTCGTTTGCGGAGGGAAATTTTTCGGAACAGCAGCCGGCGCTGAAGCCTTTGCAGAATCAACGATAATTAATGGCGGGAAGCGCACTTTGTTCGATTGCGGCACGACGCTTTAAAGTTTATTCTTTTTGCCGGCGGGACGATGCTGCTGATGAAGCGCGAAACAAAGGCCGGACGCGGTTAGATACTAGTGGAGATGCCTTTCTTTTTTTTACGTGTATGTATAGGTATGTGGCTGCGGCAGTGCGTTATTTACGCTTTTCCGATAAATGTATATATGTAAGCGTCGAATTTATTTCGAAATGTTCGAAATACATGTACGCTCTAATCATTGTTATTTTATTAGCGCATGTACGCGCTGTTGTTAGTTGCGTTTTATCGGTCGTGCGCAGGCTTTTTCAAAAAAATTTTCAACAACTCGCAAGCTAGTGTACACACATGGCAATTATTATTTTCAGTAGTCGCCTGTATGTAGCCGATGTGAAACGAAAGCCTATATAAATACACCTCGAATATAAGGCATATATTTCAGAATATAATAAAAAAGAAAACGAAACATATCGGGCAGCCAAATGAATTTCTAATCAAAAACGATTTCAACTTCGATATTCTCCTAAAACCCCTGAATTGATCGAAGCCTCTCTCGGCGACGCCCCAGCGAGTCCATAAAAAACGCTTTTCCCGATCGAAGCCTCCAGCCATATGAATCACCGTTTAGCAGGGCCGACCACGCGCGCGCGCGTCCGATTCATTTTTCACGGCTACCAGCCCCCGAGAATGATACAAACGTCGATTTTCCGGGGGGGGGGGATGAGGGGGACACACTGGTATCCTCTTCACTTAGTTGTCGCGTTTTTGTGAGCTTCTTTTCTTCGGCAAGACAGAGCACAATGGCTGTCCGACACCAGATCGGCCGGTGATAAATTTGACTGGTTTCGGCGCCCGAGTGTGTGAATCAATGGGGTGGGATGTACGTTGAAGCGTTGAATGTCTTTGTACGAGGGTTTAATGATGAGTGCTTGGGATTTATTTTTTTCGCCGTGTTATTGTTGGGGTTGCGGAATGTGCGTTTGAGTACCTTTTTTTTTATTTAGATGTTTAGAATAACACACTGTGCTGTAAGGTAATAAAAAAAAATTCAAGCTGAGAAGAGCTCGGCCGTATACTAGCATTTGAATGTGAGTTTATACAATATATTTCAGTTATAACGGAATTTAATCTTGACTATAAATATGGTATAACTATCTTTATACATTTTTTCATTTTGGTATGAAAAAGGTTCTTATATTAGAATATTTGTTGAATATTTATAAACGTACTACTGCAGATGCTACTAACTTTATATGACAAATTGATATTTCTTGTTTCGTGTGTTCACTTCCACACGGCGGTGTAATAATTCTTGGCTAAAATTAAAATTTGAGATAGATTTATATATGTACATAGATCTGGAGTCGACGTTTAGAATATTTTCCAATATCCCATTTTCATTAAAGCTTTATATATTTAAAATTAAATTTCAAATAACAAAGCATATATATAATCAAACGAGTCGATATAATTAGCACAGCTTGTGATATAAATACCAACTATTTCACACATCGCTGGAAAACAAAATTTTCAAAACTCCGTATACACTCGATCTCTCGTCGATCCGCAGCGAACAATGTACGCCGATACACCGCTGCAGCCAGCGTGTAAAGTAGATTTCGCGCCTTTTTTTTATTCCCGCGCGTCGCCCTTTTTCTCGCGCCGTTCGGGTTCACCGCGGCCGAATGCGCGCTAATTGACTATTTTTCACGTCAGCTGGGGCTGTTTTGCTTTTTCTTACGTGATTTGTTGCGCTTTCGTTCCTTTTTGTCGCTACGCGCCGAGATTTACGAGCGCGAAACTTTAATGTGGGGGAAATCATCGAAGCACCCTTTTTCAAAATTATATTGCAATCCTTTTAACCAGCAGTATACCGGTTTTCGCGCTCTCGAGCTTCCCGTTGAACGAAAAAATCGAACGAAGCTTTTACGCGCGAAACCACGTGCTTCTGTGTTTGAGAAACTCCGTTCGAAAATGAACGAACATTTTTTTGGGAGCACCGAAATCGGGGTTTTCGGTTCATTGTAACGTTCTTAAAAACATGAAAAATATTCAAGCGTTTATCATTTTTTTTGTGGAGTCAAGCTATTTTTTTCTTTCTTTAAGGGTCTTGTAATTTTTTACCCGAGCAATCATTTTTATTCTATCGGATTGGAGTTTAAGATTTTACATTAAATTCTTGTTTGTTGATTAGCTACATAATGTGGTAATAAGTAAAAAGCAGCCGTAATTAAGAAGCGTGTATATATAGCTAAGAAATAAATGGCTGTTTAATGTAATATCTTAAAATGCAAGTGAAAGAAAAATCTTCAGTTTGAGTTTCGATTTTGTTTTTAGCACTTTCTGCGATATTTAACCGTATAGATCTATAGGTAGCTTTTTAACTAAGCAACCTTTTTTAACGGCTTTTTTCAAATATTCAATGTTTAAAAAAAGGCTGGCGAAAATTACTGCCACTGAAACAATATTTGTTCTCCATTATTTCCGCAAATTCAAAAAGTCGTTAAAATAAAAAAAAAAATTGTTCATTTCGGGGGACGAATTTGGAGCATTTTTCCCATAGAAATGCTCATACATATACACCCAGACATAATAGAGGCAGAGCAAAGCGATGAGCAAATCACGTTGTCGAGGACCTATATACTATAAAACGCTGCTGTATAGCGGCCGGTCGGCATTTGTCGACTTTGCTTTATAGCGACGAGCTCTCGAGAGTAGGTAAATCTGACGAGTATTATAATCCTGACGCTTGTGTTCGTGCGGATGAGCTCGTACCGAAAGTCATAAACGCGAATTGCGGACGAGCATTAGAGCCGCTTGGATTGTTCAGTTTATTTGAAGGGTTGTTGTTTGCCGCCGCGATGATGAATTAAATTGAAGCCATATATATACCATATCGTATTTTTTTCTCCATCACTCGACGTCATATTCATACACGTTTCACTTTGAAAATCGCGCGCTTTTTTCATCGCGGCTCTCGTTTGCTATTACATACACGCGAACGAAAATCGATTTCAACAACGACGTGTACACGTGTCTATATACACACGCACATCGCGCGGCGGTCATATATTATAACAAGCCATCATCGCAATACCGAAATTGCCGCCTTTAAAAGCTGCGCGCGGGAGTTTTAAAAAAGCTTATCTCCCCGATTCCCGGTAGGATAAAAAAAACGGGCATCCTAAAATAACGTTCGCGCGCGCGCGCGGCATCTCCTAAATCTAAAAATAGGCTAAACACACGTAAACAGATCGTAAAACGCTTGTACACACGGGACACGCCGCGCCGGAGTAGAATCAACATACAAACAAGCACGTGTATATACGAAGCTTTTACAGCTCCGGTAAAGCATGTATACCGTAAAACATATACAGCCGTTCTATACATCCCTCGCCTCGTGTATATATATATATATATATATATATATCGAAGAAACAAATCGGTCCTCGCAAATCACGAGCTGACGCCAGAAACGAATCTCTATGTACACGAGACCGCAACAGCGTCAAAAGAACACTGACACGAGATAATGAGCTTTCGGTTATATAACGATTGAAGTCGTGCTTATAATTTTATTTACAATTGCTATATAGTCTCTGTATATACGCGTGTACGGAAAATCGGCCTGTCCACCGGTGCAAAAATCGCTATAGAGAAACACGCGCTGCAGCTGGCGCATCACGGCGTAAAAAAACAAGGTGAAAGGATATATAGGACGATATGTATCGCGGCGTGAAGTTTGCCTGCGTGCCTATTTTGTTTTTTGTTTCCAATCGCTGCTTCCGAATCCAATGTCAAAAAGTGTCGATACGCCGATTCGCATATCGAAAGGCGGGAAGCTATTATTTCGGAATCAGCGATCGGAAAAAAAAAAGAATTCAAATGGGTTATATCGCGACTATACTCTTTTCGTTATTATTCTACACCGAATCTAATCACACCGAAATTTCACGTGTATATATACAAGCTCGAGTGCGGCGCATCGACATCCGCATCGCATTATACAATTGCTTGTTGGGCTATAAATTTCCGGCCAACGAGACAGCTCGCAAAAAGCGCCGCAAGAAATAAAAGAGCGAGAAAACTCGGACAATGCGCGCAGCCGATCGATCTCGGCTTGTCGTCTTATTGCGGCGATTTGTATCGTTAGAGCGGGATAGGTGAAAAACGACGGGAGGATTTGTCATTGCGGAGGCGTATGAGGAAAATTAACGTAATGCGTCGAGCCCCGGTGAAATATCAGCGATGATGCGTCGTTATACGCTGTGCGTTGTATTGTACGAAGGGTCCGGGGTAATTAGGGAATTGTAATTAATTTTGCTTCCTTCCTAAGGAAGCCTTGTAATAGTAAATTTTGGAGTTGTCGTGTAAACGTGTTGAGAATGTGTTTTGTGGACATTGGATCTGAAACGTATAGTATTTTTACAAAAGACACTAAGTCTCATTCTCTATGTTTTCCCTGTAGCAAATGGGAAAATCATTCTTCTTTCAATTTGTTCATGCATTTGTTTTTCATATAGCAATTTTTCGATTTTCTAAATTCTAATTTCAACGTGTTTTTTAATGATTTCGTTTACAAAATTATATTACCTACTTACTCGCAGTGGACACCTGCGATAATTTAGTATCACTTGAAATAAATTAGTATCGTCAATCATTCTATATTCTACGCGAAGCCTCATCTATAAAAATCCTCGAAGTGGCAAATGGCGTATAAAAAAAGGGGAAAAGATACAAAGAACGAAGCTCGCGCGAGTAATCCCCTTTATGAAAGTGTTTTACGCTGCATAATGCATCGATCGGATAATGCAGCGCCAGCACAGAGGCAATCGAATTATACTTCCCGGGCGGGGGAGTCAAGCGTTTCCCTCCCTCTCTCGCGAACGATAATCGAGTTGTCCGTTTGCCGGAGTCGAGGTGCGGCCTCGATAATGATTATTTATCTCGATAGCGGCTATATAGCGAAGAAGCAGCTGGGATGATGTGTGGATAGAGTTTATAATCGGGAAATGTTATTATATTACGCTGCGCGTTATGTTGGAATATAATTGTTGAAAATCCGGTTGTAATCTACTGTTGAATACATATAATAAGTATAGTTGGAAGCACGACCAGCTTATTGTTAAACGATATAAAAATATATCCATTTTTAATTGTTTTATCTTTAGTGCAGACTGTATAGAATACGTATTGTTTATAAAAACGAGTTTCTCTTTTAAAAAAATCATGATATCATGATGATTTTGAAAAATGATTGGAACTCTACACTGTTAAAAATTTCTACATGATTTTGATGTAATTAGACTGGAAGCAAATTTCCTATCCGTACATGCAATTTATTCAATGCTAATTACATCTCAAACATTTTGACATTTAATCAAAACGATTTAACTTAAATTTCATATTAAAGTACATTAAATTGTATCTAAAGTTACATTAATTTCCAAGTACATCAGGTACGTTTTCAAATACTACGAAAATTAATGTTATTTTTGACAGTGATATATCATATACATCTTGTTTAAAAGATTAAGAACACTATTTTATATAGAGTACAATATATGAACAAACGTGCGAGTTAACAGCCTTCAACAGACTGAAATTTTTCATCGCACGCGCAACCCGTATTCTTCATAATTACTTACTTTAAGCTCGCACAAAATGAAAAAGTACACATTTTACTCACAGGTCACCTGCGAAAACTCACCTGAAACAGAACAAAAAGAACCAATTATTAATCACACCAGTCGATCCAACAGCGCAGTCCCTTCACCCCCTCGAGTACAGCAATCGATCGGGAACGTAAATAAACCCAAGTGCAATCGAATCTAAAAGCGATTCTCCCTAAGGGCAGGCAATGAACGAACGGGAGCGCGAAAATTTCGTCGCGAAAAGCGAAAGTCGCGGCGACTTAATCGGCAAATGGTGCCATTCATAATCGCCCGAATAGGGGAGCACACTATACTGGATATATATATATATATAAATGCGCGTTGCGTGCGACGGGACATTTTCATTTCATTATCTCGCGCGCACTCTGGCGATGCGCGTTAATTCTTCTTTCTCTTGGTGTATGGTACTGGGAGTAATTCCGGCTAAGGGCTCCGATGCTGGTCTATCTTAATAAACGAAAGCGACAGCTAAATCTCCGTCTATTTACAGCGAGAGCTATCTAGCTTGGTTGGAGGGGATTCGCGAATTATGCTTTTGCAAGCTCTTCGATTTGAACGTTATTGTTGAGAGGGTAAATTTTAATTCGTCGCGTGATGAATTAAAATGTTATTTGGGGTAGTTTATCGAATTATTAAGTTTGTCAGATTATGTATATAGCTGAATCGTTTCGTTAAATCGGGAGGAAAGTTTCTTTTTGTTTTGAAAAACTAACCATGGAGAAAAAAGTTTTGCCAATATTTAACAGTCTACTATCAGAAAATCTGCATCAGCATTTCTCTTCTTCTCTGGCAATTTTTGATAATATTTGATAATTTCTTCTATTTCTATTTCTTCTATTTCTAGAAAATACTCTATAACACTGTATAACATATGAAAAAAGGAATTTTCTAATTTAACCCCGAATCGAGCACCGTTGAAGGGGTAAATTGCTCCGATGCACGTAATTCTTATCATGAAAAAGTAATGATTTCATTGTATAATCTACATTAAATTATAGTGAATTCGATACATTAATTACTTTAATATTCAATGTGAAATTTGTTTAATACATATTAAATTAGCTTCCATGTAATGAAAGTTTACTTTTAGTAGAGTATATATATATATATATATATATTCATTCATTTCCCCATTATAATGAAAATTCAGATTAAAAAAGACGAGAAGAAAATTCAGCTCCCATTTCTAAATGAATAAAACAGCGCAACACCAGCCCAAATCCATCATTTTCTCACTTGGCCCCCCACACACACACGCGCTCCATACATCTATCTATATCGACTATACGGCCTCTTGATCTCAAATTTTAATTTCTCGCTCTCTGACTAATTCATATCCGCTCACCCCAAAACGCACATTGCATAACAGTATCCCTCTGTAGCATATATATATATACATAGCATCGCAACGACGGCGTCTCATAAATAAATGCATGTGTGTGCGCTCGCATAATTCGCAGCGTCATTCGAGGACGATTTCGGCCTCGTCATACTCGCACCGGTTTGCGAGATATATGTATAGCTATATATATATATATATATATGTATGGGGTGCTGGATAATACGCGTCCCTTTTGTAGAATCGGAAGTCGGTCGTTTTTTTTATCGCGATTGAAAGAGCGATAAAGTCGATCGGCCTTTTACGGAGTCAAAGAGCTTGCGCTCGTTAATTGGATGCTTCTATCCCGCGGGAGTCGACGTATTATATACAGTGATGAGGTTCGTTCGAATGGTCATTAGGTGAATCTTGTGTGATATGGAATGACTTTTTCTTCACTACGAGGATGGGCTGAGAGAGTGGAAAATGCTCATTGTTTTAATGAACATCAGCTGCCGAGGTGCTTACTCATTGAATAGGTGTGCGCTAATGCATTGATTAGCATATGCATCGTGTGTATATTTTTTTCAAACAGGCTTTTCGTGTTGGGTATATAATTATGGAGAGTGAATAATATACGTTGGAATGAAAAATCGAAGGTTAAAGCTTGTTGTACAACAAATTATGTAACGGAAAAACTTTGGCAATAAATAGCACAATCATTTATATATATATAGCTTTATTGTACAACATATATGAATCTACTAAAACTTGAAAATTATTATATCAGACCATAGTCGATAGAGTTTATGATGAAAATTTGAAGCGGCACAAAGTCAGTATCCCAATTCGATATCGACCAACGATAAGTCGTGTCTTTATTACCTCAATCAGCCCGATCGGATTCTCATACTCGTCACCAGCAGGACCAGCGTTTCTTTCCCCATCGGGCCATCATTTAACGGACAAAAAGTCAAAAGCGCGATCCGCTGCAGGAGCGACCCTCTTGGGCGCAACATCATTGTCGTCGAATCTCCAACAAGAAAAGAAAAGCCGCATAGGTATATATATATATATATATATATATATATATATATATATATATATATATATACTATGCACACACACAGAGTACACCCTCCGGATGGTCCTCGAGTGCAGCCTCTCGACTCTGCGGGGATTTTTCCGATTATTTACTCGCGTACCCTGTGTGTGTATCGCTTTCTTCGAAGTCTAGTGTGTATTTGCACCTTATTCGAGATAGAAGATTTTTTAAATATACAGATGCTGGCGAGCGGAATTTTTTTTGAAGAATAGAGACGTATTTGCGGCATAGAGGTGAGACAATTGTAACGATTGATTATAAAAGTCGATTTAAATATACGAAGAATTTATGAAAGGAGCTGGGGTTATATTTGCAATGAAGGTGGCGAGCATTACGCTTCGACAATGATAAATGAAAATGGAACACCAGTTGGAACTTCGGGAATTACCGACTTCAAATGTTTGGCGGAGGGCCAGTATTTTAAATCAAAATTCTTTGAGAACGATTTCTAGAAGTATACTTGCGTAGTTTTTTAATTAGGTTATGTTCGGGTAATGTTTCAATTTAGGTATATTGATACAATTTTTTATTATGGTTTGAGATGCTTGTATGGCAACATATTCATATCCGGATGTAATAAAATCCGAATTCAATATACATTTAAGTACTAATTAAGCAGGATGAAGAGACTGAAATTAAAAAATTGTAATGATCAAATCTATGTATTATTTGGATACATAAATAATAAATGACTTTAGTGAAAATTTCTTTTAAAATCTTGAATAATATATTTTTTTTTCAAAAATTAGGGCGGCATATATAAACAAACTAAAAATTCAATTCCGCTACATAACCCTAAAAAGATTGACGCTGAAAAAAAAATCCACAAAATTACAACTGACACTTCAAACCCTAACAAAGCACTTCAGCAGCTAACGATGCCCCGAGGCAAATACGCTCCTCGAGCAACCGCAGTAGCATAAAAAAATATGTTCCCTCAAAAATGACCGCGAAATCGTGAGAAAACCCGAGAGGATCGCACACCCCTTGACAAAGTCACCCTCGCGAAAACAGCGCGTCGTGAAAAGCAGCGGCAAACGCACCGATAAGTGCGCGATCGGCCGATCGGAAGATTAATGCTCGCGTTATATACAACGGCGGCCTTTTATGCTCGCGCGCTTATTCAGCCGCAGCCCTTTTCTCTCGCGGCAAAGCGGATTTCGCTCTGTGGGGATCAGAGAGACTACACGCGCGAAATGGGATTCGCAACGGAGACGCGATGAAAAAGACGGGAGGATATTCTCTCAGCGCGCTTGCGTACTTTTTCGCGGAGGCGAGCTTTCCTGTGATTTTTCAAAGTCGTTTGGGATGTGAATCGAAGCTGAAAATATATGCGGTGTCTTTTTTTTTTAAATCGTTAAAAGATGATGATATGATATTTGGTTATTTCGTTCGCGGGTATGTAAGCGCGATTTTTACGATGTGTCGTTATAATTTTACCGGTATGATTCCATGGTAGTGATGAATGATTCAAGTTTGTGAATAATTTTTCGCGAATATGATTATTTCAGAGTTTCACTGCGCACAGGATTAAAATGCGTGAAATGATTAATAGTTATTTCACGAATTATTTAGACTATTTATTTTGTGCAAAATTATTATAGTTTGGCAAAAAGTAATAATATAGAAGTTGCAGAAATAATCGAGGTACATCAAAAAGTGCAATGATTATGTAGATTACAAGGAAACTGCTCTCCAAAGCACAGAATTTATATTCGTTTAATGTAACAAAAATGCCGTACCCGATCGCCGCCGAATAAAAACCAAAGTGAAAAGAAGCTCTGTTTTCTAAGCTTTCGAAAAACGAGAGCTCTCGATTTTAATTAAATTTCCGGAATACCTAAATATTTAATTTTATGCCCGACAAGTACAAAAGATAAGAGTAGATCGATTCTGAGCTGCACAGAGAAATTCGAGATGCGCAAATAAGTAAGCTCAATTAGAGCCAGTAAAAGAGCGTCTCATGAGAAATAGTCATTCACCCCTCCTTTGCTTATCTTCTATCGTCAAAATGCGTAAATCAATAATATCTGTAGTTCAATAAATAAATGTATACATATATATAACAAAATTTCGTTTCGACGCAGGATATTTGAAAATTTGTTCACACGACTAATACGATTCCGAGACAAGATGGTTTACAAAAGTACGACGGCTATTGCCGCAATTCTTTCTGTACTTGCGCGCGTGAGAGGGAGAGAACACTGGCAGAATGGAGGCGGATGGATAAATGGCCGACAGCGAGATAGTGCAGGGAAAATGCTCTCGAGAAGATCTTGCCAATGGGGATGTGTGTACGTGCGGTATACTACTGCCATTGTCATTCTTCTATTCTATTTTATTTTTTTTTGTTAAGTGGGTGCTGCTTTTAAAGAGACGATTATTCATTCCGTAAGCATTGGTGGAGCGTAAGTTTTTTGTAAGAAAAAATTATACTGTGGAGTATGTTACTCTTTGGTTAAGATCGGAAAATGTTGTCTAATTCTCTTTTGATTACTTGGAAACTTTGCTGTATATTAATCGTCTGTGTTTCGATCTAATAAGTATAGTGGAATCGATTTCCTTTAGACAATGTATTTTTGGTACTCGTTGCGGGATTTTAATGTATTTTCCGACCAAAGGGATTTTTCAAATTATTGAAATTACAATTTTGTCTAAAAAAAGATTATGCTACTCGAATATAATTATATCATAAAAACACATAATAATATATACACGTCCTCTATAAAACACTCAGTATATAGTATATCCATGAAAAAAGTATTCATATCACATCAGTTTCCCGCTATATTTACCCATCGGACAACAACAAAAAGAAAGGCAAAAAAAAATTGGAGCAAGCAAGCCTTGATAGCAATTCGCTAATTAAATTAAGCAATTTTTATTCAGCGTACGACTCTCTCGCGGATGGGAAGCGATAAAAATTCCTATCTCTGGCTGCATAAAGTCAATTCCGCGGCGATAGAAGCGAATTAACGCGAGAATCTCATCGCGCGCGTACACGCGCATAGACCAGCCTCGCTTAATTCGTTTGTTTTTTTATTTGCAAGCGAGGGAAAGCCACTTATATGACCGACTCCATTTGATTGTTCCGCTCGCGAGCTTTTTCTGACCGAAGTCCGCGATTTTCAAATGCTTTTTGTTTCCAAATCGCATTTGAATTATTTGTAATAGTATGAGAGTGATAAATGTTGAAATTGAAAAGTATCGCAAGAATGAATCAACTCGGGGTGTCCAAATCTAAAAAAAAGTCGTACAAGTATAGCGAAGATAGATTTCGATTAGCCGGGAATTTACAGTCGGTGCATTGCAGTAGTATATAACGCAGCGCGCGTCGCAGGCTTTTACGAGGCCAAGTTGACGAGAGTCACGAAATTCTTGCCAAAGATTTATGTACACTTTGGCCCGGCGCACTTAGGCTTCAGCTGCACTCGTTTCTTATTTAGCGTTTTCCCGTGGCATCCGCGGCTATATAATTGCATAATAAAATAAGCCACGGACTGGGATTTATGAGGTCGGTATCTTCCTTTGTCTTGATATCGTGTACAGCTTCCCACGGAGGGCTGGCTTTTTTATTTCGGGAAATTCGGAGGACATTTGCTCTTGAGTTTGTAAACATCGCGTGAGTTGTGTCTGGCTGAACGAGTAAACATGAAGATTGTGTCTTCGTTCGGGATTTTTTTTTATATAAGTCTAGAAATTAATTTTTTTTAATTGGAGTACATTTTTAATCAATTTACTACGTGTTTATATGCTTATGAGACTCATATTGTACAATATGCAAAAGCTGCTACGAATTTATTAACACCGAGCATATATTCTGTACACTACATCTCTTAAACTTTACTTCTATTTCATAACAAAATTTTTAATAATATATCTGCTTTAATAATAACCCCGATATGTTTCATAACCATTGGACAGTGAAATTTCACGGTTTTTCAATATTTTACTCGAAAACTAATCAACAATAAAAACTTAACCATCACACTATATAGATAGTCTCATACATGTTATATTATCGTAAATTTTATAAAAAAATTTACAATTTTGTTTCTGAAATATAATACTTAAACAAAAACACATTTCTTATGAAAAAACAAAATAATTATCTTGGGTATTTTTAAATTCTTGTTTGTTCGAGATCGTAGGTATTTTGATATTCTTTAAAGCCCTCTTGTCCAAGAATTTAAATATTTCAATTTAACAATTGAAAATCATTCAAATCAATTTAAAATCAGGACAAAAATATAGATCATAAAACGAAAACGAATCTACAAATAAAAAAAGATTTCTTTAAAATTGGAAAACAAAATTATGTCCAATTTATTGATATTTTATTTATAGACACGGAATGATTACAGAAATATTACGATATACCCAAGCACAAACACGCGGGTAATTCGAATTTTTAACACCTGCAAACGCGTTTTATATGTCACAAAGCGCTAAACTGTATAATAATTTAAACCATGTCAAGTCGAACGCCAGAGCCTCCACCTCAACAACGATTACAAAAGCAAGAATTTCAAGTTTGAAGAAAAAATAATATCGCAGCATCAGTCGCGTTGATAATTTGCATTTTAATGTGCAAAAGCTTGTTTGCATATAGCTGCGCGTAAACACATTTCCATTTTTGCTTCGTCAAGTAAACATCGTTCGAGCCGTCATTGTTTATCATCGCCGTCAATTAATTTTCCACATTATCAATTTATCCCATCTATACACCGTAAAGTAATCCTGTTTATCTATCCAACATATATTTACAAAAATTCAATCCAGTAACAAAAAATGCTCAACATTTTTTTCCAAAGCCACCACTAACAACTTCTCGTCCCCGTTACACTATATAATACATCCCCCTATTTTGCATAGTCTATTCGTCGCGTGTCTTATTGCGAGCCAACCGAATTGCTTTGCGCATATACTTAGGCAAAAACGTGGGGGTGCAGTTTACGTTTCTTTGACTACAGGGATTATTAAGACTTCGAGTGTAGGGGTGTCTGGAAGAGGTAAAATTGTTTGCAACTGAATTGGCTGATTATTGCGTATACCTCCGACGCTGATTGATGTTCACTGCGTTTCCTGGAGGTGATCGATTTTCGCGGGGGAGGGGAGGGGGCTTATATTGTTGGGGGTAATTACCCTCTGCGCTTTGTGCATAATTTAATGATTATATTAATATGAGATAAATAAATAACGATAACTGTTTTTCATTACATTCGTAAAATTAACGAATAAAAGCTTCTCTCTGAACTGCACAAATTATACGCGGCTCAAATCTGTCACTAAGATAAAACGTTTGAATTGTTGCTAAAATTAAGCAGGAAAATCGCATTTACATACAATTAAATTCATTATCGCGCCGTGAGTTCCAAGCCCTTTATTTCAAATGGCTCTTGCGCGTATATAATTATATATACATACAACGCGATACGCCAACGTTTCGCGTCAGACAATACAGCCGGAAAAAATTCACTCGCGACGCACGTAGACGACTTCGTGCGAACAAAAAGTATGCGTTGCTATAAAAATTCGCGGAAGCAAAGGGGTTGGATTTTTTGCGCGTACGTCCGGCCCGAAAAATGAAAGGCCGCGGGCTGTTCACGAATTTAATTAACGCGACGGTCATGTCTATCGAAAGGATCGCGCTTATATAGTTGATGTTTTTTTTCCTCTGTTTTGTTTCAAATTGGCGAGGTGATCCCCCCTGTGAATTAAATGGCGCTGCGTAGTGGTGTCTATGAATGCCACAGTTTTATAATTGAATTAATAAAGCTATTTTGCGCCGTGTATATCGTAAAAACAATCATTCGCTCTGTATATGGAACGTCGGTCAACCGCGTTCTTCATTGTATTTCAGGACAATAGTTTACTTTTTATCTTTATATATATATATAAATTGTAAAGAGGCCAATGTATAAAAATTAACAATTTCAACAACACTTTTATTTACGAATATAATAGAACCTCTATAAATAAATATCCATTTAACGTCCTATCATAGAGACATCATCACCCGTAAATATACATGCTCTTTTTCTCTCGCAGCTTTAATACTCAACACGTGTGTTCAGAGACAAGAATCCGTCGCGCCTGTTACTTTAATTGATGCGGTTGACACCGATCGTTCAAAAAGTGAGCCGCAAGCGTTCAACAAAAATAGACTCCCGGTTCTCGGTACGAACGACAGCGAACGTGTCAATGATAAAACGCTGCTACAGTGAAAATCGACTGGGCAAATGGAGTGCAAAGCGATCGATAGTTTTTTCTTCATGACCGTCGTTCTGATTTGATCCATAATTTGAAATCAAATATAACAGTTTTAGACTCTCGCTTTCGGTACAGGATCGATTCGTTGATGTACAGTAAATTAGTCTTATAAATTGCTCAGAGTTACTGACATGGCGATAAAGCCGTAGAATAACAATGTAAATCCCTGGCTCGTCCGAAAAGAAAAAAAATACACGTACATAAAGGCTTGCAACAGAAAGCAATTCCGGCAATGAAAGCCCAATCACAAGCGCACATTGTTCCCAGGCAATCGAGCCTTAATGAGAGCCAAATCGATATATACTCACTTAATAAATCGAGTATCATTGCGCTACGCTATTATTGCTTGCACATATGCATATTAGCCGGGGATCAATTGCATCGACGCTTGTAATCCTGCGATACTATGACTTTTCGGCACGTGACTCGACTTCAGCTCTTCGTTTGGATACGCTTTGTTTGGTTATCGAATATTCCCGCCGGGATTTTTTTCTTCCAACGAGACACTTTTGCTCAACGAAAAAAAAAATAAAATTAAAATGAACAACCGAATTAGTTCCCGTCGAAGCAGTAAAATTTTTCTTTCAATCCGCGCGCCGGCAGCAGCCGATATTTACGGCTAAACTTGAAACGAATTCACCGCGAGTCACAATCAGAGAGAGAGGATCCATTCTCTCAACTTTTTTCACGACTTTCCGCTCCATCTGAGAAACTCGAAGAGCCGTAAAAATCCACCCCCTCTCTTTTCTCCCGAAACAAGTAAGAGAAATTGCTTCGGGAAGTATATATACATAGCCGCGCGCAAAAAGACTTACCGGCAAAAGGGTAGTCCTCTCACTGCTATTATATTATATATTCTCTAAAAGAACACTCGGCTATATGTTACTTGGTAAACAGCCTTTTTCAGTTGGTATCTAATCAGTCATCGATATTATAGGATAAACCCAGTCTATACGAAACACACGTGCGCGCACCGTCACGACTCGCGAACTAGCCGATGTGCATTCGGTCGCATCCAAAATGCAACTTGAACGCGCGCTTAATTCGCGCAAGGTTCGCGGCGCCGGTTCGCGAACGGTGGGGGGTAAGTGGCGCCGGCTGTCGCGACTTCCCCTGAGCCACCGGTTGCGCCGGCTTTTGGCCAACGGCGCAGTTATTGCAAAAAAGGGGGATTTGATGTCGGTAAGATAGGACGCCCGACTGTTGGTAATGAAGGAATGTTGTGCATATAGGTTATCCAGGGTTATTGGGTTATCTGATGATGAGGAACTTTATCAGAGGGATCTGCAGGCAGTAGTGCCGTATGTCGAGTATCGACTGATGGTTAGAGTGAACAGACGTCGGTATTGTCGGTAAAATTATGTAGGATATATTACTAGGTTGATTATTTCACTCCACAATAAACACTAGAAAAAGATGGCGAACGCTGATGGAAAAGAAGCGGGAAATATAAATAAATTGTAAAAGTCGTGAAATTTCAATGCTATTAAAATTCAAATACATATAGTGCATTCGTACAGAAAGAAAAATCAATAATCCTCACTTGCTTTATACCTACACCTCAACCTTGCATCGTCATTTCTACTTCCAAAGATTAAATATAGTACTTTTTCGTCCAGCGTTTGGCATATCTCTTTTTGCTAAAGCAAAGCGCGCTACGCGCAGGCGCATTTGCCATGTACGAGTATGATATCTACTTTACCTACTTATTCCAGAGAAAAACAATAGTATTTACCGTTTAGTCAATGAGAGAACTGTAGAGAAGATCTCATCGCAAATTCATACATTCCTAATTAAAAAAATCGCTGTTCTACTATTAAATGCCTAAAAATGAACGACTCGGAGAAGCCGTTCGCCTGCACTACGGAGGGCTGCAATATGGTGAGTAGCTAAAGACAAGTAACAAGTTATCGAACCCCTTGTTAACCTCACTTTCTGTTGTTCCCTTTAATTATTCAGAGTTTTGTCAACGAAGATCATCTAACAGTCCACAAAAAGAAGCACGACATGATGTTGAATCTTGGAATTAACAACAAAAGCAACCTGTACATTGGTGAGACTTTGGTTTACGTTATTTACATGCAACGACTTACTTTGCTCTCTGCTTTGTGTGTTATGAAATATTTATTGATACTTCAAGTTTCATGTTAAATTTGGATTGGATGAATTAAATTTAGTGTAGTACTGAAATGCATCGTATGTTTTTGTCTACAGTAAAGATCAGTCAACGTAACCTTGAGTTCAGCAATCAATCTATTATCTGCTCTTATCTTTAATGAAATATATTATGATCCACTTGAAACATTGATATTATTTTTGAAAGCTCAAATTTTATGGCTAAATTTTACATTTTAAATTTATGTCTTGATTTTTAGCTGATCAAACGCCAACCCCAACAAGATTTATTAGAAATTGCGAAGAAGTTGGCCTCTTTCAGGATCTGCAGCATGAAAACCCTTTTGATGAGACTTTTCGTAGAGCTGTAGAGGCTGGAAAAAGTGGTGTTCTTACAGTTTCAGAGGTAGATTTTCTCTAAAGTTATTTTTTCTTTCTAATCAATTGATTTAAATTTTTCGTTGAATTGAGATTCAAAAATAGAATTCATATAGATTTTGGTTGTCGGTAGAGCAAGAGATATTCTAGTAAGTTGTAATAGTACTGAAAGATCCAATTAAATATACGTATATTCTATATTAATGAAAATATATTTTATTTAAAACAGTTGCGTATTATTAAAAATAAAATATTTTAAATAAATTAAAAAAAAAGAAAAATATTTTAATTTTTAGATAACTTCAAGAAAATAAAATTTATTTTCAAATCCCCATATTCTTCTGAAAATTTCATCTGTCTTAAGCGAAATTCAAAAAGTCTAAAAGTGTGACATGTACATGGTATATAATAAAATATATGAAAATTGTTAAATCATTTTTAGACTAATTCAATTTCATTCGTTTTTAAATCATTTTAAGTTAAATATAAAAATAAAATTCGCTATGGTGTATCTATTCCTGTAAGAACAATTCTTAATAAGTATTATAAGCAACTTGACTTTGTTTTTTCTTCATGTGGAATATCTGTGTTTTACTTTATAAAAATCTAAAATTTTTACTATTTATATTATATGTCAACAGAAATTTAACTATTAAATTGTATTTGATGTTTGTTTCTACAGGTAGATCACAATGATGACTTACATACGCCTAATGTATTTCCCCACCTTATGGAGGAGTGCTCGAGTTCTGCTGCTGCAATCTCTAATAGAAATGAAGTAACGAGATCAGAAACTTTAAAAATTAGCGATGACTTGAACACTCCTAATGTATTACCTCACATTGAGGAGGAGAGCCACAAGACATGTACTACCACAGTCTCTGCTATGAATCATCAAGTTACTAAGTTGGTAACAAAAAGCCTTGCCGAATCCTCAACCATAATACAAACGGTAACAAGTTCAAAAATTAGCAAAGAAAGTAGTATAAAAATTGGAAATGACTCAAATGAAAATGAAGCCATTCATACTATATCTGACTCATCCTCAGATAATAGTTGTGCCATGAAGTCAGACACTCCTTTGTACGTGTTTAATATTTTTTTATTTAAATCGTTTATGCTTCATTATTGGTTACAGTATTGTATATATATTTTTTGTATACAGGCCAAACAGTGCATCAGGGATGCAAATATTATTAAAAACTAAAGATGGGAAAGTTCTAGGATTTGTAACTGGTCCTAGTGTTGAAAGCCAGATAGATTCCAGCAGTCGGCAGGATGAAAAAGGTTGTAAAACAAAAGTTAAAAATATGGCAAACTACTGTGATAAAATTGCTTTCAATATAATGCAAAATCAAAAACTGTCAACAGCTAAATTGGTAAATTTATTAGTGTATTTCTGTTAGACAATATTCCTATTATCAGAAAAGAAATATATACACTCACAAACACACACACACCTATTTTTAAATCTTTTTGCTTCTAGAAATTAAAAGAAGCTCTGACTAAGAATGGCGCTGTACCTGAAACCAAAACTATTCGAAATAATCAAAACGAAAATCGAAATAACGAGATCTCAAACGAACAATGTACCGGCAACACTAATAATCCGAAAAAACAAGCAATCCTCGAGAGGAATCGCGCAAGTTCTATGCGTTCGCGGGCAAAAAGAAAAGCTTGGATACAGGAATTGCAACAATCATTAAAAATATCGAATGAAACTAATGCTATCTTACATAATCAAGTAAAAATTTTACAAACTCAAGTAGCAAAATTAAAAACTCTTCTACTAGCACACAAAGATTGTCCTGTTACTAAAGCTATGGAAACAGGTACACTTTTTAATTGAAAATCTTTAAAATTTTAATATTTAATTGAAAACGATATTTTACGTACTATATTTTAGGAAACGGAGTAGTGGTGGGCTCTAAACTTTTGACGATCAAACCAAACGAGATGAAACAAGTAGCAGTCGTTACAGGCTCAGCTAAACCGATAAAACGACCCAGTACGGAAAAGCCAATTGTACCGAAAAAAAAGCCGCTGATAGTCTCCGCCGTGAAAAATCCCATTATCTTACCAAAGTCTGATATCGCTGCGAACACGATTACTCTTCATGGAGCAGAGTCGATAAAATCAATACCTACCATAAGTATTGTGGCACCTTACGTTGCAAATGCGCAAAGTGGAAATGCAATTTTAAAAATTCCCATAATGGCCGATACGTTTTCATTGAATTCAACTATTAATCAAAATGCTGCTTCAAAAACCACTGGTACTTGATGCACGTAATATGAAAAAATTAAGACTGAAAACGAATCCTTCGGGATTGGGTACCGCGCCTTGCAAATGAATGCTTGACGTAACTAAACAAATGTTTAATTATCTATAAATAACGACAACAAATGTGATATAGTTTAACAACACTATTCTTGTTAAAAATTACTTTTTAAAAATCAGGCTTTATAAAGCTAGAAATACTAGAAATAATTGTTTTTTTTTTGTAATTTATCTTTTTTTATTTTGGGAAAGTACAAAAAATAATACTATTAACTTTATTTGTTTAAGAATTATTGTTATAGAAGTTCATAAGTATTATATCAGTCATAATATTATATACATGTTGTAATCTTCAGAAGTAGGCATTAGCTAAAATAATTTCTATGTGTAAAATTTTTATTTATTTCCCTGCATCAAGTTAAAACAAAACGTAAACGTTATTGAATTACCATTACATGTAAACTTCTAAACATTTTTTTGTATGAGATTATTTGACAAACAATTTTTGACAAATTGAGTAATTGTCATTTTAACGTGAACAAGGAATATACTATCATATTGTTGTGAATGATATATTTATCAAAATTAATTTTTTAATATTAGCATATGAAATTTAAAAAAAATCTAATTATAATTCTTTTTATTAATATATCGTCTATTAACTTATGTAAATTCATTCATTCCAATGTTCTAAATTTGTTAGCTACTTATATTATCTATTTAATCCATGACAGAACAACTGCTCTGTATATACTAATGAAAAATGTTAGGTGAAGGAAAGCGGAATTATTTGCAAAATTAATACAGAACAACATGAGAAATACATATATGTATAATTGAAGAAAAAAGGCTTGCAAAAATATTTATTAACATTACAGAAAGCCATCAAGATAATCTAAATGTACACATGATACATGTATATTATAACGGTTTCGCAATAAACTTTTGTTTACACACTCGACGTATTTCGTTCTTCCGTCTCTCCAAATTCCTCGCAGCATATAGGTACACGTAATATATAATAATCCCACGATGTATCTGTAACCCTCGGGCCCTTATCAGTTCTCCGTCCAGTCGTATAGAATTTTAACACTCGACAAGAGAATGATAAGGGGCTTTAGGCACGTTCTTCATTTCTTCGTTGTGATCCAGTTTCCGGAATTTCGTATACTTATACGGTAAACATTCTTCCTTCGTAATACAATACCTCATCGAGATTACTATAAACTCGCACGAGTTCTCTTTATTTTTACATATTTTTCATAAATACGTCGTACAATATATGCATATACATGAAACACTTACGCGCGAGTATAAGTTTCAAACGCATGAACAGAATAGTACACGAGTCGTTACAGAATCCTCGTATTTTTAGACCAAACTAGCGTCTGAAAAATATATACATCGCATACGCACACACATTCACAGGGCTATCGGTTGCTGTGTAAATATCACCAAAGGCCTTCCTATAACCAGATAAGACCCCGTCAGATAAGAAGCTGTACACAGCAGCAACATAGTCTTTCCCTCTCTCTGTGCACTAAAATTCCTGAAACGTTAATGCAAAAAAAAAAAGAAAACATCGTCCTTGTTTCTACCCAGAAATTTTCGCCCGAGCTCCCCACTCACATCGAACACAATAAGCATATATACAACACTAATTCCATCTCTCGCGCGAATTCAAAGTCACACACATACTGTATATATACTTATATCTCGCACGCACGGACAAGAGGCGCTTTCCGCTTCGGCCATGTTTGCTCTGGCGTAACTCTCCGATGTCGCGCGGCGTTTGTGTCCGCCCCCGGTGAAACCTCGAGCCTCAGGATTACCCGGACGTGAGCGTGACAGTACTTCCTCGAAGGCGAGAAATACCGAGAAGTTCGATAGAAGCGATGACGAGAGAAAGAGATAAAGAAAGTGTGTAAAGTTAGATGTGGCGCTGGTCGAAAATCACGTGGCGCGCGCGAGCTTTTTCTCGCACGCACGGCCGCTTTTCCCCGAGACACACGACGGCACCGGTGTAGAGCGCGTGTACGACGATGTATACCCCTTTTATCTACCCGCGATTTTTTCTCGAGCTCGTCCGCGAATGTACAACGTAACCAGTTGAAAGTACTACGGAAATTCTCGCTTATCCGCACTTTCATCTCCGCGAGATGATTCGTTGACAGCAATGAGAGATCCTTCGCATACGCGAAATTCGGCGACACGTTTCGCGAAAGCCACTGTCGGCGCACTACACCAGTCTCGCGGTCCATCCCTCGTCGCCACAGTAGTCTTCCACACTCGAACACACAGCTATATATGCACGCAATGCAGCTGCTGCTCAAAGCTCTCGGCGAGGCTTGTCTCCGTTCAACGAAAACTACAATATAAACTAGTCGAGTCTTCCCGCACACGCATATACGTACATGTGTGCATAACCGGATCCAAGTACACACACACACACACACACAGAGCAGAGAGAACAAAGAGCGACGACGACCATCACTCGCTGAAAACTACCGCACAACTACCAGCAGAGAGCAGCCGCGCGACGAGCCGACGTCGCCGTCGTCGTCGTTGCAATGTGGAGGGGAGACCGGAGAGCAGAGTGAGCGAGAGAGATAAAGAGCTGCGAGCGCACACACAGCTGCGCGCGAGATACGCGAGCGAGAGGAGTGGGGGAGAGGGATGATTTGAAAAGCTTAGTCTCCCCCCCCCCCCGACGCTGCTGCGATCTCTCGCGTGTGTACTTTTGTTCTCTCCTCTGATGATGTGTATGGTTTTTCTCTCTCGCTCCGCGGAGCGAACGCAGCGACATCTATCGGGGGGAGACTGGCTGTTTTCGCGGCTTTTTAGCGAAAGCGAGATAGCCGTCTTTTGTTTGGTTTGCTTTTTTTAGACGATCAGTGCGCGTCGCTGAGACTTTCTTCTCTATCTCTCGCAGTGACGCATCGGGAAAATCAGCGGTGAGTAAGGTTTCTTCTTACATATATTTGTTTACGTGTTTTATACATTTTATAAATTAACGTCGTTAAGTGACAAAAAGGAAAATTTAACGATCGATTTAATCCAGAGGTTTCTTTCGCGCGGCGTTATATTACCCAAATTTCGCTCGTTACTGTGGATCTGAAAGCAGAAAAGAAAGGTTTAATTACACATAATATTATCGTAATTTGGTATTATATAGGTATATTACAGCGTATAGGGCCAGCTTCCACTGGGTCAGAATTTAAATTGGCTATGAAAATCCGTTAACTTTATAATATATACCTATACATAATACCGAGAAAATTAATTAGTTTTACACTGTGCAGGTTATGGACACTGAGGATTTTTCTGCAATGGTTTATTATTCTTCGGAGATTAATTAAATCTGATTTATTGGGAGTCAATAAAATGAGAGATATAGCCTCTTGTAAAATCTCGTTAATCAGACGGACACGAGAGCAGCATAGCCTTTGGATTATTAAATTTTTCTATAATTTACGATTCAAGCATATCACAGCGTATGTTTTAAAACTGAACGTTCAATTATTTACAGATTATATCGCTACATAATCACACATGAAAAATTTATGGACTGTCAAAGATCCTGCGCCGAAAAAAAATTATCTTATCGACCCATACGTTTCCTTACATAAGACCACACTATTAGATTATCCAAAACGTTCGTCGATGAAACTCCTGTTCCCCGGAAAATCTAATTATACTCTAGCATTATTTTATTCCCCGAACAGCAAACTATACGCGCACGTCTATAAACATCACAAAAAACTAGACGTCTCTCCAAGCAAATATCCAGCAAACCATAAGCAGCGAAAAAAAAGGAGGGAGAGGGTCGAGGGGCACAAAGCAGTATATACAACAACAGCAAGTGAGAAAAGAAGTTGCGTCTGGTGAACCTCGTGACGCCTCTCGCGGACTTATCTGAAGGGCCGAGAGAGAAAGCAAGCGAACATATGGGACACATTCCTCGCGCCCGTGGCCTCTTCTTTTCCCCTTTGCCCGTCGACCTCGACTCTTAGCTGTCGCTAAGCGTGTGGTATATACAGTGGGACTTTTCGAAATAGAAGCGTTTTTGGCTTTTCCTAATTTTTTACCGATTCTCGTGTATATATATACGTACATCTGTTTAAGATACGATGAAAAGGGATACACGTGATAAATCGTCCGATACGCTGTCTGAAAGGGAGAGTTCTTTCAAAGAAGCTATATCGATATTCCAGCTTCTTCTATACACTCACAAAAACATAAAGTTTTCGAAATACACATTCGATACGTCAAAAAAAAAAATATTCTCATCGGAGCTCAACGACCTCGTGCGTCACCTCTCTCTCTCTCTCTCTCTCTCTCGCTCTGCCATGTTATATTAACAACAAACTCTCACCGGCGGCAAACATCACGGAACCGCCGACACACACGTGCCGCATACGTATGTATGTGTGTACGTATAAGCGGTGAGCCGTGGAAAATGGCATACGAAACACGCGGTTAATTTTTTCGTCTCGCCCGGCTACCTATACCTCTATACTATACACCGGCGGGCCTAGAGTTTTAATCGATAATCCAGTCCTCAGCGGGGCTGCGCCGCTATATACACACGTGCCCCATCTGTCCCTGTGTAATACATATATATATAACATATATGTATACACACAGCATGTATATATGTTATATACGTACTTCTGTTCGACGAGGGAGGGAGAGAGTAGCGAAACGCGTAATGAAATAAGGAAGGTCCCCGCGGGGGGGAGATGTATATATATGTGAAACCGTAAAATTGTTTTTCAGTCGCGAGAAAATTTTTCGTGCCTGTAATTGCTGTTATAGTCGTCGTGCCAAGGCGCGATTATATATATTACGCTGATGGCTATACCTTTATAGGTTTAGAGAGAGATTTAAGTATCTATACTGGGAGATACCGCGGAGAATCGGAAATTACAGTTTATTGATAAACTTGGCATTTTTTTCTCACGACGATTTCTCAACCTAAAAAAAATTCGCACCGCGGCGAGAATTAATCACCCCCCCCCCCCCCCCCCCCCCCCCCGAGCTCAAGTACATATCGTAAACAAACAAACCCGGAAGCAAACAGTAATAGCGCTCCAAAAATACACACTCTCCCATCCGTATAGCTATATATGTATACACACATACGCGGAGACTGAAAAAGAGTGCGTTTCTCCTCGATTGAGCCCAGCCTTCCGGCAAACGGAATTCCGCACTCGAAATATCGCCTCCGATCGAAAACTCCGCACTGCTGCTATACTTCGCTCTCCCTTTGTTCGGATCAGCTGCTGCTGCTGCTGCTGTCTGAAAGCAAAAACAGAGTTCAAGCTGATTGAATGCTTTTGCGTTGTGTATATACATACTAGCTATATATAGATATGAGAAAATATTAAAATTTGTTTTTAGGGATATGTTCTACGAGGGGACAGACAGCGCAGAAATGTTAATTATGTGTATATAGATAAATACAGTTAGCAGAAATAGTACTATATTATATACAGACTGGTCGAATCCTAGTTTAGAGATAATTACAGTTTACAGTTGCTGCATGAATTCAGTTGAACGCAATATATATACATCACTGACTCATTATTCGCGTTCGCTGAACTTAAATAACGCGAGCACTATAATGTATAATATAACGTGTAATGGCCAAAACAAAATTTCTACATTGGAAATATGTATAACCCGGAGTGTATCTTTATTAGTGGATTGAAATTCTCGCCTCGTGTGTAAATATAAACACGATCCAATTAAATTACTGTTCGAAAATTTTCTCCGTTTATATTTACGATGCTGAAATTTTAGTATAATGTACAGAGAAACGTTCCGACTTTTCCTCTCTCACATATATCAATTATAAGTTTCAATTATAGTGTGAAAATCGGTTTAACGGTTCATTGAGTCATTTCGTGCACGACTTAATTGATTTATAACAAATTAGCCGAGTGATAAAGTTACCGCGAAATTCGATCCGACTCATTATTCGATGATCCTGCGTGAGCCCTATTTTTTAAACCAATTATTGAATTCATACAAGTTTGCCAGTTCGAGAATTCGGAATAAAGAATCATATGATCGTCATATGATCGTTCCATGAATAATATTCTCAATGTTTAAACACTAGAGTAATAACTTTGCTCCTATACCTATGATTATCGTAATTGCCATATACGTAAAAAGCGTATATTTTATATTGTTACGTATATGTAATAAGGAACGATTTTCAACGAAGGTTATATCATAACAAGTATATATCCGCATGAGTTATAAAGCTTGTTCTACTTCATCTTTATACTTCGAAAGGCAGTAAAAAAAAGTTTTTTAAGATTACCTTCCGGGACAAGTTTAAAAAAGCCACGTCCACAAAAAGCCGAAGAGTGTCGCAACTTTCGACAATCAAAACCGCATCAACTTTCCCCTCACAATCTCAATTACATAAGCACAAATCTTATAATACCTCGTACAAAGCAAACACTCACATTTACATCCTCTGTATATCCAATTTTGGTAACAGCAGCTCCAAGAAAAAAATTTTCCTTATACACACGACATTGAATTAGCGCCCGCTTTAGGCTTCCGGTGCTGGTCGGCTCCCTTACACACACACACACACACACGCTCACACAGGTATATACAGACTCCCTGCGATCTCGTATAATCGGCCTTGCGAGACGCCTAGAGAGCTGGCATTCTACTCGTCGTAATTAACGCGATTCCCAGAGCCCTTTGGAGATCTTGCGCGCAAAAAATAAAAACAACATTTACCTCTTAGCTCTCGTTCCGCGCTTCTTTTTTTTCCGCGCAGCGCCCCCTGTACGTATATACATATCTCCGGCCGTGTGAATCCCCTTTCTGTCTCGTTCCGGTCTTCCGCATTCTTTACCCACTGTTTTTAAGCAGCCGAGGGAGATAGAGCTTTGCGCGGAGGGTCGGATAATTTTATTAGGTCGTCAGCTGTGTGCTAGTTTTTTCATCTGTGTGTGTATATATGCGCTCGTCGCGTATTCCGTGTCTCTATGTGTGCCTTTCTCTCTTACACGCCAGTTTTGCGCGCGGAAGCATTCGCACAAGATTTTTCAAGCACTTATACGTATATAAGAGAGAAGTTCACGAGGTCGTGCATTCAAGATAAATTCTACTGCTGTACGCTGCGGAAAAGAATTTTTCATAGAGCCCGACCCCTATATACACTTTGTGTGTTATTTGAGAGAAGGACACGTGTAGAGATTAATCTTGGTATTTTATTGCGATTAAAGTTCTGCGACGAGGGGGGAAGAAAGAGAGACAGTACAACCCCCCGCATGCATCATTATTTTAAATTAATTCTTTTTTCGCCCGTTACTGAGGAATAAAAATGAATAAGTACCTAATATAAGTTTGCATATTCAACAAATAACGCGTTTTCATTCGTCGATTAATTATATATTATACGAGAAATGCAAATTCGTTCGCGCGCTGTTATATAATATCACACTATACGTAAACAAAAATCCCAGCGCGTCTGCTTAAACGCGAAATAAAAGGACGTCATAACTCACTCGTCTGCAATCCTGCAGACGTCGTATATACTAAAATCCCCAAACAGCTCTCCCGCATCATGCGCATATACTCACGAGGATATTAAAACGTGCGGATTCCCTGGGATAACCCCCCCCCCCCCTCCGTATAACGGGCTTTTAAAAAAATAATTCCGCCACCCCCCTATACACACTCCCTTGTGTTCCTAATCTGGCGATTCCATGCGCTTACGCGATCGCCGGATCGATCGAATCTTGTATCGCCAGGTGGCACGTTTCCTATATATACGTATGGAACAGAATTAGAATAATTATTTTTTTTTTTATTCAACCCTCTCACAGTGCAATATCACAATTCCATTATACCCGCGAGATAGCAAAGACATCGACAGCGAAAGAGTTGATAAAATAAGAGAGCGAGAAAGACGATGCCGCTTTTGAACGAGTGACTTGCGCGCTCGGGTCAAAGTTGAGCCGGGGTCCGGGCACGAAATGGAAATGAATAGACCATTGTATTCGAATGCGATCCGTCTGCGGTGTGCCCGCTTTTAAAGAGACCCTCGCTCTTTCTCGTGTCATTGGCCTGACGACGCTGATCTTTCCCATCGGAACGTTTTTTTTCTCTCGATAGAGCGAAGTTTCTGAATTATGGGCAAAATCTCGATGTATTGAATGATGATTAGGATGCACGACGATTTGTCAAAATGTACCGCAGCTGCTGTACGATGTGACGAAAAAATAAATTCTCTTTTTTTTCCACGCATGCATACGTATCTATAGTTACGAGTAATGATTCTGGCAGTGACAATCGATGGCGGCGATGCGTTTTTAATTTTTTTTTTTCGCGAAAAGAGTTTTTAATGGAAAAGTTCGTCGCGGTTTCTGATGTTCGTGCGTATAACGCGCAGTTAGTTTATATGCACATCTGATTTCCGGTGTTATATGCCAGTTCATTAAACGCGTGTGCTGGCGGCACATCCCAGTCGAGGCAGTTTTATCTTTTGTCACGAACTTTTCCGTATAATCTACGAATTAGTGTACGCTTATGGTAATCGATTCTAAAAATTATTTCAAAACATCCCCGAGTAGTATTTGTCTCTAAATGTCAACGTCGATATACCTCACGCTTACGCTACCGCGGGGGCATCGAAAAAAAATCGATTTTTATCCGGAATGCTCCGATGTATTATTCATTCGGCAGATGGAAAGATACGCGCCAGAAAAGCGATTTTCTGAATACATAACATTATACATATTAGAGTCGAGAAAACGCGCCGATGCATCCAAGTTCACAAGCTCGACAAACCCTTTATCTCTCCTATACTTATTAGAATAACAATCAGCCCTTCATCAAGCTAAACGACGATAGCAAAGCGCCATCTAGCGGCCCAACTCGGCGAAAAAAACGTTATTCATAAGTCGCAAGTCGTCGTCAAACAAGAAAAGCCCGCGTCGCGCGTCGTCTCAGCGTATTTTAATGAAGGCGGGTCACATATTGGTTCTGGGTCTCTTTGAAGGACCCTCGAGCCCTGATGCACGTCCCTCTCTTTCTTCCCTGCATCAGAAGAACGACTCGCTCACGCGTTAATCGATGCGCATGCATACTTATCAGTGTCGCGAACGATCGACCGGCGTTTCTTTAACCCTTTACGTCGTATGTATACATACATGCGTACATCTATACACTCCTGCCGGTTCATGTCGCGGGATATCTGGGAATTTCGCGTGAATCAGCGAAATGTGTTGCAGGGGAACTACTCTCTCTTAACAAGGTTTGAGGTTAGGATCGATTCCTCGATGCTTGAAAGTTATCTAATAGCGTGGACTGATGTGAAAGACTGTTGAAATATTTATGAACTTGTGCACGCGCCATTTGTAACGCGCTGAGAATAGAACCAAAGGCAAAATAAAAGTTAATCAGGTGTAATATAATCAATTGCTCGCTCAGTGCGGCCACTAATTAAAACAGTCGTTAAGTATATACACACAGACAGCCAGATACACACACACACACACACAGTAAAACAGGCTCTAAGTGCTGGTGTCGCACTTAAAGGTCAATGTTTTTGGGACGGCTGCTCGGCGCAAAGGAACCGAAGAAGATAAATAGAGAAGAGCCGAGGCGACGAGAGATGTAGATATTCGTTGCTATGCCAACGTAGGAGACCGGGACACTCCGTCTGTCTCACTTGAGCGATATATATATATATACACGGCAATTTCGGAAACCCTGCATGTATATACACATATATATTCGACATACCATCAATGACGTATATATACGTATTGCCATCCCGAGGAAAAGCGATCAAATTTTTGGGGGGGACACGTGCGTGCGGTCCGAAATCGAAAGCAGCGTGTCATATATATATATATATATATATATATATATATATATACCGGGTAATTTATTCTACGTGGAAGTTCTGTGCGCTGCATTTTCATTTCGCTAATAAGGCATATACAAGAATGATAAAAGCCGAAAGTGCGCATGGAAATGAAAAGGATGGCGTGCATACTTTTTTGCGCGCTGTGTACTTATATATACTCTCGGAGTTGGCGGGAATGGAAATCCTTTGAATAGAACATGCAAGTGATGCACTTTTGACTGAGAACAAATGTTCTACTTTAAAAAAAAGAATGTTACAATAAAAGATTATTTATCATGCTTCCCACGCATCTTCGAACCCGTAAAATTCGTCTTTCTGTTCGCAGGAGCCAAGGACATTTCGAACGCAAACCACGTCACTATTGCTAAGGTATATCCTGCAGAAGGCCATCCCGGACGAACTGCTCTCAACTCTCCTATACATATATATATGTATATACATACTATACGGCTGACTCGATCAAAAGAGTGGCTTACGAGGGCTAAAGCGATGCATTAATTACGATATCGCGCTGTGCGAGAGCTTCCAGTGTGTGTATACGCCCCAGAGGCCCATAGCATATATATATATATATATATATATATATATATATATATATATATATATATATATATATATATATATTTCTGTGTGTGTATATACGTATATTAGATGCTATACTGGAATGTACACTACACTACGTGACGTTGTAAGCTCCGACGGGGTGCCTCCGATAAATGAAATTTTCGTATCTGTCGAAGGCTTGCTGTACGGAAATGCCAGAGGGTGATTACTCCATGTGCTTTTTGTCTGTCTTTCTGGAAGATTAAGCCCTGTGTGTTTTTTTGCTGTAATTTACTTATATAGTAGTCCGATTTTTTTTCTATAATAATAGCAGAAGAGGAAACGTTCAAAGTTGGATTTCTTGCAATTTTCTGAAACATTGATCGAGGAAGCTTCGCTAAATTTTGCAAAGCTCATCGCACAAGCAAAGTTGCTCGCACTGAAATAGCTTTTCTATATCTCCAGTCAAGTGTATATTACCTTCACATATACGAATAATATCGTATACTATATATACGCGTTATAATTATAGAAAACGGCGATAGCGCAGTTCAGCGCATACAAAAGGCGGAAAACTGGGCCGTATATAAGTGACATTCCTCGCTCTGCAACGAAAGCGCGCGCGATATATAGCCAGCGTACTATATCGGGCTAATAAAGCAAAACCATACATTAAAGCCCGCAAGATATATAAATCTTCGGCTGACCTACAAAGACAATTTCAATCTCATTGATGTCGGAGCTCGCGATGATGCTCTCGAAAAGGTCAGTCGAAGCAAAGATGAGTCTAGAAAGTTTGCTCGTATACATATACATATGCATACATACATATAGGCCCTCGTAAACTTTGAAAATGAACGCGCGATCTTTCGGAAGGACCTATTCGAGGGCGCATAGTTTTGGAATGTGGGCCGAGGCAGGCGATATCGGAAACTCCGGGTGTAAGAGAAGGATAGTTCCGCCGAATTCTAAGGGCAATTTCGCGAAGCCGAAGTAATAATGACAAAGTTGAGCTATATATACGTGGCTGGTAGTTGGTCAATTGAACCGATCTCACGACCAGAGGGAGGAATTTAAAAGCCTACTGTATATCCGCGAGTTCGGCTGCTGTATGCTCTGGTTTTCAGAAATCAATTAGTCCACAAAAGTACCGCTTGAGGGCGCTCTGTGCATGTTCTCAAAAAGAGGTTATGTAATCGAATGAACGTATAGATATATAGTAAACGCCGAAACGAGATTAAATACATTAAGATACTGGAGCGTTGAACAAAAAAATAATTACGATTCGAAATGCGCGCAATCGCACACAAAACCACGAACTAGGTTTACCATTTTCTCGGATAAAAAGGCGTATATATAAAATAAGTACTAATGGCAGCTCAAAGCGAAAGTAGAAAAAAAAAATTCCGAAAAATCCGCGGCCATCTCGCTTTTTCCGCAATCCAGAGAGCTGAGCCCCGAATGAGAAGAAAAAAAAGAGCTGCCCCGACTGCGGGTAGGGAGATCGTATAGACATCATAGAGGCGCGTCAAGACTCTCATCGCCAGCGTAGGACACGTATAGAGGATAGACGTAGCCTCTCGAGGACGCACGTACACATAGAGAAACACACACACACGTATACATACGAAAAGCGGAGGGCAAACATCAGCCGACTGGCGCATATATGAAGGCGATTTCCGCGGGCCAAGTGGCCCCGCGATAGCGATAAGGACCGCCCCTGCTTTTTCCCTTCGACGCTTTAATATCCAGCGAGCTCCGCAGCGATCCTAGCTTTTTAATTATCTCGGCTGCTGCGGAGGCTTCCTCTCTTACTTTCTCACGCACCGCTCGGCGTATAGCTTCTTTTTCGCTGCGGCTTTTTTGCAGCGCCGCGGATTAACCGTGTTTTTCTGCTTCCTTTTTCCGACGCTAGAGGGAGGGAGTTTCAAACATTTTAATTATGCGTTGTTGAGCTGTCTGGTTACGCTTTATTCGAGCGTATTATATGATGATGATGCTGCTGCTGCTGCTGTGCGGTTGCTGCGGGGTTGAATGGAAAATGTTTGCTTTCGGATGAGGGGATGTATATAATGTGTTTTCGATGCTTTTTTGAGGTTAGTGAGGTCGCCATGGGTTCAGGGCGTATGTAGGTCTTTTGAAAATTTGACAAGGTGGCTAGATATTATAGCGTAGAATCACACTGAACGTTGTTATATGCAGTTAAACAAGAAGATTTAATTAATCCCCAAGGTGAAAATTATGTTTTACAATTATAACATTCTTTAGATTCCCGGCATTTCTTTGCTCTCGCCGCGACTCCGGAACTTTATCGGGTTTAATTTTCAGCGACTTTTATAAACTCGACCAAAGCGACGGAGGAGAATAAACGCAAGAGTCTTGCCATCTCTTGCCTAGAACGTATAATTGTATAAATGGAAAAGTCAGTGGATTTTAGCATTAAGCTTTCATGAAGGGTTCCTATATATATAGGAGTTAATATGAAAAATTTAAAAGATCCAGTTGTAGATCTTCCTCTCGGTTTCAGTGTTTATATATTCATTATATACCACAGACGACCTTTGATTCAATTAACTGCGTCTGCGTCTCCCCAATCTCGATATTAATTAAACGCGACTGGAAACTCGATCTCCCTTCGGGAAAAACTTCATATATACGCCGTGACAAAGTCCTTATCACCACATGGCCAGCAAATCAAACAAATCTCGCGTAAATACTGGGCAAACATTTGCCGAAGCGCAATGACAATACATATCTCTCTCACTTTCCCTCCATGACATTTGCCCGAATTTCATCGATAAGTATATACAATATATATAAATTTCTCTCCCTATACTACGGCTGATCTTTTTCCTCATTTCCCCCCAGTCGAGTTGTTTGCCCTGGTTATTAGCAGCTTCCTCTGATGTGAAAAAAATTCTAATTCGCGGCCTGCCTCCGGCGCTTATCGCGACTTTTTTCTCTTCTCTCCGCGGCTTGTTTGCTCACAGGGGGCAGGGGGATGGCTGATTTGAAAAGGAAATTGGCCGTTTGCGGGATAGTGGAAAATTTTTAATTTGCCTCTCAGAAAAAAAGTGCGAGCTCGTTCTCTTTTTTGTGTGTTATCACGCTTCCGGCGGGAAATCACAAGTTTTCTCCTCAGTCGCGATGCATATATATAGCAAAGGAGCTTACCGCAGCGAAACAGTATACTTAAGCGCAGCGCCACCTAGCGGCTGGTACGAGTCGCCCCAATTTTCAGTCCTGTTCGATTAATTCAGCAACGGCTTTCGACGTACGCGACCTCAAAGTTAATTAACCGATATTATTATCGCCTCGTTCTCTGTATATATATTTCCCAATATAATTGAATTCCTTAAACGGCTCCCGGCAGAGACAGATACAATATATGTATATATATAGTGCTCATGCGCGTAATCTAGGATAATCAACGAAAATCCAAATCTACTCGCTGGCAGTCCGCGCCGAGAAAGAAAAAAAAACTCCGAATCGAGTTGAGCCCGTTAACAAACTAAGTAGCAAAAGCCACGACGACGGCTCTAATTGTTTTTCGCCCTTATCGCGGCTGCTGCAGCAATCTCGGCCGATTTGGGTCGAATTAAAGCCCGGCGAATATTCGTTTTCACGGGCGAAATGACTTTCGGCCTCGGGGCATCGTACTCTCTCTTTCTCTCTATAGTGTAGACACACAGTACGAGAGTCGCAGTCGCATCAATTGCACGAATTAACCGGTAACGAGAGTGTTTAGTGCCTTCCTTCTAGCCTCTGCACCAGTCGAGGCTTCGTATATGGCAGTCGTAATGGTAGTGTGGTTCTCTCTGGCTTTTTTTTTCTCTTCCTCGTTTTGTAGAGTCGATCGCGTTTCTCCGGCTATTATCGCGTTTTAACGCTTGGATTGACGCTATGGGAATCCGGTCAGCTTTCGGGGGTCACGATTTTAGTATTTTGGACTGCTAGAGCTGAATTATCTCCGAGTGTATAGTAATCGAACTTATGATAATAAGCCATATGCTCGATGCTTCAAAATTCGACGGATTTAATTTTAAATTCACTTCGCAGTGTTGATTATGAGGAAATTTCCTGACACTTCATATTTTATTATAATGTTTCAATACTTATATTTCATTGTTATACCTTCAATGTTAATGGGGACTTAAAAAAAATTAAAATATATAAAAGGCCTTTCTAAATTGACGACTGTTGTGTCGTAACTATTTAGAGCGGAAACACACATATGCAATATATATGTTCCATAATAACTATCGTAAAACCTGAGGCTGTTTTGAAAATGCAAAAAAAAGCTGCTAGAAAAAAATGACAATTGCATAACACGCGCAGCGTGTTCGGATCTAATAAATGCGTATACGACTGCGTGAAACGAACTGACCCATTTATGCAGTTTGATGATATCATGCACGACTATACGCACGTGCTTTGTCCGGATTTGAGCCTTTATTAAGCGTCTAAAAATTTTATTAATCGTGTACACAATAGCACTAATTGTCGCTGATCTATATACTTCAATTATCGCATTAAACTGATACCTACAACGTTTCGTCGTGCGATTCACTATATTGTTAAAATTCTTTTTCCTCCAATTCGAGCTCAACTTTGGATTTCCTAAAGAGTAAAAGTGAAACGATTTGAATAACAGATTTATTCAAACTACACATTCACGGCTTCTGGAAATAACATCGATTTGACGGGGTCATTCGAGCGTCTGCACACGCGAAATTTCATACAAATACCGGCATTATTTCTTGCGAACGCTTTATATTTCCATCAACGCCTAAGACCTAAAATTCAAAACCCATTCGATCGATTTTCCATTGTGCCTTATAACGGAAAACGCACACTCCACAATATCATATATATATATATATATATATATATATATATATATATATATATATATATAAAACTATTATACCCAGCTCATTTCCTGCGCACTTATACAGAGCCGCGATATCCGTCGCTTTCCCCGCACATCTTTCTTAATCTCTTCTCTCTCTAATTTTGACTTCTAGCCGTCGTCGTCCGCTGTTTTTTCCATCTCTCTTCGGCTCTGTCTCTAAAGTGAAGGCGGAAGCGTTGGTCGGCGAAGGAATTATCGCGCGCGCAATAGGGACGCGTCTCTAATTAAAAAAAGAAAAAACGTATTCGTTGTGTCAGGCTTGAAATTTCTAATGTCGCGATTGAATTTTTTTTTCTTCAGACTGTTCGATTGCGAGGCGAGAGTTACTCAATGGAGAGGATTCAAGTTTTTTTTTATCACCGATAAGAACTGTATCGGCATGACACACGACAATTGGATCTTGTGAAATATTAATGTCTTCATTAATACAGTCCAATCGAATAGAGCAACACTTTGTTCAATCGCGGGGTATATCGGGAAATAATATAAGTTTGCGGTATATATATACACGATTGTTCCGGGATATGATGATGAAAAAAGTACTTTAAGATCAAACTTTTACAACGGCGAGCGGTATATTTCTATGTATATACATCAATTAGATAGTCTCGCCCGTAGGCAGTATATATAGAAGAAGTTATATATATATACATATATATACATAACGGCTATACTTTTACGCGCCAACAAGTCTGTTTATTACTCGTGATAACTACGGTAAACAAGAAATTACTCTAGCATGCATAACAATGAAAATTTTAATTCTCTCATTGCCGTTAGTTAGACTCTAGAGTATGAGTTGCCGTAATTCTCTTCTTCAACTGTGCCTATAATATACCCCCCATTTATTTTAAAGAAGATTTTATACTCGACGTATATACTATCCTATACCAAAAATGAGAATTACTAAAGTGATTCACGGCTATATACGTTATGCGTACATATATATATATCTGTAATTTGTAAGACAATCGCGTTTCGGCAGTCATTCCGTTGAAAAATTGACTTGACCCCGTTGCATTTTAGGCAAGTTGGTGCATCTGTAGATACATATAGGTATAACTATAATGTATCACTTGCTTCCTACTTAGGCCCATGTCTCTCTTTCTCTCATTTAAAAATCTCAACGGACGCTCGGCCAATTGAAATTAGAAAATTGCCGAGCACTCCAGAATTTATACTTTATATGTTACGTGCATATATAAGATGTATATTACGAAACAAGGAGAAAAGTAAACGAAATTCACAGCAGAGAATCATTCACTTACAGCAGCACACAGCCATGTTTTCTCTTCACACGCCCCGTCGATATATATATACGCGCACATAACTGTCGAACTTCCTGCTTGTAACCTTCCGATCGCCTTTTCTATGTATCCGTGTGTCTACATATATATAGTTCCCACACGCGTCGAAAATATCCCTCGGCAGAATAAAACTTTCCTCAATACGAATGCGACGACTCGATATATTACAGCTACTATACATTATAACTGTATATACTACAATACTGCACACAGGCGCGAAAAGTCGAGCTCACGTCGGCCGAATCGTCCGCGCTAAACTGAGAGATAATTGTGCGCGCTATCGCGTCTCTGACCCTCGTGTCGGTCTGACTGTCTGTGTGTGTGTGGGAGGAGGAACGTGACTTGCGGCTGTGTGAGTAGGTGACTCGCTTCTCTGTATGCGTATACGACGTAGGAGTAGTCATGTGCTTTATTTGTTTGTAATTATGGAGAGGTGAAAGCTTTCCTTTTCGGGCGTGCGATGCGTGTATGTATAGCTTTTTTTTCATTAAGGAGTAGGTGCTTTTGTCAGAGGAGGATAGGTGGCGTTCGCTGCTGCGGAGGATGATGATGATTGAATCAAGTATGGGAATGGCTAATGCGATTGAGAAGCCCTTGGTTTATTATGTAGCTATGTGGCGTTGGAGGATGGATTTCGTAATGGGATGTTGCTGTAGTGGATTTACTTTGTTTTTCCGAGAAATTGTAGTAGGAAGTGTTTTGTGTCACTTTGATTTTCGGGATATGTATAGATGAAAAGGATAATACTTATAAGAATTTGTGAACGAACAATTTTCTGGAAATAATTTTCTCAGTGTGCAATTTCGTAATAAGTGCGCTAAAAATTAACACTTTTTTTCTTTTACCTGAATTGGGAACAAATTGATCGTCTTAGAAATATCGAAAAAGAAAAAAGTTCAAAATATAAGTGTACTCTTTCCTTAAGTATAAATGATAAAGTATAATCTACATCTGGAATAAACTCGAGCGATATTCAACGTAAAATTTCTACTACGTGTATTCATATCGCGTCGATATAATTAATGACACGAAATATCAATTTGCAACAAAAATGCTGATTAAAACGTCGTCAAAGGAGAGTAAATCACAAAGAGTTACAGAACATCGCGAAAAGCCGGAAAAATTTACGATCCGCCAAAATAATAAAGCGAGCCCGTATATATATATACAGCAGGGGCAACAAAAAGCCGCTGCGGAGAAAAATTTGTATTTAAAATCAGCCCGTAAATCGACGCTTTCATTCCACTTATTCATTCCATCTAAATTCATAAATACACGTTATATACACTACACACACACACACACACACACACACAGACTGTTGTATACACAGCCGTAATCATAATAATTCATTGGCCGCTTAAAGCTTCCTCCGCCCCCTCCTCTCTCTTCATAATTAACAAAAGAGCATTATGTCGGGCATTTGGCCCTCACTATACCAGCAGCCTATACACGAGGGTTTATTTGTAGTTCGGTTCTCTCGTTCCTCCATTTCTTAGCCATCTCGTGGTCGCGCCGCGGCAAAAGTAGCACCTGGGACTCGAGCCCCGACTGCTATGCGCCGATCGTTAATTATACTCGTCGTTCGCCCCCGCTAAGCATTGTACACTTCGCTCTCACTCCATTTTCTCCGTTAGGCAGTGACCCAAGTTCTGCTGCAGCAGTAGTTAGTCGGGGGATGAAAAAGTGATGCCGATCGATCTCTCGTGAATTTTTTCCCGAGAGCTCTTTTTGCCTGAGCTGGCCTTAATGATTTCTCCCGCGGAATTTGTAAATTGCTTTAATTTAATGCGAGACCGAGTCGAGCTTTGCGCGACGCGTCGAGCTGTTTCGGTGTATGAATATTGATGATTTCGCGGTTCGTTTCCTTGTTATTTTTCTTCCGCTATGTGTCGTGCACTATATAGGTGTATGGGGAGGTGAATTTTTAATTTTTACGGGTTACGCGTCTTTGTGTCTTTAGTTTCTGAGAGTTTTTAACGTCGATGCGCAAAATTTGCTTCAAAGCTGCACAATGTATATATTGCTAAAATTATAATCATTGAGGTGAAGATTGAAATTGAAAGTGAGAGCTATTTTTATTTGATCTATTGACACAGATTTTTAAATGATTCTGTTCGTTCTAATTGTTGCTAAAAAGTCCCATACAGAAGCTGATTTGACTTATTTTTTTGTAGATAAAATTTGAGTTTTTTTGCTTTCAATCAATTTTTTTGAAATTGTTAAGTATTCTTTAAATACGTTTATCTATATTACAGCAAAAATGTTTAATCGCTACTATCGTTGGAAATGCGATTCCCATAAGACTATATATGTGTTATAAAATTTTGAGTCACTCTTAGATCAATATGAATCGATATAAGTATTCATTTAATTAATATCTTAATTAATGGTATTTAGTTAATGACTGTACTACCTTAATACACGCAAAACGAAATTCAAACGAACAAAATGTGCAAAATTTTCTAAAAATAATTTAATAAAAATTAGATAACTATGAAACGAGATGATAACTATGGGACTATTAGAATTCAAATCCTGAAAACGTATTTCTAATTTTGTCCGACAAAATATCTCCGTCTATGGTAGAGTTAAACAATCTAAAATAAATTTCTTGTATACACGTGTCGTAACTACTTTACAAACGAATTTATTTTATCATTGCGTAGGATAACAGATATTTCTACTATATGACTCAGTGCAGTCAAATATAATGGAGCGGACGACATATTAAAGCATTTTTCTTTTCTTTTATTTTACGACCTTACAAAATTATCAAAATCAATCTGAAACCTTTAAACTTTCATTCAGAATATTTTCATCCCATTGAATCATTTTACAGCTTCATAAAATTTCGTCGGACAAAATCAACCGATGTTAATCAAGGTCTATTAAACATTAACTTGATAAAATTATTTACCTGCCACTCATCCTCAATTGAACGATCTCCAGCGGCCCTCATCCGTTCACCTGAAAACAAAAAATGACCGATGCAGTCAAGCATTTTCCATCCAGCACGAAAAAAAGGTAAAATACCTCGTCGTTTTCTCCATATCCCATACATACTTAAAGCGCATCGCGAACGTTATTACAATACACGACGAGTCTATAATATGAACCAAGGGAGGCGTGAACCACACGCACACGAATCCGTCTCTTTCCACATTCAGAGAGACCATATACACGCACAGACACACATACGAGTATGCGGAGCAGTACTTGCTTAGGAGCGAAGAAAGAGCGGTAGACACACAGTAGCGAGTTCTGCTTTTGTCGTGAGAGGCTCTTTTGTCGGGGCGACAAAGCGACCGAGGAATCCATCCTTCAAATGTGGAACAGCTGCCATCGAATAGCCTTATCTCTCTCTCTCTGGTTCGTTCTCTCTAGGCCCTGTTTAGGTCTATATCTAGGCGCTAGACTACTACTGTGTCTTTTCATATTCGCGAGAGTCTGTCTAATGGCTTAATGCGTTCGGTCTATATACATGTATATACGGGATACCGACATGGTTCTTTTGTTTTCTGGCGCTCGGAAAGTTTTCGGTTGATTAAAATATCCGCAGATAAATGTTTTAGAATATATACATAGGCTGCATTTTAATCAGAGTTTCGCGTGCACTGCTGTTTAATTTTTGCTCTCTAAATCTTCTTGATGGAACCCGTATGTACGCAGAAGTAATATTAAAAAAAAAATCTAGTCTCCACCCATGCGACATCTGGCGTCGTTTTTCTGTATTAAAATAATTCGTATAAAATGTAAAAAAAAAATATTAGAACAAAGCAATGAACCCCGAACGTATGATAAATCCAAATTTCCGTTAAACATTAATTACCCGTGCTAAATATCCGCTTTCAAAAAAAAGAAAAAAAAATTTACTCACAGCGCGACCGGCTGGTGTCTGGCATTTAAGCCCGTCAAAGGGGCGCTCGAGCGCGGACTTTGCAAAAGTTCGATCACCCCTTTCCTCCCTCACACGCACACATAACGCGAGCATTGCTGCACCCTCGAAAACGCCATCCTCTCCTCCAGCCCCTATCAACCTGCAGTTGTGTGTATACGTGTACATGTATTATACCTATATAGACACCAGTCTTTCCCACCCACTTCCTCTTTCCTGTTTAAGTCCCTCGAGTGCCACTAGCGGCTTAAAATCCGAAAACGCGCGAGCTCGCTCCATAATACAGAGGCAGAGAAGAGCAGCAGTAGCGGAGAGGGATGCAGAAGAAGGGGAGAGAAGCCGAGTACTTATAATCCCTTTTCCGCGGAAGAGCGAGAGAGAGAGAGAGAGAGAGAGAAGCATTCCTTAAAATTAGTGTCTTGGCCGTTTCTACCCCGAGGCTGTGTTAAAGGTAGTGACGTTTTTAGCGAAATCATTATGTTAATGGCGCGAACGGGGCCGACGACGACGACGACGCCAGGCACTTTTTACTTCTCGCTCGATTTTTGCAGCCGGCGACGTTTTTCTTTGCTTCTTTTCTCTCGTCGGGACAGATTTCCTCAAACGCTCTGTCGGACGATCTGATGCCGGACCCGATGAGAGAGAGAGAGAGAGAGAGAGCTATACCTATATATATACAGGTAATTGTGAGCTGCAGAATCGATACCCGCTCTTTGGTTTGTTCTTCTACTTTTCTTTTTATATTTCCTCAATGGTTGAGGATAGATGCTGTTGTATATTCATATAGAAGCAATATTTATTGATTAAAACTCGCGCTTTTAGCTCGTAAACCTGCTGTATATATAGGTGCGATGTTTAAATCTTTTATACGCGTCGCTTCTTCTTCTTTTTTCTCTTCTAGTATACTTTTTAGAGAGAAAGCTTTCTAATGGCAGTCGCGATTTCAATACGGGAATACACATTCCGCGGGAGTCTTTCAAGCTCCGGTGCTTGAATCCGAAAGTCCTTCGTATATTGTAATCGTAAAAAGTAAGTTAAACGCGCGCGAGCACATATATCTCTTTGGAAATGTGTCAAGATGAAATTGCATTTTGAACGAGTGTATGCAGGTTTGGACGGATTTACGTGGAAGTTTTAAAAAATCGTTATGGGCGCTTAACGCGAGAATGGTGTAAGGGATTCTGAAATTATCGTTCTTTTTTTTCTTTTAATTAAAAAATGCGAGAAAGTTTATACTACACCCTCGAGCCACGTGCGCACTCTTAAGTACTAAACACAAAGTCTCGTTATATATTTTTTCACTGATGTTTATGGCTGGGCGAACCGAATTAAAAGACGGTTTGAGGAAAAGACACTTTTTTCTAATGCTAATAATATCGGCTATTTTCACGTCCTAATGTTAAGCTTAATGAATCATTCTACCGAAAAAAATGCTAATCGGACTTGGTTTTGCATAAAATTTGGATTGTAGGTAAACTAAATATATTGATTTCTTTAAATATCGGAATTGCATATTGCAAATAGTGGGAAAGCCTCCGGCGAGCAGAAAAAGCTCACCGAAGAAGGTCACGCTCAGTAACTTTAACCAGTACATTATTCAAGTATATATTTTCTGGGAAAAGATCGATATGAAAATATAATTAGACTAAAAACCGAGTCGCCTATTTAAAATTCCCGCGAAACTGATATAGAACGTCGTAAAGTAACTTTCAACATTCTTAATCTGGCACTTCTCGTATTAACAGCGTCTATATTTATCGTCTTTCATTAAAGTTCATGCATTTTCGGTATATACTTACTACAACAGAGAGAAGCCGGCTTCCGCGCACATAGTTTGCTATTCTCTTTAGAAGCCGCACTGGATCCGATAATCTGGTATCTGATGAGAAACTTTTAATTAAGATGTCCTAAGAGTATATACGGAGAAGAGCTGTTGCATCGAAAATAGTTCGGTCATTCGTAACCCATTATTCTCTCGCAACAAGCGAGGGAAACTCGGCTCTCGAACCTCTCGTTCCTCTTATTCAGTCGAAACATCTTCAGAAAGTGAAGGAAACAAATGGTCGTTATATATATATATCCGAACTTACAATGCAGTAGTGCTTTCGAACACGAGCTTTATACAATTACCGTAAAATCGTGGTTTATTTGACGATGAGTAATTATATCGATTTTGAGGTTATGTTCGTTATCATCAGATTAAAGTGCTTCGCGATTAATCGTTTTTTCAGCGAATCTGACACCGCGCAATAACCAAAATAAGCTCAGGTGGATGGATCAATGTCGAGGTTACATTTCGTTGAAGTTCATCGACCTCGCGTTCCAATTGTTTCTAATTGCAAGTTGGATTGAAAACGCAATGAACAGACAGTTTTTCCAATATCCTCGCGGCACACGAGGTATATAGAATCGCATGACTTTCCAGAAACAACCGACAATCATCTTTCTCATTACCTAATGGTCCTCGAATTAAAAAGACGCAGAGCCTCGGCCATAAAGCCATACACATATATGCAGCAACAAGCGAATCCAAGAATCAATGTGTTCATTAAGGAAGGCAATCGGGGCCAACTACCCCGCAATAATGCAGCGTCGCACGCGAAGGATCACCGCGAGGCAATAACTTCGAAAACGCGCCACCCCATATCCTCGAGGAAGCTTATGCAGATTATAACCTCCCTCGCCCGCCCCCGCAGCATTCGCACATACATATATACATATACATAGATATATAGGTATATAAGCTCCTGTCACGTAGAGTAAGAGAGGTTGGATTTCCGCGTGTGCATTGTCGCAGCGCCACACTGCACGATTAACATACGCGGCGACGGCCGCCTGCACCAACTTGTACGTGATTAGGCGGTTGTGCGTGTAAGTGGGGGTGCGATTGTATAGGTGTGTGCACGTGTTGGGGGGAAATAATTAATTTAGTCATTGCAGCGCGGGCGCGTGATAAGTGAAGTTGTGTAGTTGAGAGAGAGGGTTTTGCACCCGATACCGCGATGAGCGATTAATTTCGACTGATATATTACAAGTTTTATTATTGTAGCTTGTTTAAATATTGTTTTTACAGTGTATGTACGCGTATACTATGGATTTAGTTGAAGCTTCATTAAACGCGCAGGCGGGTATTGTTGGAAAGCTCGCTTTAATGATCTTTTTTACTCTAACTAGAGACATCGTTGAACAAAAGTTAATTGAAGAATGGCGTTTAAGCTTCTCGAGTTACAATTGCAAATTTTTGAAACTATACAAACGAAACGTTTCGGTATTTCCGACAGGAGTAGGCCGCATTTCAAACCTTTTTTGACTTTGAATGCTCTGGTGAAAACGTTTGAATATATCAGATAATTGAAATTATATACGGAGAATCGTGAGGAGTGTAATCTTTTGAAATTCACTGGACGATCGACCTGTGTATAATTGAAATTCATAAATTCTTCGCGTAGAAAATTAAGGGTATGCAAATATTTAGCAGTGTGCTCCCGTACATATACAGGCACAATAATTTGCTTACTAAGCTCGCACTGCTAAAATGCACAATTATGCAACTTTGTTCTCGGGCTTTGCTTCGACTTCAGTATTGCTGAAAAGGTACTTATACAAACAGCTGCTGCGATGTATTATCTCCCTGGCAGAAATCCAAATATTTGAAATGTCCAGAAAATCAAAATATTGCTATGAGATACATCCTAAAATAGCTAGAAATAACAAGTGATGAAACGCTTTTTATCACATTTCTTGAGTATTAATAGAATATACCTAACCTCAAAACCATCATATTGATTTAGCCTTAGCCAATTTACAGTCAATACCATAGTCATAAGTGCGTCTTATATATAAAGATATTCATGATTTTCTCAGTTTTTCATTATTGTGACCGAGCTCATTTTACGAGACCATTTCCTATTTTGCTTTAGTTAATCCAATCTATGTCTACAAGATTGAAAATGCCTTTTAAAATGCTATAATCAATATCTTTCTCTATGTTTACTCCAAAAAATACGTAAAAAAGGTTTGAAAAACCGTTTTATTGCTGAGTGGAAAATAACCCAATTCTCACCTATCTTCAGTAGAACAAGGTATTCCATAATTTCCATAATTTCGTAGCATATTTAAACTTCTGAAATTACATAAATATATTTACATCCGCAATATATAATCCGATTATCATGAAACAGCAGATTAAAGACAAATTCACTTGGTTATCTTCAATTTTAATAATCGCCATCACGAATTTTCCAACACCTTCCTTTTGGAGTCTCAAAAATCCGATCGTCCAACCACCCGACAATTAGCTAGAAAACTGTTAATTCCCTGTAAATTTTTCTCCGATGCGAACGTCATCACAGTAACCCGCAGACCCGAAGCGTCCACAGCATCCCTCGGCCACAAACACTCGCTCACGTATGTAGAAAGACACGCGGGGGGGAGAGACCGACGAGGAGGTCACACGTGATGTATTCCGTGTATCGGCCGCGTCTCTCTCTTGCGCGCGTGCACGCATACAATATGCAGGCATCTGACTCGGCTTTTGATGCTGATGTATATACGTATACGTGACGGCACACAATTAGCCACGCTTGACGATTGCGACGCACACTTTGTCATGCTCTTGAGCGAACGATGATCTTCGCTGCGCTTTTCGTAGCGCGTACGGCTTTTGTGAGAGGTTATGTAGCTTTATTTCAAGCTTCTGCAACAGTCGCATGCAGCATAGCATGTATACATGTCGGCAGGCTGCATCGACCCGAAAATCGTCGGAGGCATATTGGCTCTGCTATAGACCGCAGTGCTGGCCGCTCGCAGTACGGAAATGCCGAATTGGACGCGCGGCTTAGGGAAGTTGGCCCCTTCGAGCGCACAGAGAGAGAGAGAGAGAGCTCGGCTGTGCCAGCTAGATGTTTGGCATTTTAATGAGGAAGCGGGCGTTTATGCTAAGCGTTATGTGCATTCCCGCTTATGTGTATGTATAGTATCTCTATCTCTGTTACTCTCGTGATGTACACAGATGTATATGTATATGCACGTGCGCGATGACGTCATCCCGACTTTCCGCGCGATGTCATCTGATGGTTTCCCTTTGACCGAGTTTGCGGAGAGGAAGACACAGGATTGCGTATGTATGTACAGATATATAGGTATATACTTGTGTGGAATTATTTATCGGCGACGTGACGAGTCAATATCGCTTGTAAAGCGGACGATCGAATATTGCGTACGTCCATCTCGGCTATATACATGCCGATCCGAGTGCAGCATTATTCCTGGGAAATTGTATGGGATGAGTGGCTCTGTATTGGCTATGCCAAATGTTTAATCAGGTGCTTGGAATAATCCTGTCGATGCAGTTGCATTTTGTATTGAATACGAAGATTTTACGCGGGTGATCTGATTTTCAACCAGCTATATGGGTAAACTATTGAGTGCAAGCAAATTCCGCTGATCAGTTGTGTCATTGTATGGAATTCCATCTTCGTGCGACTGAATTGTATTTTAACGCAAAAAGTTTCGACAATATTTTTTAGATATAACGTGCTCGAAAAAAGCCCATTCCCGACGCGGTAAAAACTAATGAAAGCCTTTTACCGTTAATCCGATTTAGGATTTCGTACAGTGTATTGCGCGGTCAGAGAGTTCTTTATGGTTGCGAAGGCCAATAATGGGAAAATTCACTATGCATCTTTAATAATTCACCGGCTGAAATTAAAAGCATGATATAATCCAAGAGTCTCGCACGAATGCTTTCCATCTTTCTTCATTTTTTATTAATCTAATCATTATATTCTCTGCTAAAATAATTGTAGATTTAATTCGCTTGAAAGCGATTAAAATTTCATTGTCGTTTTGAATTCAATCGACCAACAAGAATTCGTCGATCAAAATCTGATAGATTTAAATCGTTTTCAATCCGCCGCAATCCGTTTTAATTCATAAAAAGAGTATTAACTTTAATATATATTTTTATTGACTTTCATCTAAATTCTATTATGATGTAGTTTAATTGTAATTTTATCAATAAAGTTGAATCAGTTTGAAAGTTATGTGTTGGTGGTGTCTAAATACTAACTTTAAAAACCTTTCATTATAGCTTTCATTATACTTCAATCGACTTCGACTTTATTAATTAAAACAATAACTATTCTTGTATTGCCATTTAATGGTGATTTTATCAATATAGTTCATTCTATTTTAATGACAATTCATTAGCATAATATTAAATCATTTTCAATCCTTTTTTGAAGGATTGGTTTCAATGCTACTTCAATCGACTCTAATAACCAGAACATTAATATCATTTATTTGTAATTTTGCCAATAGATTTGGATCTGTTTGAATGCTAAAGTATTTAAAATTTAATAGATTCCAATACTAATTTTACAAATAGTTTTGATTATACTTTAATCGACGTTTATTATTATGCCTATTAATTTTAATGACTATATTACATTTTAAAATGCTTAATCAATCCCAATGTATTTATTGACAATGGACTATAAACTTTATATTTGCTTTAATAGACTTTAATCCCTGGAAAAAAGCCCCGCAAAATTCTCACGTAAATTAGCTAAAAACGCATGAACTCGTGACTATTTGCTCATCGGACTGCCCGCATAAAATCCATCAAATTCGAGACTATAATACTTACTTCTTGACAACTAGCGCGACACTCTTCTCTCATGGGATCAAACATAACCTCAAATTCGCTTACATATGCATCTGAATTCCACAGTAAAATCAACGACGTTCAAAATTGAAGAATAAATTTCCACGGTAACCGTAAAATTACCGTCAAACTACAAAACCATTCCTCAACACAGTATAGCTCTTTCCCTCGGCGAGCAATTCGTCCGGCGCTACATATAGGAGTCCCGCATAGTATATCTCACGCGCTTAATGAACTCGCTGAGCGCATAAGTCGCGTCAGCCACACGCGGTTGATCGATAAAATGAGAGTCCCCACGAGTTATGGGATTTGAATGTCTAATGAATTCCTCGGGCTCTCGCCGGCAAGATTAATTTTCGCGGGTAACAGGGCTGATGCACAGCGCGGCGCAACAATTAGAGGAACCTTTGAGATTAGCGAGCTGCGCTAAGTCAACGGACACTTGACGGCTGCGCGACGCGAATCGCGGCTTTTGCGCTTCATGCTCGCCCAGAAATGTACGTGCATTATATGTGCGAGAGGAGGATTCTGCGGAAACGTTAGCTGTTATAATTGAGTATAAACAAACATAACCTCAAAAAGTTTGAATTTCGCGCCAGAATTTTTACAAGCACTTCATCGAAGTTCGTTAATTCGGTCGTTATGAAATTATTAGAGCAGGGCGTAGTGAGGAAAAACGATCGCGGCAGAAATATCCCCACAACAAAGCAAGTGCCCCGAAAGAAAGCCTCGTCAAATAAAATTCTCGCTTCATTCACTCCATCCAGAATCAAAAGAAAACCAACAACAAAGCTCGCCGCTCTATCAATCGCCGAAGCTCACCATCCACAATACCCGTGCGAGAAAATATCCCGAAAATCGGCCTTATACACTCGCGCTTACATTATCCCTCAACAAATATAAAACCGGGTCAAATCGAAGCAGCCCTAAGAATAATCATAACCCTCGATTCTATATAAGCACGCGCAAGAGTCGAAACGGCGATACTCCGGACTTATTACCGGAGTCAATCCCTTAAACAATGCTCTTTGTTGCGCGTGTAATTGTGGCATCGTTTCCGGCCCGAACTTCTCTTGCTGCGCGCGGAATGAAAGATTCCGAGCTTTTTTCATTCTTCGCCTCATTGTGGCGCCCTCTATGAGCGCGCCGTGCAAGTTTCGCGGCCTTCCAAGTTTGCCAATTTGCGCGCTCCTCGCAACAATGAGTTATACGTTATAATCCCGTTGTTATCATACCCGAGAATAGAATACTGTGTGTGTGTGTGTCTGAGCTTGAGCTGTGTTTAAGAATAAATAAGAAAGCGTTTCCGATCGGACGACGGCTTTCTTAAGACGCGGGAGGCCGGAAAAAGTGTACGAGGGAAAAGTCGAATGGAGGCGCTGGAGCAAATTAGCCGCGGCTTTGGGGGGGATGTGCCTTCCGTCGTCCGACCAATTTTTGTAAAGCCTTCCGCAGGTCGATATCGGCGAGCGATGGCCGAGAGTTATCTGTTTTTTTTTTGCTTCGGGGGAGTTTGTTGTTGGGAGAGAAGTATTGCCTTGTTTCGCTGCGGGGAAAATGAAAAGTTACCGCCGGAGGTTCTTCGGCCAATTGTGTTTCTTCGAAAAGTAAAAGTCATTATTTTTCCAGACTCATTGTTGTGTCCTGATTACGTACTGGTCCAAGTTTCACACGTGATGAATATTTTTTCATTTGAAATTCCGATCCTTTCTGGAAAAAAAACGGAGGTAGAGAGGCCGGCGTTAAAATCTGCTTTCCCGGGCGGTTTTCATAAAAGGCGTTTTTTCGCATTCCCTCGCAAAAATTCATCTTTCTGCACCAGCGCTCGTGCAACCGCCTGGGGAAAAAAGGCATCGAACCCCACACGGGAGGAAAAGCGAGAGAGAGAATCCCATATTCGACACGTAGGTATACATCGAGAACGTATTTACCAAGTACCTCGTTGAAGGAAATGTAAGAAGAAAAATACAATAGAAACGAGAGTGTATTTCCAAGTACGCGAGAAAGATAAAGACACCGAGCGCCGACGCATATATGTAGAGAGAGAGACACGTCGTGGGTGTATGTGGAGAGAAGGAAAATACGGACTAAAAGCAGGATATAGACAATGTGCGGGTGAGTAAAAGGAATAGAACGAGATGACTGGCGTCGGGATAGACAAAGGTGAATTTTGCATGGGAAAATTTGTTCGCACTCTGATGATGAAAAATTTTACGGAAATTAGTATTTTACTCCGTAAGTTATGAGCTTGGAAATAATGTGCTTTCTTTAAGAAGGGATATGGCTATGGATACATGGTGGACGATTAAGAAACCAAGATATATTGCAACGATAATTAATTTTTTTCGGGTGAATATATTATTGATTGTTTTTTTAACTATTAGTATTTTTGATATTATAACCCGAGTTGTTATACAATTCTACAAAATCGCTTCATTGACCGAGAAGTAATTTAATTATTGAATAATTTGCATAGCGCCCAGAAGTTTGTCATTTAGAATCATTCAAAATTCGAAGAATATAGATCTTACTATAAAAAAATGAAAGTGATAGAATGACATAAGAACAGAAAATATAATGTATCACTGAAAAGTCCAACACACATTGAAAGAAAGAGGAAGACACGATCCCCCAAAAAGGACATAATGAAAATCGTACAAGAAGAAAAAAAAAGAAACGAGCCAACAGAATAGCGAAGCAGCCATTGAAGTGCTTTTAAAGCTGCGGGCCATTCGTAACTACGCGATTATGTGTGTCCGTCGCTCTTTGCACACACACATGCGTATAGCTGGATTATCACCTACGCGAGATTTTCGACAGACGTCGCGGAATATTGGTCGCGCGTCTCCAACTTTTTTCCCGGGCCGTCAGATTTTTTTTCGGATAATGTTTCGTCGGGATATATCATGCGGGTTTCCCCAGCGAATTTTCTCTTTTTTTCGGTCCGGGATTTCAATGTGCTATCGCGAATTAAAGGATTGGCCACATCGGTTGTATTAATTAAATGCGAGAGTATAGTCAGTCGGAGAATTTTTTTACCAAAGCCAAGCTTTTTTTCACATGTTGCATTGAAAATTTCTTTGAAAATTATCGTATATAGTCGAATGTAAATCGATGAATTAATTCTGAAGATAAATAGAATGAAATTTATTTAACGTTTTACGAAAAATAAACAACAAAAAGCGAATTAAATTCGCATAGCTGAGGGAGATTAACAGAAAATCCGGCAATATCGAATGTTCGTGGTATCAAGAGGGGAGATCGGACCTTATATACCGAAATGTCAGAAAACGTCACCGGAGGGGTTCATATAATCAATTGGCAGATGTCTGCCGCGGGCAGTAGTCGACGCACCACAAATCTCGTAACTTATATTTTTTATTGCCATACATACACTGACAGCCGCACATTTTTCTCATTTTCTTTCACGATACGCCCATCGCATTTTTACGAGCTGCTTCGCGAGACCAATTGGTTTAATTGAGCTTCATTTCCGTATAATATTTCCCGTGTACATCAGTTTGTTAGATTATACCTCTTTTGCCGACGTAATTTTCACTTATTGGCACTGTCTTTCGGTTCAGCCAATAGTCCGAAAGTTTTAGGTTGAAAGGTTTTAAGTTCGTAAACATGAAAGACATTTTTCCAAGCACTCGGAGGTTTAAACACGACGAGGTAGAGAGGGAATCCCCGCGGTGTGAGGAATTTTGACATGAAAACGAACTTTTTAAAAGTGGGCTACATCTAGTCCGTGAGAAAGGTGCGCAGGAGTTAAAAAAATATTCAAGCTTTTTGATAAATTAATCAGAGTATGTGGGATGGAATATTAACGCTATATGCTAAGTATATTAAGTTTCGCGTGTGACGGGTATAATATTCAATGGAAGTTTCAAAATTTAAATGTAATTGAATATATTTCTGCGCTGCTATTCGTAGCAACAAATTTTCAGCGTTTGTAAGATATAGTTTCTTTCTAGGACAGTCATTATTCACATGCGGAAAGTACCGCCAGGTGGCGTATGCATGAAAAGTTCTCGTGAAAATTATCATAATTTTGAGTAAATGAATTTCAGTCATGTCAAATGGCTTTGCCCGATTCATAATAAAATTTTTTCCATCAAATGCTCCTCATAAATGCTGAAAACAGCTCGTAATGAATTATTCAATAAAAATTTCGAGTAAAATTGCCTCCAAGCGCCAATTAAATGAATAAATTTTACAGACCAACGATCAACTTTCATAAAAAAACAAAGCCATCTTCGAACCTTCAAATCGACGAGCATACCGTCCGCCAAAACGGCATCCCAGCTCTTAAACCGCGTCCACTGAATTCACAGCAATCCAATTCGTAAATTCCTAATGCCTCGACTCTTCACACCCGACGTAACATCCGTGGCTTGTCGCGTGCGGTTCACTCGACTGTTATCTCTCAAGGCTCTTGAAAAAACAAGAGGTTAAATACTCGAGCTTCGTGCCGCGCAAATAATCCACCAGAGAGAGAGAGAGAGAGAGAGAGAGAGAAAACGACTCGCCGCTGTTATGTATAGGGAGAAAGCCGAGAGCGAGCTCGAAGCAAAATGAAAGAGTCGCTGGTGCAAAAGAAAGAACCAAGAAGAGGAGGCAGCGAATCCAGAAACGTGTGCAGCGCTGTATAAAACGGCCGCGGAGGGACCTTACCCGGGGAAAAGCCATCTCGCCGAGTGTATTCATATATATATATAGCGCAGTCGTGGGCAGCGGCGACGGATAGAATGCACAAAAGGATCCTGAAACGTCAGGATTTTCACCGATGATGATAATAACGAGAGAAAAGAAAGAAGGGCCCTCGTCGAATTAATCTTCAAAGGCTCGGCCCTGGCCCATCGAGACCTATCTCTCTCTCTCTCTCTGTCTCTCTCTCTCTCTCTCTCTCTCATATATACGTATTGTTTTCTTCTTCTTTTTTTGCGCTCGCGGAGGAATATTAAGGCGTGCAAAGCGCGCGCGCGCCACAAAAGACGGAATTTAGCGTCTTGTTTCTCCTCTGCCTCGTTGTACACAAGCTCCCCCTAAGCCATTTCCTTCGAGGGACCTTCCCCCAGGGGAACAGGAGACACCGGGTGAGATTCATGACGATGAGCTCGTTCTTTTATGGGACGCGACGAACCATTTGTCGTATATATATGCGTGTACGATGACCCCGGGATTCCGCGAGACTTAACCGAATTATATATATATATATATATATATATATATACCGGGGCGTCCTGTGTTTTAAGGAGGTATCAATCCGGGAGTTTTGTGCCCCGTGACGGGGTGTTGTACGTGTGCGGTCGTTATTTTCGGCGGCCGAATGAATTGTTGATTTTTCGGATTTATTACGCGCGGTGTATGGGGTATTTATCGGCGGAGGTTGATTGCGATTTTTAAAGGTACAGCAAGTATTTCGCGTATTTTCATCAGTCGCGCTTCGATTTGAATTGAAATGATCCTCGATAGATCGCGAATCGAGAGTCCGATTAAAATTCAACGATATAATTAATAGCTCTGCCGATGAAATAAACGACCAGTCGCGCATTTGGCTTTAAATGGCATATTTGGCCCGATTATTGGAAATAATATAAACTGCTCTTATTAATTAATTTCACTTTGTGTCATCGGGCATTAATTAATCAAATGCGACACCATATCTTCGTAAATATATTCGCGTATATTATTATTGATTTTACGCCGCATAATGGATATTTCATAAAAAATTCCGCATATTACAATCGAGAAAAGTCGCAGCCCAAAGGTTCGCTTCTCCCCAAGGCATCGGCTTTCTCCTCTCGATCTCCTTTTCCTTTTGTTTCCGGAACGGAATCATTTATTCTCGAGGCTACTGGCCGCGTTTGGTTCTTTGATTAATGATGAGAAATTTCCCATTCCAAGCTTGGATTACTCGACCGGCCGCTCGCGAATCCCGCAAGTGCATTTATACATCGGGGGAAAAATTGCATTATGAACGACACTCTACTCTCCCGTAAGTGTATTAAATTCAGGCCAGAGGGAAGAGATTTGAGGTATCGTGAAATCGGGCTCGATTATTCCGGGAACATGTTGTTGCGCGTTATTTTTGACGCTGATCGATGCGACCTGACCCCGGCGTTAGCCCAGATTTGAATATATGCGTCATGTGATAAAGGTAATTTCGAAAATTTTGATTTATCATTATCCGCTGTATGGCAGTAGTTCGTAATCAATGATTCATTCGACGTAAATCGGCACGTCGTAAATTATCATTGCCATCAGTCGGTAATGCGCTGCTATGATTTTTCGTTTTGCCGTATTTTACTCGCTTTGCGTCAGATTATGTGATCAGAAGTGATGAAAATCGATTACTTATTGCATATACATCAGTTTAAATAAGTATCTATGCATCAAAATATTCTTCTACTGTTTTAGACATAAAAAAGTTACATTTAACAGGAAGTTAAAGCATCGTCATATTTACATCAAGAAATTATCGAGTTTTCTTAAAAACAACGTACAAAAATATGAATTTTATGAATAGTGAATGATGCTAATTTTCAATGCCGTAAAATGTGGCAAAAAAAAATTCACCTCTGCCATTTTTCTCACGGGAATATTAATATTTTCTTATAAAAATGGTAATTAAATTCGTCTCTCAATGTGAACCAATGATTTTTCCAAGAGTCCTTCATCATCATTGTTCAATTTCTCTTCGGCACACTCGAATAAAATGTTCACCCAAACTTTTCCTCTCGCGTCAAAAGCAAATGTCAATCGTTAACTCCCCTCACATCAGCTCACTCCCGCTCATTCACCCTTAAACACCTGTGAATCTCAAAAAATCCCTTTATTCCCAGCAGCTGGCACATCTTTTTTTTCAAATATTCCATTCCCTCGCAAAAAAATCTCCCGATCTCCTCTTCGAATGATTCAGCCGCGCATACCGGTATATACGTCGCGCGATATATCTGCTCTTTCTCTCTGCGGCAAAAGGGCAAAGAAAAAAAGTCGAGGGGTGGTAAAAGTCCCGACGCAGCTCGCGAATTACTCCTAACTCCGGTGTCAGTCAGTGCGCGGGACTAGTGTCAGTGACTGGTACATCGCGCTTGCGGGGGTGAGACTGAGGCTTAACTCGACTGCATCGGCTGGGGTTCACTCTCCGAAACAGAAGAGCAGGCGCGTGAGCGCAAAAATCGATGCCGCGCAATCTGTCAGCTGCCGTTTCTCTCTTCCACCCCCCACCCTATTTATAAAGGCCTCCGATGCTTCGATATGTATTCAGGAGAGAAGCTTCTGCTTCTTCCTTGGCTTTTTTATTTTTTGAGCCTCTAATTGGATGATGCCGGGGCAGATCAAGTCAGATTCTCATTCGGACGTCGTTCGCCCGGGGTGAATGTTGACGCCGCTTTACCCATAAAAGATGAGCGCATCGCTGCAGCTCAATACGTCAGAGCTTTTTCAATCTGTTGCTCCGCCGGGCTGCCGGCTTCGACTTTTTAACGCGACGAGCTTCTTTTATGGGGTGATATTGATATTACACGATGCGTGCGAGACCATAGCCGCCTGCGTGTGTCTGTGTATATTCAATTAGACACGAGCTTTCAGGAAATTTCTGTTACGTATATGCTAATTAAGTGAGCTTTGAGCGCACTCCGAAAATCGTGCTCCTATACCGCTCGTGTATATGCTCAAAATACAAGTGCACTATATATACGTATAGCCTTATTAAATTTTCAATAAACGTGCGCGCGCGTGTATATGCTTAACGAGGCATTTTTCGAGGCTACCGATGTTTATTTACCCTGGCAACTATATCGGATCTCAATAATTTATATATAAAATATACTTGCCGCTAGAATATAAGTGAAAAGACCAAAGTTTATTTACCTCCAAAAACTTTTTATATACATCCAGGATCTATTCTAAAACAATATCGTATATGCACATAGTCCAAAAAATGTTTAAATATATCACTTTTTCCAAGTGAAACACTCTAAGCTTCAACCTGCCGAGAACCAATCCATCCGCTCCCCGTCGAAGCGTCAGCCCCCTAAATAATTCAAAATCCATAAATCGCTCGCGCCACAATATCCCCCTCGATATATATACGCACACACCCTCTCGAAGAAACGAATAACTCAAAGCCCGTGTATATATACACCATCACACCGACAGACTATATACATGTATATACACAACGCGAAAACGGAAGCGGCCCTACCGTCGTCGTCATCATCGGCGTCAGTCAATACAAACAGAAATATACAGTGAGCCCGAAGCGTCATAATGATCGCGTACCACTTTTCAGTCTGGATCTAGGCCTTTTTCCAGCCCCAGAGAAAAGCTTCCCCGAGGCTCTGCTGGCTAACGATGCCATTGTCAGCGCGCCCGAGCCATTATGCGCATCCTGCCAGAGCGAGCTTTTTCCCTATATACATGTATATATATACTGTGGATTGCAGAGCGCGCAGAGTTTATAGAGAGATGGCGAATATAAAACAAATTATCGATTGTCTACGAGGCAGATAGATACTATATGGATGTGTGCGATATGCGGGGGTGACAGTAGGTATATAGAGAAGCTGCGGTTTATTGGGCTGAATTGTTGCGCTGTATATATATATATGCGGAGAATAGTCGCGATGGAGATACGCGGAGACGATTCGTTGCAAAAAGCTTCGCGAGTTCATATTATTAGGATTATTACTTCACGTGAAATTTTGAGCTTGTAACAGCGGTCGAGTGCGGATAATCACCGCTAGGTGGCGCACGACTATATTATACACAACGCGATAAATCCACTGCAACGCGAACTCATGATCTATAGCGCATAAGGATTATTTCGTTATCTATATTCAAACGGCAGAGCTATAAACCCCTCGAAAAATGATCAAAGCTCTCGATCCAAAGCCTTCGCATTAGTTCCCCCACTGAAGCAACAACAATACGCTTCGGCGATTATTTAATCAACGAGGCTCCATTACACCATTACGCACAGATACACACACACACACACACAAACTCGGGGTCCGAGAGGTCGGAGGGTCGAAAATTCCAAAATACCTGTGCTTGGCTATATAGATATATGCATGTGTATATATATATATATATATGTACACACACACGAGGCTATATAGCAACGCTCGGCATTTCCGAGTTTGTCGAGCTGAATTCCGTGACTCTGAATGCTCGATCGGAGAGAGCTTCGGCCGGAAAGAGAGATAGAGATGCGCTGCACACAGCATCGATTAATCCGCTGCGTGCAGCTTGTGTATATATACACCAACCCTATTGAGCGAGCAGTTTCTCTTCTTTCAAAGGATTTTTTCTTTTTACCTTTTACGCGGGTTTATCTTAGCTTGTATACGCCAGGTATAAATTTCGAAATTCCGCGGACCATGTAACGTCGTGGAGAATTTTGGAAAATTTCGTGTTCCACTTACGGCGCAAGTTAACGAAGCGAAAATTTCAAGTTTATCGGCAAACTTACATCGAGAGAGAGAGAGAGAGAGAGAGAGAGAGAGAGAGAGAGAGAGAGAGAGAGAGAGAGAAAGAGAGAGAGAGAGAACTCAATGAGCTGTCGCAGCACTTTCAACTCGAGCGTCTGTAATATATACTCCCGAGCGCGATTAAATTATAACAAAAAAGAAAATCCTCTTCTCCGATAATAATAAAAATCAGCCTGCATTAATTAGCCTAATTACAGGCCCATAAGCGACAATAATCGCGGCGCCACGAAAAGATAGACACATTATACACACACTCTTTTGGCCGCGGGTATGAATGACAGGTGCCGTTAATGAGGCGCGCATCTGGCTCGCGCTCCACATTGTTCATTAGTTAATGATACGGAGGTCAGAGGCCGCCAGGAGAGAGAGAGAGATAATAAAAACGGGAGGAGGCGAAGGAGAAGTCTGCGAAAATCCGCGGCTTATTGTCGCAGCTCGGATTATAATTATGGCTGCTTCTCTCACCCAGTTTCATTTTTCGCTCTCTCTCTCTCTCTCTCTCTCTCTCTCTCTCTCTCTCTCTTTCTCTCTCTCGCTGCTCTTCTTGGAACCAAGGGCTTCCGCCGCATCGGTCGGTCTAATTAGACGACTTCGCGCCCGATTTTTCGCGCTGGAGACGTTGTTGTTTGATTATTATTTTTTTTTCGTTTGTTTATATAGATACGACGCTTTGATCGGATGGAAATGAAGACAGAAATTTAATTAATTTTCTGCGTGTAAGTAAGATTTCAGAGGCTCCGTGTAATTTTTGACTGACCGAGCGTTGTATATTAAACTTTTGCAGCGCGCGGCGCCTGAAAGGAAAGTTTGATTAAGAAAATCGAGCGAAAAATCTTTCGCGCGCGATATGATTTCTTAATGCAATCTTCCTTTCATAATTAATATAACAAGATCCTCGTGAGCGAGACTTGCGTCTCATGGAAATATTACATTTTTCGCCTGATATATACATATACATATAAATTATTTGCAAGAATAGAGAATAAAACGCGAAAACCTCGTGGTTTTCCCTCTTTTTTTATTCCTTTCCGCAATTCACCAGCGCCGTAATGAGTCGCACATTATCAGATTTTATATATACAGAGATGAGATGCGCGCGGATAGTCGTCGACGAAAAAATTATTTCACGTCATTTATTTTGCATTTCTATGGAGCCGCGATGTTTCAAAAGGAAAAATTGCAAAGCGTCTCGCGTAAAACTTCACTCTTCTTTTTTTTTCAAAAGAAAACGACGCTCGCTTCGCAAACACGCCGCAACGAACATCTGCTTTTTGATCTCCTCGCGTCGGTTCACCGAGCGATTCATCGAAAAAATTACGTCGCTCTCGAAAATTTCCAATCAATCTTTCACTATATATAGGAACAGAAAAACGCGCGCATACCATCAGCGAACTCGTCGTCGTGATATCCTCGTTAATCCATACACTTTGACCGACCTTTAAGTGGCTCCTCCGGCTTTTAGGAAGCTTCTCGCGGTGTAAATTAGTTACGGGGTTTCGAGCGAGCCCTGTCTCGCGTAGCGACTACGTCGATTATATCGGTGGAGGGAGGATTTTCGGACGACACGGGTAATCTTCCGGAAATCGACTAGCGCGCGCCTCGAGTGATTTTTGTCAGTGGCGAAATTGGTTTTGCTGTGTATATGTATAACTTCTCGCTATTGCGTATAGAATCGATGATCCGGCGGAGTTTATTTATTGAGAAAATGTCACGATAATGTTCATATGAATTATTTATTTACACGAGTAAAATTATATACACACTCGATGTGTCGAATTTCACCTGGGTAGGAAAACATATATATATATATATATATATATATATATATATATATATATATATATATATATATATATATATATATATATATAATACTAGAGGAATAATAGAGAAAGCAGCTGTCGGTTAGACATATTATACCGGAATCCGAGTCGTTCCGAAAGCACGTTGTAACGATCCAAGTTTGGAAATTCGCTCAACGTCATTTTTAAGAAAAACAGACGACTTATTGTTAGTTATACGCATAATTTACACGCATCATATACACTCTATTCCAGCTTCTATATTATACCTCACCAATCACGTCTTCTCTTCCTTGAATAATTTCTCAAATAAAACAATCTATATCAAATCTTACGCTCTAAAAACTAAAGCTGTGGACTTTACTCTACACCGCGTCCGCCATCGATATTTCACATTCAACAGGAGCCACTTCCACGCGTCAACAATGAACCCGTCGCATAAACAACGGCTATATTCTCAGCAAAAATTCCCGCCAAAAACAGACTGCGCGCGCCACGTCCCCTAAACACACACACACACACACACACACACACGTCGGAACAATAAGCCGAGAAGGAAGAAAGAAATAAAGAAAGAAAAAGGAACCAGTATATATATGTATGGATATAATGCTCGAAAGGTACTCACGTCGGTTTCTCTCTCTCTCTCTCCCTCGTAAAATGCGTTCGCTCGCGCGTCGCAATAAGTAGTATCCACGCAGCTGCTCTCGTTCTTTCATCACGCTCACACATCTCTCTTGGTCCTCCAAAGCTTCTACGCTTTCTCTGAGTGTAAGTACATGTACATACATATATGTGTCTGTGTATGTATATATGTCTGTCTTGATCGGAGTAGGAAAAAAGAGAGCGATCCGGTGTGCACGCTCGTCTCGGTCGGACTGGAAACTCCCCCCTCGCGCCGGCCTCATATAGCCTCCCCCACCCCTGTTTCGAGCCGGGACGAACATCCCCCCCCCCCACTTTGTATATGCGCGGGGAGAAGCTGCGCGTGCGAATTTCACTCTCTCTCTCTCTTCAATCCGGTGCAACGCGGCAGCTATTGTCCTTCTCTCGCTCTTTCTCTCCTGCAACTATATACATCCCCTGAAATGCCGAGCGAACCTCCAGGATCTGTGTGTGTGTGTGTGTGTGTGGGTATAAGAGATGCTGATGCGGCCGATCAACACCTTGGCGTCTGTGGTCTGAAAAAGGAGGTTTAGTGAAATGTCGACGTTTAGCTAGCAATTAGCCCGTAAGCTCGATATTTCTCTGTCTATAAATGTATAGGGATCCTTTCGAAAAATCATTAAGTGTATCCTTATAGCTGCGCGCGTTACACACGGAGATAAGAGACGTTCAAGATTCGATGTCCATAGTTTCATATACCTAATAATTTTCGAGCTTTTATTATTGAATTTCATATCGCGCGATTCATTTGCGTTTAATCTCTCGCTGTCTCCGACTGCCGCGAAAGTTTTAATGCACTTAATAGCACGAGCCGAGGGAATATTAAAAATTATTTTAAAAGTATTTCGTTATTCACGGACGCGTGTTATATTGCGCGAATGCGATGAGCTCCGAAATTAAAGCTGGATCCATATATATACGCGCGACTTTATTCATAATGATTTAATAATCCACGCGGTGTCTAAATGAAAGAGATGTCGGTTATTCGTAAAAAGTGAAAGATCCTGTGGTCGATTAGAAGGTATATATATATATATATTATATTTTCACATAAAGAAATCTAACGAAGGTCTTCTTCGAAGATCACAGGCCAGTCGCACATGAAAGACATCGTATGTATCATTATACATACAGAGAGCAGAACAATGTGGATCGAGATGAAATAAAGAAAGCCACATCAGGCGCAACGGCATCGATTCAAAACTCCCGCGCGCGGCAAATTCAAAATTCACTTCTATTAAACTTTCAAGCTCCCATTACTCACGCCCGCGGAGTGTTCACCTATACAGGTTCCAAGTAGGTCAGGCGCACGTACACACAGCTCCTAAAAAATCCATCCAACAAACAGCTCGGTCCCTTAATCATCTTAGCGTCGCGCTAATAATTAACGCAATACGTCATATCCCGCTCGCTACACACACGCGTACAGAATAGGTCAGCGAAAAGGCTCCCGCGCATATATATACAAGAGAGAAAAGGCCGAGGATGTGCTTAATGAAAATGAGGAGAGGTGTCTTCTCCTCGCGATTTTCAGAGCCCTATATATATATATACGGCGTAGAGGTGTGTGTGTGTAGGTATATATATCGGAGGAAGGGATGATGCGCGCGGGCCAGGTCGTCATGGCGACGAGACGCGAGCGAGAGAGAAGCCCGAGAGCCGGCATTGATCGCATAGCAGCGGCGGCGCAGCTTCGCTTGCCTGTGTGTATACCTGTCTCGAGCCTTCTCTCTCTCTCTCTTCTCTCACTCTCGTGTGCAGGACCCGACGAATGTGCACTCGCCGATTGATATGGATGTCTCTGTCGCTTTTGGTGGAGGATTTTTTGTCGGCAACGTTACTGTACTCTGTTTTTTTTTGGGGGGGGGGGGAGGCTTTTGTTTTATACCTATACCTATACCTGTATATATAGGTATATATATACGCGGCAAAAGACCGGGCTCGACTTTCAATCAGAGCCGGGTGTACACTTGCGAAATTTGAATTGGACATTTAACGCTTTCGTTTGTTTGGATATCGTTACCTCGAGTATCGGACACGAGGTAATTCATATACATATAATACATATATCATCGATTCGCGTGGGTGCATATAAGAGGTACGCGTGTGGTGAGTCTCTCTATATATGTATATATACCGATGCCTCTGATGCGTTGACGAAGGTGTGAACTTTGACCTCTGGGTCAATTTCTCGTTGTGCCTATATAGTACACACACATATAGGGTTGAGACGGCATGTAAGATTACGTTTAATTAAGGAGCTGAGAGACGCTCAGGAAATCTGGACAGTCTCGAGTATGTGTGTGCGTGTGCGGTCGCCCGCTGTTTACTCGCTCTAATATGTATATAGCTATAGCGATGAGTCTAACTAGTTAAAGGGGTGCAATAATTACGCTCTCGCGCTTCAGACGCACTCTTACCCTATGATAATTCCTGAGATATATATATAACTTCCTCCGCTCGTGTGATTGTTTGCTTTTATTTGACTGTCGCCCAATTACACGCTCGTTGCGGTTTTGTGATATGATGATCCGTTTTCGATGTTTGTATATATATATATTGCTACGCGCGATGGGCAAATATTAATTTTGGTATAATTAAACAGTTTACTCGGTGTTTACGCGCACATGTGTAAATGAGTATGAGAGAGAATCGAAACCGCGATTCATCTTGTTTATTGACACGGTTATAGACTGATACTTATTTTCAGTTGGAAACCATTCAAAACCGTGTATAAGCAGCTTATTCGCCCGTACATATATATGCGTATACAGATAAGCGCACGTCGAGAGTAAATCTTAAGTTGAAGACATTTTAGAATAATAGCTATGAATATTTTGATTTGATGATGAAACGAAGCGCAATTTTTGCCTTATTCAACTTGTTATACGCCCTCGCGCAGAGAGGTGAAATATATTTAAGCATATATTAACATTCCATTGCGCTTTCAATTGTAGAGAAGTTCCGCGCTCTTCAATAAATTATAATTAACACAATTTCTTAAGTAGCGCCACTGCAATCGATGTTGACTATATATAGCGAGACACTATTGCGTCTTCGTACTTCTTGCTATAATGTACTATACACTGACAATTTAAAATTAAGACTGCGCGCGAATTCTAAAGTTCGTCCCTTTTTCATTAACATTCATTTTTTCCCGAAGAATCAAGGCAATTCAAATAGCAGTGTGAGATTGGTCTTTTTTTCATTGGAGAATCTTATTTTCAGCGATAATTAATTATCTTTCGTATAAAAGTGAACTGACGATGACAAAGAGACTTCGGAATTAGTAAAAAAGTATTTGCATTTATTAATCAAGTTAAGACCACACGTTTAACTACTCTAAGCAATATCATATCTGGTAGAGAAAATTAACAGAAAAAATTCGTGAAAAGGTTAATCTTCATTGACCATTTTTATCTAATTTTAAATTGAAAAATTAAAGTCAAACTTGGCTAAATCATCACTAAGGATTTGCTACTTTAGTATATCGGTACGTTTCTTAAATAAAAAACGGGGTGTCTCTCTTTTCTGGCTTCAATACGTATGTATGTTTTGTCGGATATTTTTGGATTTTTTACAATTACAAACAAGTTAACATGTCGCTTAACTTTCCATAAAGAAGTTATATATAAGCGTTTAGTTAATCGATTTCGTTTAGCTAAATCTTAACTGAATTATTTAAAATTAGCTTATTCTTAGCTAATACATCGTTAACGTTTCTACCAGGGATCACCCTATATTAATACGCCTTTTAAAGCTCATTTTTGCCCAAAAAAACCGTCTGCACCTCGAAAAGCTCAGGCAGATTCAGAGACAAGATATCAGCTCCTGGGATTTCGTGGAGCGCCACAATGCGCTTGTTTACCATTTAACCCTCGACTCAAAGGATCCTTCATTAAGCATATAGAATTTCGAGGGAGGAGGGTATACTATAGGCGAGGCGTGGGCGGGTTCATTGGCCGCTCAGCACCAGAACGTGTATATAATATTGTTACGGGAAAAGCACATATAGCGCAGGCACATTCTCCGCACTCAATGGACCCGCCGGCTCCTTTATTTCCCGCGGACTACGCTGCTGACCATATCGACGCGCGCTACGGGGGTTTTCAGAGCGGGAATTGGGTCATGCTTGGCTCTCTCCTGCAGGCTGGATTTCATGTGATATACCTTTTGCTCCGTGTAAAGGGAGCTTTTTTTAAGTTGGGTGTAGGTCAGTTTTCGAATAGAAGCGTATAACGTGTGTAATTTATCTTTCTGACCTGATCAACAACGCGCTTTTTTCGGTAAAGCGGATTTTAGTTCTAATGAATATTTCGGTATGTCAGTTGACACGTGTATCTCTGCTTCAATTTATTTATACAATCTTTACTAGAACAATCTCTGGAACAAACAATATATATACGCACAGTTTTTTGGGATATAAAAACTAAAAGAATTTCAGGTCAAAAGGTTACATAAGCTTTAAACCAGTTATCTCTTTTGTTTCAAAATTTATTTCCACCGCAGCTGCCTCGGTCCTCTTATACATCTGTTATACGCTTTTCCCACGAATATTGTTCGTTGCTCACCGCTTCACATTGCTCGTGTACACTTTTTTAATTATAAAAGCTTCCTCATTCACTTTGGAAGGTTCTTAAAATCACACGCGTTCATCGTTTTTTAACAAACAAAGATTATTTACGTCCAGCGATATTTCGAAAGGCCAAAAATAAAATTTCTCTCCGGCATCGGAAGCACATGTGGCGAGCGAGTCTCTCCCTCCTCAATCGGTCGCGCCCTTACCGACTGACGCGAGCGCCGAGACCTGCTTTTTACCGACACTTGATGAATGAGATTTTTACACCTACGAGTTTTACGCTCTGACGGAGTAAGATGCGTTATGGGCACGACGCAATTTATTGGCCCGTTAAAACGTGCTTTACGATTGCTATTAATCTTCTTTATTATTGCTCTCACTGTGCCGAGTTTGTACCAAAACTTTTGCTTGGCTTCTTATTTCCTTTTTTTTCAAATTCTAACGCTATTGGAGTTTGTCGCGTAGGGAGTATATTAAAAAGGATAATAATCGTCGATGGCCCATATTTACGCGAAACTTTTTTCACAACGAAGACTACTGGCTTTGTAAAAATTTTAAATCCTGCTTTAAAGGGTGTAATACACCCTCGGAGAATTGAATACAAATATCACGAATAAACTTCGTCGCGTATAAACACGAGATTGAATTAAATCGACGAATGTTATTCTGCAGGCTTTTTTTATTTATTCGAATAATGATGGCCGATAAAAAAAATGTGCGTGAAAAAAGCTTAGGGCACGATTCATGCTGCGTCTCGTTCTTTTGCTAATTAAAAAATTCCTGCAAGGAGAGTTCAGATTTCCGTTCATCCTTCACTCGTGCGCGCGCGCGGTTTTACAAATACTTTTATTACGGGCGGATCTTTTTTCTCTTTGTATATATATATATATATATATTCTTTTATCGATATGCAACCTAGATTGTAATTTTTTTCTCAGGCTTCGCGTTTACTTATAGCTGATGTATATTGAAATATACATCAGCTATAAGTAAACGCAAAGCCTGAGAAAAAAATTATGCGATTCGTTTTATTTATTTACTTATATTGACAGAAATAGTCCATTTATACATACATATAGACAAGCAATAGAAGTAATGGGATGATGGGTTGTTTCTTATCGACATGATAAGGTATTCCAGAGTCTCCTCAGCTTTGTAATTGTGGAGTACAGTTACAATTACAGAGTTATTGCAATTTTTTTTCAGAATGTACTCTAGAATTTCTAAAATTGCAGTACCACAGTAGTTTGCATTGTTTCCAGGATGTTATCCACAAGGAAGTTGATTGATCAAAGATTCAGCGTTATTTGATACGACGAGCAAATCTATTTTCTGCGTATTTTTACACTGAACTAGCTTTTCTATATGTAAAAAGTGCACTTTTCACTAGAATACACCATCAGCACCACCTGTCACTCAAGCCCCACACGAGCCATCAATGCTATAACGATAATAATAACAACGCGCGTATAGGGTGTTTCGTTCCGTCGCACGTCGTCACATCACCGCACCACTACCACCACCATATATATACACGTATTTACAAAGTATCCGATTCGTCGAAGCGATCGCATCGATGCAATTTTTAATAAACCTCGTCGCTCGGCTCGTATCGGAGCATTTCCCGGCGCATTTCCTGCCGGGTCCCGTCTCCATTTCGGCCGGAGAGCTGCTGCTGCACAGCTCGGACATCGTCGGAGGAAATTAACCGCGGAATGCGAATGCTGCTGCCTATACCGACGTTATGCGCGCTCGGATAATAATTTCAGAGGCTGCTCGTCGGAGGCGTGTGTATAAAGCGGCTCGTTAAATATTTTTTAATTAAACGCGAATCGATTGCAGACGCGTTCTTCGGCGCGGCGAGTCGAGGAGGTCTTTTTTTATTTATTTTTGTTTCCGAAAAAATCGAGCTCTTTCGAGGGGCGAAAGCGCGTGCGTATCGATTTAAATAACACGATTATATATTTTTCGCGGCCGCTGCATCGCTTTGGGATTTGGGTACGTAAGCGACGCAGCCACCTAGCGGTGGTTGTTGAAAAATTCGCTCTAACTTGTATACAAATTAGCGACGAAGTATCGGGAAGTTTAATATTCAATTATATACGAGAAACAAGTAGAGAACAAGTCGACGATACAGTATAGTCAGACAAGAGCGTGTCAGATATATATACCCATTATCCGTCATCGCTCGGTACGTTTATCTCGCAACAAACACACCGAAAATTCAATCACGCGGCAACTCAATAGTATTCCGGCAGTTTCCTCTCGATCCACAGACAGTCTATATATATATGATGCCTACCCTCTGTCGAATCAAACTCAGCGCGCCAAAAATTCCCGACCGCGTGCCATCTAAATTAACCTAATTACCAACTCCACACACGCACACGTATATATATATATATATATATATATATATCTAATCTCGCGCGGGGCGATCTTCTCGGCATTGTCCTATACCTATACATACAGCAGAAGTCAGACATCACAATGAGGACGACTCGGTTCCAAAGTATACATACGATGTATATATATATATATATATAGGCGTCGAGACGCTCAAGGAAAAGTTATTAGTGCATATACCTATATATAACTACTGCTCGCAAGAGGGAGGGATAGCAGCGATATCGTGTGTCGATGACGCCTACGCGTTTTCCAAACATTCGACTATACTGGGAGAGGGGGGGGGGGGTCGAGTAATATACACGCGAAGCCTCTGTTTTGTTGCTGCACACAGTCTAGGGTAGGTCTGGCATTGTTCGATAGACACAAAACAGTCGAGACGCGCACAAAGTGACTGCGTTGCATCCGCTTTGGATATGGAAGAGGTAAATAGGAGAGAGAGAGGCCTATGCTCCCCCGTATAGTACACACATACACGAATAGAGCGTACGTACCTGCTCTGGTACGGGAAATGGAGAAACGCGCGAGAACCGAGAAAAGGGTGAGAGAGAGAGAGAGAGAAACGGGCCAGCGAAACGGAGGGTCTCTCTCTCTCTCTCTCTCTGAGCGAGAATCACAGCGCGCTATCAGAGAGTGGCTATTGTCTACGGAGCTAATCAAAACCATCCCTTTCAGCGGAACCGTGTACGCGCGCTGTTCTGTATGTATATATACGGGCCCTTTGCGCATTCTCTCTCTCTCTCTCTCTCTCTCTCTCTCTCTCTCTCTCTTTTACCCTCTATCTTATTTTTCCTCTCCCTCTCTCTATTTCTGAATCTCTTTGTTTTTCTCTATCTCGCGCGAGGCTTCTTTCTCATCGCGGCGGCGGCCTGCGGTGTAGCAGAGATGAGTCGGAGCTCTAATAAGTAGTGCGAGTCCGCGAGCGCTCGGCCGGGCTCGTGATAAACATTTCTGGCGAAAGCCTGTAAGCGCGGGCTTTTTGCATGTCTCTCTCTCTCTTGAGAGAGAGAGAGAGAGAGAGAGAGAGAGAGAGTATCAAGAACAAAAGGCTTGATGCTTCTTTTTATAAGGGCGTGTGTTTGTCGAGAGGAACGACAGAGTAAAATAATGCAAGTTTATGGAGAACAAAAATTGATTGTTTATAAGAGGATACAGAAGAGTACATGACTACAAACAATATTTTATATAAACAAACATTCTTTAGTTACTCCTATATATGCAAGTACGAATAAATGTTTCTATTTCGTATTAAAGTCGCCGAAAATATTGCACAGAAACAGGTCAGAATCCACATACGCGAAGGCTTCGAAATACTCCGGTCAACCCACAGAATTCCCGACAACAACATGGCATCAAATGTGGAATCACGCGCTTTTGTACTTAAGGTGCGTGCCCGGCTACACTGCAGCGCCAGAAGTCATAACCAAGATAGACCGCTTCGGGCAACAATCCCTCATGCGCCGGCTCTCTCTCTCTCTAGCGCCCGAGTCCCTCCCATGAGATTCGGTAATAGATTTATTGGCTACTCGCTGCGCCCGCTGATATATATACGGCTTGAATCAGAAGCACACGCCGCGAGAGAGAGAGAGAGAGAGAGACGCAGTGGTGGCTTGTAAAATTGATATAGCGTGGAACTATTTTTATTTTTTTGGTTCTCAATTTTTATTTAATTTATCCGTGCGGTTTGAATACGAGAACATAGATCGATGTGTCAAAAGCTATTGAAATATTCAGTGCGTTCAGAATGTCAAGATTCTAAAAACAGCCTGACTCGAATTTACGAGTCGCGCCGAGCTATAAGCCCCCCACATTTTTCAAAATTACATCCCGAAACAGCTCCCTTATACACTCGTACAAACATACGTTGCCATACTCCATGTGTAAGTTTGATGTATTTCTCCAGAAGAAGCCAAGTTGGCTCGTAGCTTCACAATTTTTCTCTCTCCCTCTTTCAAGCCATAGGCTTTATTAAATTACGGTTATGGCCAGATCGGATATCATATATAGGCCGCGTGCGTTGCATATACACCCGTAGCGATAAGCGTAAGGCTAAGTACTCGGGCTGCGTTTCTGGTGAGATTTATGAAGATTGTCGTGAAGTGTTATATATATATATATATATATATATATATATATATATATATATATATATATATATTTATTTTCTCCTATATTTGGTATATAGTCTATACGACTGCACGTCTTTGAAAATTGATCGGTAAATTATTGGATACGCGTGCGTATATGGAAAGAGTTATTGCGTGCAGTGCGAGCGATCAAATTGTTTTTTCATGAAGACTGACGCGAGACTAGTGGCTATAGTATGGAACACGCTTCGGTTAGGATAATTTTATCGCTGCCGGGAGTGAAGCGTGTAATCGATTGATATTGCCTTGCTACTGAATAAGCATATAGCATAGTAAAAGTAAGGACTGCTTGCTAATTTAATGAGATAGAAATGAACCCTAACCTAATTCTATAACTGCGTTATCGACTGTAGGTCAAAGAAATGCGCGGGAAATTCAAACTCTGAAATACAAACTCTTAAGAATCTCCGTTGATTCAGTCATTTCACCTCTATTAGACATATATACACATATACAAGCGTCTGTCCGACATCGACCAGACTAACTCGCCGCCGCATCTCTCTCCCTCAGTGCAGCAGAGCGACTACGACGCCGACGGTACGGGCGTGGTTGGCGCTGCAGTATAAACGTCATCGGCAGCGCGCACTAGACGTCAGTCGCACGACGCGACCAAATTTGCATGACGCGCTCGCGCACTTATTATTGCCACCACCGCCGGCGGTGCAGTCGCCGATACACTGGCCAACTCGACTCTGCTAAACTGGAAACCAAGTTTTCATTTTATGGACTTTTTCTTGCTGTAGAGCAGTGGGTTCGTTCTGATTTAGTCTGGGCGAACAATTTTTTCAAATTACGTTCCTTCATAAATGGACGAAGCTTGCAGCAGAAAAAGTGCCTTCGCGTAAAACCATATTCCCTTCGTTCAGTGCAGACCTCATCCTTCAGACGTTCATTCGGCGCTGCCTCGCACACGGAGCAAACGAGCGGTGTAATTCCGCGTAGCGGCATCGGCCGAAACAAAAACCGAAAAAAGCCGTGCCAACGGAAGCACGCGACAAGCAATAGTAGCGGGATAACTCTAAAGTCGATGACACGGATCGCAAGTGCCCCCATTGTTTTCCACGGAACACCCTTTCGAGTATCGGAAGTCGCTGGATATAAAAAACGAGGAAAAAAAGGAGGGGGCGCGAGTATAGTATAGTAGTAGTATAGTAGCGCGGGAGTAAAAGCCTGAGTATATAGGCGCGGCCTCGGCGACTTTTTAATATCCAGGGATGATCTGTAGCTGCCGGGATGCTTCGTCAGCCGTTGTCATTGTTATCACCGGATCTCTTCGGGACAATGACAATTTTTCTGGTTTTATTCTCCCGCCCCTCCGACGTCTGCCGTAGTATTATCGTACGCTTTCTCTCGTTTCGTTCTGCCTCTCTTTCTCGCATTGCGCGCGCGGTTATATCTGCGCCACTTGTGCGTGACTGTATATATATATATATATATATATATATATATGCTTTTGCTCCCTCCACGCGATTTTTTGTCTCTCTGTATATGCGGTGAGACAGATCCTTGCGAAACGTGCGGTTTCTTTCAAAAGTCCGTGCTGAGGCTAGAGTCTACCGGGATATTTCGGATTTTAACGGAGTTTGTGCACTGGAATTTCGCTAAGCGTCTGCGCTTGAATTGTATTGAAAGTTTGGGCGCGAAATTCAAGCGTGAGTTTTTTTTCGAAATTTCATATTTTTTATCAACAAATTATACAGTTCCGGCCTTACTTCCAACACTAATAAAACGTTTTCACGAAATTTTGCACGAAAAAAAAGACAGCCGATATGTTTTAGCGTTTTTCTTCACTTTCCCACAAAAGGCGAACTGCATTAGACGCATCGAGCGCCCTCTCTCCCACCCTCTCGCGACCGGGTACGGAAATGTCCAGCGAGATAGCCACTCGTAACGTACAATAGCCGATTCTCGTTTTGGTAAAGTCGAACACGCGGCCGACTACACTAGCTATTTTCTCTCTCCGCATTTGTCTCTCTCTCTCTCCAGCTCGCTCTTTCCGCGCGCGCGCACCCCTTTATGCGTCCGTCTCACTCCATTCTCGTTTACGATAGCGAAAGCGCAGGGCTGGTATCGCTACTTTTGCCAAGTGAGCGACTTCCGCCTTGCGGCTGCTCCCGGCCACAATGGATGCTAAATTCAAAAGTACCCACCGAAAATCTTTCGCATGCGAGATTCGCGCGCGGATTTGCCTGACTCAAGCTCTGTTGTGTGGAGTGTAGTGCGCCTCTCTCTCTCCTTTTATTCTCTGCCTCCGGGCCGTTTTCCTCTGGCGCTTTCCCTCACGCGTATATATATAAATAGACTGTCTTTTCTGAGGGGGTTGCTGGCTTTCGTCGTTGGCCTCGGGGGCATCTCGACAGCCGGTGGACGAGGAGAAATTGTTTATTCGTCTATTATTTCGCGCGCTTTTCTCTCCCCCCTTTTTCGAAGCTAATGAGAGAGACGCGCCTCTCTGTTTACGGTCGCTTTATTTACGAAACTTTCTCGCTGGATTATTAACCGCGTTGGATTATTTTTAATCAATCATCAACTGCTGCAAAATATTTCTTCTGTAAAAAGAAACGAAAATAATAATTGTACGAAAAAACAGTGTTGCCGCGAAGGAAAAGCTATATATATACATATATACAGTTGAGCTCGAGCAGCATCGAAATAAGACCTCGGGAGCAAGCGAGGGCTGCGAGAAATGAAATGGAGCAAAAGCGAGTCCGCGACGGTCTGTCAACGACAGCCAATTGATAATGATTTATAGGAAACTGATATCGGCTCAGCGATTTCGGTGGGTTTTGTGATTTGGAAAACACGTTGGCTGGACGAGGCCGCCGACGACGACGCGATCGATGAACCGATGTCCAATATCCTGCAGTTTTCACCGACGACTCGACCGCAGAACCAGCGAGCTTTAATTCAACGGAGCTTATTTTCACTGAGGCGGGAATACGAAATTATGTGGGACACACTGTATAATAACTGCCTTTAATATATTAGCGAAATTCATTGTCAGCTAGACTGTTAAACGCAATTAATATTTACCAGCTTAGTGTGCAGCAGCTCAGCGCAACGTATGCGAGCCCCTTTCTCGCCAAGAGAGCCGAGATAACTCGTCCGGAATGCATATACCGAGTTTATGAATAATCCAAGCTCGAAAAGGTTCATCCATACCTTCGATTCTAATAACTTTCAAACTTCGAACTAGTCTTTAAATAAGCTTTCAAAAAATTCTGATAATCTGTAATATGAGCTTTTTTACACATAGTAATAGGGTTATTCGTGAGCTTGCGGCCGGCATCGGGTTTGTCTACAACAGCCGCGCGTGAAACCGGCAAATTGATCGTTAAGCGTCGGAGCTGTTAAATTAACCGCCATCTACTCAGCTGCTAATAAAGTGGCCGCTATTCGCTCCGTCCCTTCATCTCTCTCTGACCATAGCATCGCGCGGATATACACAAAGGGCTAAAGTGGCGCAGTAAAACGCGAGGCTATGACTTAACCTGGCCATTTTCGTTCAGCTATTCTTGCGCCGGTGTGGATACCGCGAGGGTTGATGAATGATTAAGTTAGCCCGATGCGCGTATTTTTTAGCCTTCGATAGAGCTTTATGAAAGCTTGGAAAATATCAGCTGCTCTGAATAATGAGCATCAAAGAATCAGTGACTACAGCGTAAAATCATTCATCGCCTCCGAAAACGCAGCTAAGCTTGCGAGCAAAAAGGTGTGTATATACCTGAAAGCTTGCAGTGCGAAAGAGGCAAGGCGAACAAGGCCGGGCAGGCGACTTGTCTTTCTCGCAGCTGCTGCGCCACTAGTAAGTTGAAAAGCTCGTTAAGCCGGCACGCAAGACCTGCCCTCTCTCCCCCTAAGTGATCTCGTATACAACGAGATTTTATGGAAAGTGCATCTGGTCTCTCGCTCTCTCGTTGCTTAGAGCTGCCGTGTATATATATATATACACCAAAAGCTCGACGAAGCTCTCTCTCTCTTCTGAGTGCCTTTCCTCGCGCTTGAGACTCCAGCGACACGAGTCGATTAACGATTGCTTTAATACGTTACGCACTGTTGCCTCGAGTTTTAAATATTTTGGGCGACGCCGCTTTCGAGGGGTTGGAGAGAGCTTATCAGTGTGAATTTTTTTTTTTTTTTTGGTAATGGAGGATTTTAAAATACTAATAATTAGCTGAGGGAAAATCGGAACGTTAGGCAATGATATGTTTGCATTACCCTACGTTTGCTATTCTTCCCTTACGGAAAAAGCTCGTGAAAGCTCATTTTCACTAAGAACACATTTCTTTTCAATACCACACTTTCCAAGCCAATAATAATAACAATCCCCCATAGCTCACCAAATGACACGAACGTAACCAGAGAAGCGATATCCGTATCGCGTTGATTTCGAGGCCTGACGATCCTCGTTAAAAGATCGTCGGTCTACCGCGTTATACGGCCGCCATCACGAGCCGCGTATAACCGACTCCTTCGCGCGATTGTCTCTGAAATATTCAGGGCAATCCAGTTCCCCACACCCTTGCATCTTCTTCGCGCCTGACCTCCGCTGTATATATACCTATATGCAAGCGAGGCGTCGTCCCTTATTTACGTAGGCGGATCCGTTTCGGGACGATTAATTTGCATTAGCGTATAGCGTAGACTGATTCGAATTCCCTGCGAGAAGTGTCGCGATGTGCTTAGGGCAGGGTTTTGTTCGGGTGTGACGAAGCTAATCGCCATTTGTATGCTGCGTGATATTGTGGTGTAATGGATTTCTTGCTGCGGAAGTGACCCGACGTCAGAAACCATATCGAGGAAACAGGATCGCGTCGAATGTCCGAACGTTCGAAAGTGACAAGTAGAGTAGCCCGAGTTCGGTGAGACGTATTTGCAGACTCGATATGTTATATCTTAGCGGAAGTGTCTGTCAAGTTTACTCTTCTAAACAAACTGCGCCTATAGGAGAATCCAAAAATTTAACGTCGACTCTCGTGATATGCAAGTATATATGGAAGAAAGAAAAAAAATCGAAGACTAAAACTAAGCTAGCCGCATAATCATAAATTCGGCATAGGAGTAAAGGATACTTTAGTCCCGTCCGGATCATCCTCGCCTCCTCCAAATTACGCATCTCACCCTCGCGTGTGTCGCCGGAGGCAAATAAAAGCGGATACTCGTGTTTCCCCATACCGCGATGAAAAGTCGCGCTAGGCTGAAATTCGGGGAAAAGACCGAAGACGAAATCCAATAAGACGGCCCCGACTGCCTCGTAAAACAGGACAAACAAATTTCGAGCCCCGGCTTGGATGTTATACGGCCGTATTGGCCGTCGCCGCAGACACGCGTCTGAGACAACAGACCACGAGGTGTTGTCAAAACTGAGACGTCTGGCTTTTGTTTCTTATGGTGAATTATCAATTTTTTTCTTTTCCTTGTATAATTGATCGAAGATTCTTTTGTGATCGAGGGTGTCATTCTTCTGCTACCCGTAAGTTTTAACAAGCTCGGTATAACTTTTTTCTTGCGGAAGGTCGACAATGGATGGAAAAAAGTTTTCGCGACATTGTACCTTATTAAAAAAAAAGATAACAATATTTATATCGTTGTATATAACGAGAGAAAAGTAGAAGAAGAAGAAAAAAAAAGATATACAATCAGACAGAAGCGATATAGCTCCAGTCACGCTACTCCCGTACTCCTCATTTCCTGAAGCTCTCTCTCGTCTTTTCTCTCGGTTTCCTGGTCTGGAGACGACCTTCGTGGCCTTAAGCCATCGGTTTAACTCGGCACCTGGTGCATCTTCCCGCGGGACAGCGCCGCTTGCTATTCTTAACGCGCCGCCCCTAATCTTACCCATCTCGCTCTCATTCTTTTCTATTACATCTCTTTTTAAACAAGTCTGCGTCTCCTCGCTGCGCTTGTTATTTTACTTCTTCGTCTACTTTCTCGGGATAAACGAATTTTCTTGAGTTTCTGCAAGTTTTTTGCAAGGGCTGCGGAGGCGATTATTCTTCTCGAAGTATTACTTTACTTTGTTTTAATATCTTTGTATACATTGTGAAGTGTAATCAGAGTATCGAGTTTTTTTTCTGAGTTATGGTTGTAGTTTAAATAAGGAATATGGGAAATCACTATACAAAAACTTCCATAGCGCCACAAAAATGCTATCATTGCTTTTACGCAAATCTCTTTCTTATCTCCTCGTAATAAAAATTTGTCTCGCGTACGTTCCGTCTGCCTGAGATGATCCCCGGCGTTGCGTTGGTGCACCTGTGCGACTCTCCGTTTCCGGTTCCAGTATTTCTGACGATTTATGGCCTGTCTAGTGGATGAGACTCGTGTCCTGATACACGTCTTCTTCGGATGAGTTTCGAAATCGCGAGGTATCATTGTAGTGGATTTGTCGATTCCAGGCACGTGTAACTGAGAAGAGAATTCCTTCCAGGAAAATGAAGGATTGCCCATAAGCTCTTAGTAAATTTTTCGAAATATTCTAGAAAATTCCTTGTTTAAAAAAGAGAAGAATCATGTTATTCGTTCTCTGATTGGTCGCTTGTGTAGCCAATCAGACCAGTCCTATAGCCAGTATTTCTGTTAGAAGTTTTTAGATGGTGCGTCGAACGCTGTAGATGAATTCCTAACGTCAAAAAGTGAAAATTGAGAAAACGTATATAATTATGTATAAAAGTAAGGCATGATAATCATTCTATTTTTTCTTTGTCTACATACGAGTAAGTATGAATTCCTAACCTCAAAATCTTAAAATTCAGTCAATATATGATATGATAAAGAGGAGGCACGCTTAAAATCGCTAGTGTTTACTAAAAATACATTCTTTTCAAGGTCAAACTATGAAAAGATAGCAGCAGCTTCAAAAGTAGTTAAAAAGTCTCGTTCTTTTAAATAACCAGTCCTTCTTCTGGAGTAACGTCTACTCGAAAAGCTTTAAGTCCCGGAAATTTAAATCACTCTGGAATTTTTCGAAATGAATATTTCAAGCTGAATTTTCATCTTTATCGCCAGCTATGTTCTATCACATTTTACGACGATCGCGAGACGATCTCATCATAAAACCACAGGAACTTTTACGCGCAATAACTCGAGCGCAACTTTTGACCTTCTACCCGACTCTTCATCCGGAGATACAAAAAAAAGAACAGAATGAAAAAGTGAACCCACTCTAATTTTAAAAGATCCTCAAGCTCGCCTGAAAAATTCGAATCGAACGAAGACGAGCTTGAGCAACAAAACGAAAGCTCCAACATGCGCCAGACCAGAAAGCTCTTTGCCATCCAAAAAAGATCCGGAAGCAAGACGCGGATGTATATATACAGCCGCAGCCAGTCACGGGTGCGGCTCTAAAATTGAAGGCGGCTGCGTGCAGAAAAGCATCGAAGCCAGCCTTACAGCTAAAATAATAAAATAGAAACGAGAGAGATAGAGCGAGAGCTTCTGCTGCAGTCGAACGGCGACTTTCCCGGCTTATATATACACTCCTCGCTCGGCTAGAGCATATATATATACACTCCGCAGTCGTCCGAGCCAATGGGAGCCTGGCGCTCGGTCGGGTTGGAGCTTTTACGGGTTTTGGGGTGGAGCTTGCGACTATCGCAAGCTCCACCCCAGAGCGACTCAGGTGCCTCGCGGCGCCAGGTGAGTTGCCGAGTCGGCGCAAGAGACGACGTCCGCCATTCGACGAGGCTTATCTTTTTGTGCTTGAAGGGTTGGCGGGGATTTTTTGGTTTATTTTTGCACCCCGGAGCTTTTTGATGGCGGGATTTGCAGCCGTGGGAGTGGCGAGGCTGGGTTCAGGAGCTTTGGCAACGGAAAAGCTCATCTGGTAATCACGCAATTTGAGTGATGATGAGGGCAGATTTACGGGATTTTAGCTTACCGATTTTTTAATTGCTCTCACAGTCGATGGGAATTTCAGAGCGAAAATTTAATGCTGAGGGTATAACCTGATAAGCGCCAAGACGTCCAGGGATTTGGCCGAATTACCCTGGAACACGCCAATGTCGTGATTATCAGGCCGATAAAACCCACTGAATATTTAATGCTCGAATACCGGTTATAACCGGTGTATACACCATGTACGTAACATTTACTCTAAATTTAGAACCACTTATGCTTATGCAGCGTATCAACAAGTATTTATTAGCAATATTACTGAGTTATCAGTAATCTTAAGTTTCTCGATTAAAATAAATCTGTCCATATAATGTTCACGATTATAGCACATACTACGGTGAATAGCAAGTTTTTCAATATACACGATACTTCTACCTTCAACTCGATAATCTTCGATAATGATACCCTTCAATAACTAATGAATCCTCTCACGAAACAATTCTACTTTTGTGATTCAACGAGACAAAAGCCTCGAACAGATGGACACCTAACCTAACTGATAAGAATGAATCCCTCATTGTCTCCTGAACTTTTTCGAATATAAAAGCCACCTTCGAAACGACTCCAGTTCCACAATACCCATACACTCGTCGCGATAATCAATCGGTGCGCACCGATTCCCATCAGCGTCGACGCCGACGAATGAATCGGGCTAAAAGTCATCGCGGCAAAGCAACTATACCAACAGACAAAACCCTACCGGAAACAACCGAACAAGCGTAAAACAAAACTTACGGCTGCACAGAGAGAAAGAATCCCACCGAGTGTAAAGCGTCTCTGCTCAGAGTATACCGCAAGCTCTGCATTAAAAAATTGATCAGTCGTCGTCTCATCGAGCACTTCAAACGTCACGTCAGAGGAAAATCCATTCTCTCCCTGGGGCACAATATGAACGAGAGGAGCCAATGCACAAAGCTCGCGTTCTCGCATCCGATGCGACAATTAAGCTCGATGGAGCTTAGAGAAAGCAGCAGAGAAAGAGAGAGAACGTGTATACGTGCGAAGGGACGGATATCGGGCTGTCGCTGGCGTTGAGCTTCAGATGCGTTAATAAGCTCGCGCTTGAATTGTTAATGAAGTAGGCCAGAGCCAGTGAACTACATACCGTGTTTTGTTCCTGTTGTTGCCTCTGGTCGTCGTCGTCGTCATTCTTTTTTATTGTGCGAGGCTATACGGAGTGGTGATATTTGGCACGAGAGACGGTGAATTCAATGAGGGGCTCGCTTCGATGTGATTTTCGAGTTGTTAGCGCGCGATGCGAAAAACTTTTCAGCAGCGTTCTCCGCAAGGAAGCGCTAAATAAAACGAAAACGAGCTTTGCCTGTCGGGAGAGTGTATGGCGCGCGTGTATCGGATTATTTTGTAATATTTCCAATAGTTGCGCGAAGTTCCGAGCTTGCAGCGAACAAAAAACAAACGCGGCGAAATTCCTTTGTAATTGCAAGAGAAATTCTAAAATAAACATTATTCGTAGAATCGCTGCTCGCTATATTTAAAACCTCAGCGTATTGTGGCACGCTATCGCGAAGCCAGCTTGACGTGAGCTACTTTCGGAGCTTGCGGTCTCAATAAAAGCGCGCGCGGCGTCTTTTTTTCAGGTCAAGAACTTTTTTTACTTCCTCGTCAATATTTTTACAACAAACATCTCTTCGAACTTCTTCTGCAGCCATTAAACATACATCCCACGCGTCTGACCAAAGTCTAACCGTCTCTACTGCGTGTATTCCACGTCTCTCCATCTCCTTCTCTCTTTCGGCATTCCGTTGGCGTATGTGTAAGCGGCTCTAAAAAAGGCCCGGCACGTTGCGTCGTATATTTTTCGACCGAGCGTATTTACGACTCCGAGGAGGGCGGAGCCGCCCTCACTTAGGCGCCGGCGCTGCTGCAACTTTCATGGGCCGAGATGGCCGTCGGGTCGACGGCCCCGACGAGAGAAGCTTTATATATACACGTGTATACGTGTGTGCACCTGTACGAGGAGAACAATGGCAAGGTTATAGGAGCTTGAGGTGCGGGGGATCGATCGTTTTCGAGTCGAGAGCTGCTGGTGACTCGATGCCGTCGGAGGTGAGAATGTGGGTGAGGATTTTGGGTTTTGAAGCTTCTGTGGTTCGGACTTATTTTGAAAGGCTTTGAATCACCACCGCGAGCGTCTGCTCGTAACGAAAACATACTTTTTCGGTATATTAGAAAGTAAGAATTCATAATGTCTCACGGGTACGATACATCTTGATATCCGAAGCAGGGTCGCTCCAACTTTTCCAGACAGAGCTGAAATAATCATGATTTTTATTAACCGCGAAGCAGCACCGTAGATATGTGTTTCTTATATAAAAGCTCCAAAGTAAAAAGTTGAATTCGCGCGCATAAACCGAGCCTCTCTCTCCATTATAATCTGTCGCACGGAGCCACAAAATTATCAAGAAAAGGGGAGGGGAAAAACGAGGCACAAAGCGATTCGGCTTTGCGCACACGCGTATGGACCTTTCATTTAGAATTTTTTCTCTTAGCTCGGACCATTTGCAGACGACGACACAAAGCGCACTTTGAAAAACATAAAAGCGTTCTTTCAATGCTCGCGCTTGGAGTATCTCCTTTTTTCGGTGAGCTATACATATATATGTATCCCTTTTTCATTATCAAAGCCTTCGTGGATGCGTTTGATAAATCTTTTGTGGCCTGGACGACAAAGATTCTCTCGTATTTACAGCAATTCGAAGACACAAAAAAATGTTATCTCGTCAGGAAAACTGTTCGAAAAATTATAACGCCTGATGCGAAATATTTTTTGAATATTCGAAAGCTTGGCTGATAGGTAGGTATCTACTCTGCGCAGGCATTTACAGCATCTCTTAGGGGATGCTTGGGCTGAAAGAAAGACAGACTCTTCCGACGGCATAAAACTTAAGACAGGATCAATTAAGAGCCGAAACAAAAGACGCTAAAGTATTTCCCGTTGCGAACGCAATGCGCTGGTAAGGGGCCGATATATCAAGGTAATAACTTGTCCATTAAAACACTTAAGTAGGCAATAAGTACGTCAGCCTGACAGAAACTTGGCGGAGATTTCGCGGGGATTAGAGTGTCCAAGTTTTGGAATTTATCGGCAACAACAAATGCGGCTATTCTGTAAACGGGAAAAATGTAAGTTTTTTCCTTGTTGCGGATTAATTTTCTTAAGTTTCAATATGTTTTCGAGTAAGCTTAAACTCAAAATATAAATCCATATTGGTAGAAATCTTCTAACATAAAATTTCTTTCTGACCATTTCCTAACAATTTTTTAGTTTCAGTATCTAATCAATCGTTACCTAATCAAACCAATCCATGCTTATCATCAAACTGATTAATACAAAAAATCGAAATCCAAACATTTCACAAAAACCCGCAAACGCTGTACAAAAAATGTCCTGAAAACCCTCCGAAAAAACCATCCCCCGCATACTTACACCAACAGGGTCATTAACCGTCACAGGAACACACACGATGGTCCCGGGAATTACCGCGGCACGCGCAAAGCGTGTCCTCTTGAATGGAGAAACAGAAACCCGGGAATAATCTCCCCCTCCGAGAGGCGAAACACCAAAAAGAACACTCGCCGGGAACAAAGTCAAATTAACGCATCGTCGTCGTTGTCGTCGTACATGTAGCTCTCCCCCTCGTGTACGCGCCGACAATCGCATTACACACTCGAGTGAACGCGTGGGCGGCCAGCGGTACGACGCCCTTTTTTCTCTCGATGGCTTTCCGTCGAGACGTCACTTGACTGCGATGTAGGAGAGGGTTATGATGATTTTAGTTTTTTTTTTGTTGAAAACTGTTTTTAAAAGGAAAAAAGGGAGGAAGAACGTTTCTTGGATATTGATGAGGTTATAGCCAAGTTTATGTATGCACAGGTTCGTGGATGCATATCGGGCAGGACATTACATCGACTCGTTGTTGCCATTGACTTGTACCACTTGTATTTCTTGCGGGCACGTGCACACCAGGTTTTATCTCGCGACTCAGCGAATTTTCTCAAGAGGTACCTTTTTTCAATTCACCGCATTTGCATTGAAAGGACGACGACTGCCTATAAGTGGCCAGACTTTTGACTATCAGACTGGAGACGACGTAAATTAGCCGTTAATTTATTTCCAGACACATCCGTTCGTTACAACGCATAGTAGCTTTCCATAAACTGCGACACAATGTTATCAATTATAACACACGCCTTATCACAGCGACCAAAAAAAAAGCAGCCGCCGACACCCTTATCTCTCACGCGACAAAGTGTACACTCCAACAATTAGCGCAATTACGCAATCGCTCAGCGGCAACCCTCTAAATAGCCTCGAAAAGAGCTTCGTCCAAAAAAGTGGCTCAACAAACTCGCGACGCAATATATCCCCCAGAGCGAAGAGAAAACCTACACGCGCTTAAAAAAAAGCCACGAAAGCTCATATACAAGTACACACGCGGAAAAGGACAGAAACAGACGAGTGAGAGAGAGCGAGAGAGAGAGAGAGAGAGAGATAAGAAACAATGAGCACGGAGTTATCTGTAATGGAATAAGTTGGCAACAATGGCGCATTGTTGAGCGCGGGACGGTCGCGCTGACGGACACTATCGCCGGAGGTTGCGCTTCCGCCGTTTCTCTCTCTCTCTCTCTCTCTCTCTCTCTCTCTCTCTCTCTCTTTCTCTCTCGCTCTCTCGCTCGCTCTGACAGAAGACGTCAGCATTGCTGGTGATTCGCGAATGTATGCCACGAGAAAGAGAGAGCGAGAGAGAGAGGAGGTAAATAACCGAGAGAGCGCGTTCGAATTCGAAAGTGACTATTGAACTATTCGAGTTGCGGCTAGGTCTTTCTTGTCTGCCCCTCTCTCTCTCTCTCTGGGAGGGTTGGTTTTCCGCTGACGAATTTGGAGCTTGATGTGATGTTAGGTGTTATGCTGTGTCAAAGACTTTCCGGTTGAATGGGTGCTTTGTGCGGAGATAGATACGAGAATGTTTTTCTCGTTTTTTTACTATGCAAGCGGCTTTGTCATTGGAACGCAGAAATGCAGGGAAATGTTGTCTTTGTGCGTGAGAGAAATTAAAAGTTTTTGTTTTAATCGTCGACCTTTTGACATTTGCGCTTTGTTGATGCGCGAAGAGTGACATTTAAGCTTTTTCGAGATAAACACGAAGCTTGCGATAAAAGAAAGTATACACGTTTCACGTTTTTTCATCTTCGCCATTGTGTGCGGAGATCGTACGAGTCGTCGGGTAGAATCGTCAGATGATTATTATTTTTCGAGAAGACCAAAAAGTCGTCGTCTTCCAAGACAGGACACCTCGAGCTTAAGAAAAGCCACCTCAGGCAGTAGACACGACTGCAGCAGTGTCAGCCGAGCGGAATTAAGTCGACCGTGAATGTGAAATTCGCCTCTTCGCGGAGCTGTGACATTCATCCGCGTCTTGGATTTGTCCCTTAAGGCAGTAATACTACAAACAGACACCCGCAGATTAAATCAGCACAGCAGCTTGTATCCTTGGCACGGTGAGTTCTTCTCGTTCCCCTTCTTAGGCCGTGGTGTATATATACACCGCGCGAAGCTTAATCCATTCAGAAAGTTGATTAAGCACCGTTTTGAGTCGGGCTCTTATATTAAAATGGGATAAAAATTATTGCGCTTACGGTGATAAATATTTAGACTGAGCTTTTCATTCGGGACGGATGAATTTTTGAGATTGTTTGGTATGCTTGTAGATGAAGCATTTTTAGTTCCGTATAGGATCGACGTCATTGAATCAGTTAACTATATCTGAAATTGTAGTATATAGTATTCTATATATGTCTATCCGTTTTCGAGATTTTGATTGAAAAACATACGCCTTAATATTGTTTACTCTCAGAGCAAGCTTTGTATTAGTAAAAATCTAAGGTTTAATAGAAACTTAAGAATGTTTGTATATGTGTATGCATCAGAGATCTCAAAATGTACGCAATGAATTTTACTCTGCGATGCTTCAGTTGTATTTATGAGCTTTTAAATAATTATTTTGTTTATAACTTTTGTCGTTCTACTTTTTCGGCCAAGAGCCATCGAAATTTGGATTCAGCAGCTAAAAATATAACGTGTAGAAAATTTGAGACCACAAATGGACACAAAATGTATGGTCAGCGTTTTTTGCGTTCTTGTTTTATAACTATTTTTCAAATTTTGTAGCTATGAACTGAATAAAATGGTTCACATTTTGAAGAAAGTAAATTGTTCACATATAAATAAAATTGTTCACATTTTGAAGAAAGTGCCAATAAATATCTGTTTTTTTCTAAAGACGCATATATTTCATGAAAATATCGATAATTTAACTAGATTTTGCTATGCAAGATACAAAATTGTCAATATGTAGGCATAAATTCAATAACTTAATTAATTTAAACATAAGACAAAGTTCATATGCACCGACTGTACTTGAATGATTTTTCCGGATAGCAATCATCATTTAATACCTTCTTTCCAAAAATTGAATCCAAGCCTGCCAGTATCATGTACACTTTGTGTACCCATTCTCAGAAACAAGACATACAGAGTAAATTCAAGAACTACTCAATAACTAGGTTAGAAAGCATTTCATTTTGCCTAAGACATGGCAAACGATATAACCCAGTTTTTTTGTTAACAACTCAAAAATTGAACGTTTATATCGTGATTAAGATAGAATTTAGATATACATCAAAGGGGGTGCAGTAGCGCCACGATGGCAAGTGTAAAGCACGCACCTTCTGTGGACTGCTCAGCGGCCCTAGATACTTTTATTTTACTGATTTCTAACCTAACACATTTTATGGAACTTCATATTTTACTTTATATTTTACGTGTACTTTATTTTAACTTTTTAACACAAAATTCAGTGATTGATACACTAAAAAATGTCAAAAATACGAAACAATTAGTAATTTCGAAAAATGTGTTCTATATTTGAACAATATAGTCTATATAAAATTTGTTACTTTCCAAAATTTCAAATGTATTAAAAGATGTTCATAATGTATAAGTGTTGGGCATGGAAATACTACTTTTTTTATAGATTTAATTTATCAATCTAATATTAATGATTTAAATGAAATATATATAAAATGTAAATATATAAAATAAATATATAAAATAAAAATATATAAAATACATATAAATGAATTCTTTTGTAAAGCACAAGATAAACTTTATAGCCAATTTATAAAGCTAAAATAAATATTATGTTTCATCTTTTGAATATCTCCACAGTTTTATAAAAATATTATAGAACATTTTCTATAAAACAAACACGCATTAGGAAACATTTAGAAAAAATTAACAAAATATAAGCTGTATTCGAAGAGAATTGCTACACGCTCAGTGCACATCTACTACGTCAACATATCCCTACAAAATTTTACCATTTCAAAGCTTCCTCGTGGAAGCAATAAAATACAAATACTTCCTTTCCCCTCGCATATGCTGCGTAAGTTTCTATTTCAACACAACGCACTCACCGACGAGGAGATATCACGAGAGCACTCGTCCTTTCAAAGCTGTTGTTCTCCCGACAATAAAAATTTACTTCGAAACAAAAAAGGACTATGCATACTAGCAAGACACGTCTAAAGTGACAAGCGGATTATACAAAGTTCTCTCGCGAGTTAAAAGTATTAAAATCATCACGATGCTCTCTTCGCTCATATAGTCGGGGGTATCACAAAGATGAGGCGGCCTAAAAGTCGAGATTTAAAGTCGGAGTGCAGCAAAGAGGTAAAGAGGCTAGGGAGACGCCTCTGATGCAGCCTATGGTATCAAAGAGTGCGAGCGAGACGAAAAAAGAGTCGAGTGCATGAGAGCTGCCGGAGAGAGATGAAAGGAGAAGCTGCTGTATATGTGCATTTCGGAGGAGGGAACGAGGACTGCCTGGCGAGACGGACGGGGATGAGAAATCTTTGCAGCTTCCGATTGCAGAAGCTGCTGCTGGAAACTGATTTTTATCTCCGGCGGGGCTGACATTTTTGCCGGGATTTCCGGGCTTGTGCACTTTGGTGACAGGTTTCCTGCTGATTATGTGTGGGTGAATTTTTCCTTTTCGCTGTGATGAAGATTTCGGATGAATATTTAAACAGTTGATTCGCTTGGTCCGACCGATTATGTTATTCACGTCCTGAATGTATATTCTTAGTAATACAAGCATATCTTTAATTATATGCAAAAAACTGTTCATATGAACTAACTGACACTTTTTCTCCAAGAAATCATAATTTAGATTTTTTAGGTTAACTAATAACGAACAAATTAAAAATAATATCAGCTCATAAAAGTTCATAGACGAAGGAGGTAAGCTAAAAATGAGTTTTATATTCATTCATGAATCTGTAATAACTTGTAAGAGATCCAGATGCAAACCGGCGATTCCACATTTTTAAAATGAAAGATTGAAACTAGCCATGCATTTTTGCTTTGTTCTAAAGGACGCTTTTAATAGTAACATTTTCAGATTCGTTCAAACTTCTAGAAAATATATTTTGGTGCGTTAGAAATTCGAATCAAGTGTCTTTAGAAAATGTCCGTATTGATATGTATGTATGTCTGTGGACGTGTGGAATTACACCGAGATATCTCTAAAGCTATACAGTCAATATTAATGTTAATAAACAATGTCAATAAAATCGAACGTTATAAATACAATCGAATACAACTGATAGCGTTAAAAAATACCTACATTTAAAAAAACCGCTGCCAATTCATTGGCACGTAGCTTCCTCCAAACAAACCTATTGTTCCTTGTTCGTATGTCCTTTTTCTCCGGATCTTCTTAATAAAATGAATTGCAATTTATATCACAAATAGACCTCATAACCTCATAAAACTATGAATTTTGTCAAACCATTGTGAGTTTTCGTTAGCGAGTTATAAGGTTTAACAAAAATAATAATTTTCAGTTATACAAGGTATACAGGATGAGAGACAAAGAATTTGTATTTTAATATCTTTTCATCTAATCGTTTTCTAAACTAATTAAAAGATCTATCTTTTCCCAAAATTTCAAGTTAATTAAAGCTTTTTTACTCCCGTAACTGTGCGACATAGTAAACCGATTTTTTTCTCAAAAACTAATCACCAAAATGACCATAAATTTTTACAACATGTAGACACTATTATTCTTTGTTATCATGAATTATTCAAAACATAAGACTGTTTAATTTGGAAAATATGAATTTAAAAAAAAACACCTTTTTTGTCATAACAATTGAACGAAACGGTCAATTTAGAAAATCTTGCAGGAAAAAATAGGAAATTTTATACTCTTTCAAAAATACTATTACTGAATTTTTTGTATAAATTATATCATTTAAAAAAACGAAACAAAAAATTTTTTTTCCCGAATTCAGAATAAAAAAACAGATATGCATGTCAAATTTTATTATTATAGACCACGTAGTTCCAGAAATACAACGGTATACATACATACATACATACACACACACACAGCCATCCGCACGGACATTTTTTAAAACACATGATTCGAACTCCAAACACCTCAAAACACGTTTCTATGAAGTTTTAGCGAAACTGAAAATTTTACTATTACAAAGCTTCATCTAGGAGGAAGCAAAATTATCAATATCGCTATAATAGTTATTGTGATATTTAATAAAACTTTTTTTTCGTAAAACCGTGATATTTTGAAAAATAATTGATAGAATGGCTTGAAAAGTTCATGAATATGAAGAATAAAAATACCTGTTAAAATAAGCTGTTAAAATTTTATGTTTGTTCATCGATTACTTCTCGAGTAAAAAAATCGAAAATAAAAAGCAGTTTTCTATGTCCATCGTTTACGAAAGTAAAAAGACTTTCATTTACTTGAAATTTTGGGAAAATACAAATATTTATATTACATCGGCTAGGTTATTTTTTCAGTGTATTAACGCTATTATTTTAAAAGATATTAAGGTTTAAATTATATCTGTCACTTGAATGTCTCTCCATTAATATTTTCGTTAGGCCTTATAATTCACTAAGTATAGTTCAGAATGTTTTGACAAAATGTTTCGACAGCGACATATTGTATTTCAAAACAATTTTATATGTTAGAAACACAAATTAAATTGAAGGATTCTACGTGCCAACGAATTGGCAGCGGTTTTTGAAAGAATGGATTACGTTTCTACTCCATCTCGGAAATCTTTATGTTTCCCATTCCTCACCTCAATACCCGAAATCGAAACTATCGAAAACTTCGCTGTCTGCAATACCGCACCACCTGCACTTCAAAACTCGGCGGTGTATTTCCCATCCATATACGCGAAATATTGCCGAACCTCGGCGTCTCGAAATCAAAAGAGAAACAGACATAAAGACGGAGAACAAGTGAGAGAGATCGGCTGTGCGCGGGGGTGGAGGCCCGCAAGAAAGAAGAAGAATAGAGGGAAGGAGCACGGAATTAAGCATCTCGCCTGAAGAGACTCCAAGTCACTTCAGCATCGCTTCCTCCGCGTTCCTTTGCTCGCTCGCGACAAGGATTAAAATCTGTCCGACTATGTACAGCTATACAGCTTCTCGACCCTTCCAGCTGTGATGATGGTGACGGTGGTGGTGCGATATTAAACGGATGTTTCTATATCCGCGATTTTCGAACCTGTTGGAGATATATTGCAACGCATCGGATTGATGATGCACACAGAGATAATTTTAATCAGGTGAGAACCGGCGAAGATATCGCGTAGTATGAGCTTTAATTTTCTCTCGAACCGTTTACATTCACAACTGACGCCGAGAAACAATCAATACTACCCTGGAAAAATAAAAGCAAGACTCATTTTTGCCATCTCTCGTTTACCACTCTCCTTCGCTTCCTCTCCACATATTTCCTTCGCTTCCCTCTTTCTCACTCCCGTATAGCATCCGCGAAACTCTCACATCCCCTCCCGCCACATTAAGCCTCGCCACTAAATAAGAAAAAACGACTGTTCGCCGGGGATCGCGATCTGGATATCCAATACCATTAGAGGCGGAACGGAAGATAGAGAGAAAAACGAGGAAGAAGCCAAAAAAAAAAAAAAAATAGGCGGATAGACACTGCGGGACTAGAAAGTGCGAGAGCGAGTTATGGTTGTAGTTCCGGCCGCGGGATCACCATAAGGTGGGATATGCCGCCCCCCGGGAGTTTGGGGATCAGTCGGTTATGTCGCGATTTTCTCTCGGGCTTCGCGTCCAATGCTGCTTTTGTTGCTTTTTACCTGTGATCTGATCAGTGATATGGAACAACGAGCCTGTGTATGCCAACGACGTTTTATCCGCGTTGTGCTTCGTTCTGCTAGTATATGAATGTTGCAGCAAGTTTTTGGGGTTTACGAGATGTTAGAAACTCGTCTATGACTGCTTATACGGTGCATTCTTTGTTTTGAATATTTTTACAAATTCTTCGACGATTTTAGATTCCATTAGTACTGTCCTTTCACAGAGTATATAATAACAAAAATGGATGGGAGGATCTGAGGTCAGCACTGAGGAGAGTAGCTTGGGTTGATCCCCAAATCCTCAGATTTTTCTCTATAGAAATGGCTTCGTCTGCGAAGTGTGTATTTCAAACTCGACGCCAAAATTTTGAAATTCATTCAGTATCACTCCTCTCCACTTCAAAATCAAAACTCAACTACTGTTCGACTTCAACTTCTAATTAAAAGCAGTCGCATCTCCAAAATCGTCCGATTAATCAATGGGCAAGTGCTGATCCTCTACATCCAGTAGCATTCCACAGTTCCCCAAGAAGAGCCTCGCTCGCTCTCGTGCAACTAAACGTTTATGGGCACTTGAAGGCAACTTTTTCCGGCGCCACGCTCCGCATGAATAAGTGATCCAGCTTGCGATATAAAGAAAGACCGAGTCTGAGCGAGAGGGACAGGTAGAAGGGAAGGAGGCCCGCGGTATAAATTCGAGGAGAGGTCTTCTTTTCCTTGTGTGCAGGCGTTTCTCTCTCTCTCTCTTCTAGTAACTCCCTGGGGCAGAGAGACCCAGCACGCATTGCTCGCAACATAAGGGTTACATTTGATGGATACGTTCGGCTGCCTAAGTGCTTATCGTATTTCTCGAAGCCTTTTTCGGCGCGTCGCCCTTTTATTCACCAGCTAGAGATGTACGTGCTTATTCGAGTTTCCACTCCTTTTTTTCATGTGGAGAGCTTGCTCAGAGAAACGCTCGCGGTCGCGTTTTTAAAAGTTTTTGAAAATTCGAGTTCTGAAGGGTACAGAGCTGAGAGCCCCGGGTTGTACAAATGTCGCGCGAGCTTCGAAGTATGATGTAGTGTAGATCGATAATTTCATAGTTATTTTATTAACTTTAATTTTCTTCATATCATATAAGCAGTGATATTGCTCGATAAAGACATTAAGAAGTCTGATATACGTTATGACTTGAACTCTGGAGCCGACCAACAAATTAGAATATAAATAAGCGATGAATCGTCCCACGATCGCAGACATTCTTCCCAAGACACTGTCTCCACGTCATTCCCAAGTTTCGACCCACTAAAGATTGATAAGTTAATCAAAGTTTCTGTCATAAATGGACTGGGACGAGCTGGTGGGAAATTCGCAGAGCTAACGACCCATTACACACTCTACCGGACCACAACTATACGTCCCTCGTTACGCAATGTTCGATGCATTCACCTCGTTTATAATCGATGATGTGAACTTGCTTGGTCATGTGAGTCTTATATGATGCCGCCCTCGATGTACCTAAGTTTCCTTGGTGACGTTATAAGAAATTTGCTGATGGATGATAGTTTTTGTTTATCTAATTAACTTTAAATTAGTATCAATAACGATTTGTTCCACTGCACCATACTTTATCATTGCTTTTATTTCTGTTCATGCGCATACTTCACGTTTAATAATTATCTCATATATAACGTATCTGCATAAAGCGATAAATTAAGAGCTTTTACTCGCTAAAGTTAAACATAAATTTTACCAGTCCTAAATAACAATGTAAAAAGGTGATATATATTTAAAATAATGTTCTATAATAATACTGCTTCGTAATGTTAGCATCGGCTTTATCGCATAACGAAACAAACATTAAATAACTTCACCTGTTGCGTATTTAAACAGCGCCGAGTGAGAAACTCGCACACACGCCGAGACCACGTGCGACTCGTAATTTCGTTGTGAAAATTTATTGACACTTGACGCCGGAATTCGCAAAGTGTTTGAAAGTGAATTTCATAACGAGTCGCACAGCCGTCGCCCCTCGGAGTCTTATTTTACGAATTCGCGCGCGTATGTTTTCCTTAATTAAACACTGCAAGTAATCCCACGCACGCCGAGAGTATAACGCAATTCAGCTCGCGATTAATTTTATCCTAAACACACCGTTCGATATGCCAAATGCTCGTATACAAAAAACATATAGCTCCCTACCCCACCTCGAGTTTTCCACGTTCGAGTGAGAAAAATCCAGAGCAGCGGTAACAATATAAAGCGAGACAGACAGCATCCGTCATTATTTTGCCATCATTCCTCTGGCCTGGCATTCTTTCCCATCGTCATTTCCTCGCTCTCTAACGGGACAGGGCAGCAGTGGCGCCCCCTTTGGATTTGCCTATAGCAGCGCCGTGCGTGAAATACAAATACAAAGCGAGATCGAGAGAAACAAACGGGGAGCACAAATCTAGAGTGAAATGAACAATGCCCAGGAGAGTTTACTGGCTTCTAATTGAAACCAAGCTCCCTCTCTCTACCCCTTTCCCTCCTAATCGTCCCGCGCAGATGGGCATTGTACACTTTCCTCTCTTGTGCTTTTTCCACGTTGTTCGGCCAAACCTACTCCCTCTCGCTCTATGTAAAGGCTCGTTAGGAAATTATTTCGATTAGGCCGATTGCTACGAGGGCTTGTTTGTGCGGGGTTGATTATCAGGTGCTTGTATGCTTTTTGTTGGAGGCTCGGATGGTGTGCAGATGAGCAGGTTGTGCGGAAATAGTGGAAACGTTGAGTATTTACAATGAGGACTTGTGCGTTTGGATTAGTGAAAACGTATATTTGCCAATCTACGAGAAGTCTGACACTTCTAGATAGATAGCATATAAAATGTAAAGAAAAAATGCTGCCGATTCCTAACATCATGACTGTGTAGAATAATAATACCTATGAGCTGTTGAAATTTTGAAGCTGATCCATGGATTATTTCTTTAGTAAAAATAGAAAATAAAAAAAATTGTTTAAATTAATGTATCAATTACTTTTCGAGATTTAAGCAGCACGATATAACTATTATAGCAATATTAATACTTTATTTTGATAATGTGGATATTTTTATATGCTATTCGAATCGAACTTTCTAAATGCATTCGATTGCATTTAGAAAGTTCGATTTTATCATAGCTATCATAGGTTGTAATGTAATGTAGCTAGTATAATGTAAATAGAAAATAATGTTCTGTATATCATATATATCGTATATAAAAGAAAAATATTAATAATATATCCAACAAAACTTTAAAATTATTTTATATTTAAGTTCAAAATCTCAAATTTTCATATGATCTTTAAAAACCACTAATTAATTTAAATAAATCTTCAATCGAACGAGCAGTTTAGCAGTTATAGAAAAAATAACGACAAAGCACAAGATACAATACAACTGAACCAACCATTAAACAATCACTCTAAAATCCATCCCCTATCCCGTTTAAAAGAAAAACAAGCTTAGTATACCGAAGCAAAGCCACAACTCGGCCCGATGATCTTCAAACGTATATTATTCTTTACAAGAATCACGCAGCATGATATCCTACCCACTCGATGAGTACAACAGTTGCGGGCCGCTTTTGCATCTTTCGATATCAAAGCGACATCCAAGCTAATTTCTCTCTCTTTTCTCCGCGCATTGTCCTTTATGTTTTTTTTGTCATCCGCAGCTAGTCTGTATTTTTAATAACCTAATGGCTCTCCCATATCCCCTACACCCGAATGACAAAATTACCTGAGCGTTTTTCCTCTGTATACGAATTTTTATGTACTACTCGGCTCTTGAGTAATATATTCTCGACGAAGCGGATGTATAACGACGCTGAGCCACGCTAGCGTGTAACAATCGACGTGATGCTTGCTCTTTATTATTCGCTATAGTTCCGTTTGCTACTTTTACGCTCGTCTCGGTCCCTTTTAGAAAAACGTTCGCAATTTACTTAATCGAAATTTCTAGGCTCTTTGCTTTCGTTTTTCTAATGACATTTGATTTAATAACTGAAATTTTATTAAATATTTATGAATTCATGAAGATCTCATAAATTTTGTTTTACTTTTTTAATTACTGAGTGATATGTAATAATATACTGTACGAGTAGGTATAGCTAAATAAAACGAAAGAGCACTATCTCATTTTTTAGTTGTCCCGCGAATCAAATTATTACATAAATAATGATTAAGCATTTTTCAGGTCATGTGCTTTTTTATTAATTATTTATTCCGATACTCACAGCTCACACTGCCTACTTCCAAGTGCTTAAATTATTATTCCCTAGTTTCTTAATTAAAAACTTACCTTTGAGCAAACTGACACAAATATTCGATTTATATGATTTTTAAAATAAAATAATCGTAACTTTTTTACTAAAATATATACCAAGTTATTTTTTTAAATAAATGATCGGTTCAATTTACTCTAAATTTTAGAATTCTCTAAACCATCAATATTTTGCGATTATAACTTTCATAGGTAGCTTTTAGGCCACAGCTGTTTTAAATAAGATGTTTCCCTTATGAAAATAAATCTGCAGGAAAACTTGTATGTAATCTTATATGGATCCGTACAAGAATTATCTACAAACAAAACTATTTATTTTACATTTATATAATATCGCCCAACAATAATAATTATTCTTGAATATATCGTATCGAAAAATATTCATTTCAATGACTTATATATAGTAATTATGTATTAGAACCTATTTACGTATAAGGAATCAAACCAAAAATCTTTGGCTTGCAAGATAAAAGAGCTTCATGATGAAGTCCGGTCCGGTAAAGGTTAATTATATTATTATTAATATTTATAAGAAAAAATAATAAAATATGACAAAAAGCTGTGTTACATACGGTCGTTTATACAAAGTTACAAACCGTAAACTTTTGTAAGTATACTTTGCACTAAATAATACATTTCATAACTATATTGATTTCCAAACATTCGATCGACAGAATTTAAAGTTATACTTACACGTTCCCAAAAGCAGCAGTGGATTGTAGGCGGCGTGAGGGAGTGCGTGAAGGGTGTACGAAATAATCACAGAAAATCACAATAAAATCTTGATATATTTAATACTATTTGAACACCGTGTAAAACAAAAATATTCTCTTTGCGCGTTCTCGCTGACGAATGTATAATAACACTTTTGCCCGTGTATGTCGATCTGCCTGCTATAAGCGGTGAATCTCTCACGACGTCCGAGTCGTGGTAAACATGACCGAAAATCGCGGGTTAGAGAGGGGAGCGAGAGAGCGCTCTCGCAGACAATGTTTTCGAATTTTTGAGAATAAATTCGCGTCAATAAAGCGGCACGAACACTTACTAACCAGTACCAGTCTGCAAATGTCAGTGCAATCATTTAAAGTTATCGGGTGCTAAGAAAGCGGTATCTTTAAATTTAGCTTTGACCCACGAGTTTGATTGCATTTACTTGTTTTATTTACTTAACTTCTAGAAAACCATCTACGTCTCTGATTCTCAAAAAGTTACAATAGCTGCATATACATAGTTCCTGTTACTAACGTTGCCAGTAGTGATCTCGATAGCATTCGTCAATAGTCTAAAAATAGAGAAAAATATTAAATTATGCTTTTCCAACCTGTGCGTTTCGGGTTAGATCGTATCAGTCAATTGATTTGACCGGTCAAGCATACTGGTAAAATAAATAATTTTTAATAAGTAGCCGATTTTCTAGAAGTTAGGAGCAAACAGTGGATAAGTTTAACGTTGTTATAGCAGTGAATGGAGTGTTTTGAACTTGACATAATTTACTATTCCCCGTGAATATTATCCTTCTTACTTATAAGATACGTCGTGCATCTTAAAGACAGTAGTGCCTGTCGATACTTTAACCCAAAAGTAGATATCTTTATGAATATTCAAAACAATACTTATATTTACAAAAGAAAATGCTATACCTTCTGATCGACACATTAACCAAGAAAAAAATGTTAAATATTTCCAGCAGGGTCTCAAACGATAAAATTAAAAGCTTGAGAGCAAAAACTCGGAGTCGCAACTGTCGAACGAAATGGCTCGTTCGCGGCCTCGCAAGATAATTTCTTTTCTATCAACCCGTATATTTCATGACTCTCTCAGTCCCATCCAAGCCATCCCCCGTAACTGCAAACGAGGTCATTAACCCCTTCGACGCTTCGCGAGAAAGAGCAAAAAAAAGAGGCTCACACCCGCGCGAATAGATCGCGAAAAAAAGCGAACGAGAGGGGGGGCGCTTCGTCGACGTGAATGGAGAGAAAAGCGACTCCGATTATAATGCAGAGTCCGGGGCCAGTCATATTTCAGTCCTTTTCCTTTTTACGATCGGACGTTTTTAATTTCCCTTAGAGCGAGAGTGGGAGCTATGGGCCGCGAATGCAAATTGTTACAGGAAAAGTTATGCGCGGCCTGAAATTAATGCCTTTCCGAGCATCGGAGCCCTTAATAGCGCTCAGCCGTTTATACGCCGCTGTGTGCTCGGGCTGTAGGTGTGCAGGCGCACGCGGCTCAAGGAAGCCGGCTATGTGATGGGGAGTCGCGAGAATTCGGGATTTATGAGATTATACTTACCAGCGATTTTAGATTCTTCGGCCCATGCGTAGTCGTATATACTTCGTGATAATTTTGAATTCTTAAAGAGGAGAGCTGACACGCTTCGCCCACGATATTCTAAACTGTCAGGCTTGATTGAGAAAACAATTAATTCTCCAACTCTCTTTGCAGAAAAAAAGAATGTCACCCCTCACGCATCTCCAAGCACTCATCATCTGCTCCTGCCTGTCGCTACCCTTCCTTCAGTCGTCGGTCGTCGCCTTCTCGCGAAGATCCTGCGCCAGCTCGAACTACCATCACGTGAGATCAGAAAAATAACTTTAACGAACTTTTTAAAAAAAATCTCCCTTAAGGCTATCTGCTTATTTCAATCCTCCTTTCGCAATTCTTTTTTTTTCGTTTGCACGCAGAGTACAGTAGAGCCTCTATACCACTGCGAATGACAAAATGACAAAGGAGCGGTCGCCCGCGGCCAGCGATATTACCGTTTCGGAACTATGCGAGTCTTCGTCGTCTGGAAAACCGCGTCCCTTTTCTTGATTGATTATACACGTCGCAATTTCGGCGTTATATAAGCGTGTGGCTGTAGGTACTGCTGCCGATTGATTTTGGAAATAAGTGTGTGCGTATATACGTGGCTGCAGAGGTCCTTTGCTGTCGCGACGCTTTACGAGCGGCTGGATGTACTTCTTCTCTGAGGCTTTTGTCTTCATTTTTTTTAAGGATGGGAGATCGAAGGTGGATGTTTTGTTTGGTGCCTTGGCCTTCTGCTGTGGATATCTGTATAAATTACACACAGTCTTTTAGAAAAAAAGACGATTTTATTTAGGCAGTACACTGGTAGAAACGTTCCCGAAGTAAAAAACTAAGAATAAGCTAATTTTCAACAATTTAGGTAAGTTTTAGCTAAATGAAAGCGATCAACCAAAATAAACGTTTATATGTAACTCCTTTTTTGAAAATCATGCAAGATGTTAACTTAAAGTTCATCAAATAATTGTTATATAATTTAAACATTATAGATAATATCTCGTACTTATGAAAAATCAAAATATAAGCAACAAAACAGACATACGTATTCGAGCCAGAGAAAAGAGAAAAATACAGTTTTTTATTCGAGAAATATATCCAAATGCTAAAATAGCGATGCCTTACTGGACGCAAGTTTAACGAAGTTTGACTTTAATTTTTACATTAAAATTAACCTCTTAACAAAATTTTCTCGTTGATTTTCTACCAGGGTATCCTCATAAAGGTTAAAATTTATAAACCTTATGTAACTCACTGCATGCATTAATTTACTATAAAAAATGTAGACACCGCGCATCCATTTACAAGCGTCGCATTGCCATCCCTATAATTGCGTTTCTCAGCAAAGCAAATAACCTCTCCACATCTCAAAAAAAAAGAAGAATCTCACCATTAAACGCAAGCTTAAAGCTCTAAAAAAGCGCTCACAGCCCACCAGGTCAAGTCCAGCGGAGTCCGGCAAATGCCGCGTGTAATTGGATACAAGCTCACTCTCCCTTCTTAATTCTCCCCTTCTCCCGCGCACTTCTCTCACTGATGCTCTTTTCTTCCGTCCGCGTCCATCACGCCGGCGTATAAATACTCCCGTGCAGCAGCAGCGGCGCAAAGAAAAGCCCGACGCGCGCAATCGCGAAGAGCAGCCCGCCGGGAATGAGATGCAGATTGCCAGAGGCCACTTCACTCGCGCTGGAGGGAGTGAATTTTTAATAACACCGAGTCGTCCTCGGTGTATATATATACCTGCGCGCGAGGCTAGATATAGCAGTGCCATTGTCTTGCCGCACGCAGGAACGCAAAACGAAGCCAACGCACAGAGAGACGCAGCGCCAGCACAGTCGCCCCATTATTATAACTGGAAAATAGGGGCGCGAGTGAGAGAGAGAGAGAGAGAGAGAGAAGCAAGGGTAATTTCCGAGAGAGGGAGACGCGCTGCGCTCGAGTGAGGACAGTTTGGCTAGGATTTTTTGTTTGTTGTATTTCGAAGCTTCCGTCATTTGAAAAAAAGTTGCCGAGCTTTTTAAATGCCTCTAGCGGAAGGCTTGTTACAGTAAAATTGTTGGAGTTGCTGAAACAACAAGCGATTGATATTGTTTTTTCAGAAATCAAGGGGATGCGAGCAGTTAAATAGGTTCTTGCAGAACGTATTGAAAGCACAGAATGACCTCAGCTGGATAGATCAAATGGCAGACATATTCCGATCGAAAAACATGTTCTCTGCAAGGTTTACGTCGCAGTATATTGTGATATAATTGATTAAACGATAATTGCTCATTTCTCGCGACCGCCATTGCAGGTCAGAATTACAGGAAAAAATCAACGCCATGTTCTTCATCAGCAAGAACCAGAACAAGATGCGCAAACGTCACAAAAGACACTCGAACCATCAATCCAAATTAAGTCTCGAAACCCGCAAAATCCAGCTTAATTCTTCAAATCCTGGATATGAATACGCGTCGTCGCAGAATTTCAATCCCGTGACTAGCGAAATACCGACCACGACGACGACGGAGCCACTCGAGAAAGTCCTCCGATCGATAAATGTTTTACCCGTGGATTCGACGAATCCTATTGCGCTGAAATCCGGCGATGACTCTGCAAAAAGTGATGATGACTCTTTCGAGGAGATGAGGATGGGAAGAGCTTTGAAATCTATTTCTGAGGGTGAAAGACAATAACTTTTGTTTCTAATTATGCTTGTTTTTGATGAATTTTGATATTGACAGTATCCATCGTGTTATTTGTTAGACGGTGACACGAGCCTTAACAATTTTACAAAGTTACTTTTTGTTGAGAATGAAGGTGACAAGTCTCAGATGAATCGAGCTTTGCGCGGAGATTTGGCCAAGGAAATTGTAAATGCTATTTTTGATCAGGTGCGACCAAGCTTGTGAATATTCTATAGTAAGTCGAGTTAGTACGTATATAATATTCAACATCGAAACTTGAATTTAGATGAAAAGTAGAGAAGCCTTTCCTAGAACGACGAATTTCAGATCTGAATACAATATGAAGCCTCAAGATTCAATTGTAATCGATAACATGTATCGACGTGAACGAGATTTTCAGACGGTAAGCATGAAATTACCCGTACAAATCTATACTGTAACCAAAATTTATAATGCATTTAACTAAAGGACGACGAGACTTCTGCGATAACGAAAAAATTGATGACGGTGGTTCAACAACTGATTTCAGAAGAAGTAGAACGAAAATCTTGTCCTGCACTGCCACCAGATCTGCAAGACTTTTTGCAATGGCTAGTACAGGCCGAAGTGAGTCAAGACGAACAATCGCTCGTTATCCCATGTTTTAGCGAGCTATAAAGTAAAATATACCTTCACAGACTATCGATCGCAAGGATAGCGAAGCACTAAAGGTGAAACAAGAACAATCGATGACAAACAACAATCCAGGCGACGGCTCTTCCTCCATTTCAGACTTGAATGAATGGTACACAAAAGCCGAAACTTTAAAAAGTCTCTTGAACGAGTACGAGGGTCTTTCCAAGCGGGAGAAGAATAAAGTTCGAGCTATTCATGAATACTTGGTGAAACTTTTTTTCGCAGTTCGCACAATGTGATCTTAACCAATGAATGAAAGATTCGAATTTCTTTCCTCACAGGTAACCAGACTCGAGTTCGTCCAAGCCTATGTCGAGTCTCTGAAATCTTATTCCATGCCTATAAGGAATAAAATTCATAACCATTCCTGATGATTGATTAGAATTTTAGAACTTTATAAAAAATAAAAAAAAAGAATACCACAATCCTCGGCAAACGAAATACACAGAGTCCAAACAATATCACTTATTCGTCCGAACGCTTTATTTAGATATTCCGGTGCGCGTCCTGCAGCTGGGGTTCCCGCCAAGAAGCCGCCGAGTATATACATTAATATCGTCGAGTCGGAAGGAAGGAAGGGCTGTGCGGTATTTTTACATAACATTAAGCCAAGGCGAGGGTTCGGGCGCTCGCGACCACTTTGTTAGAGGAGGAGGAAGTGAGAGGGAGAGTGAGGTTGTACGCTAATGGGGGTTAAAACGCCGCTATGCGCGAGATCCTTCGCGCGACGGTGTATATATAAGGTTGTGACGCGAGTCTCGTCTTGACGGGATTTTTGCACCCTTTTTGGTGAGTTGCTGGTGGAAGGAGGTTTAAATTTAATTTTTTTTTGAATTTGAAGTTTCCTGGCTTTAATTTTCAATGGAAATGGGGATTTGTCAACGTTTTATGAGGAGTTCTCAGTTGTTGTGGACAAATTGATTTTGGCTACTCGTAGCTGTCTATAAGATTTCGAACGCAAATTGCAAATATACGTAATCAAAGCTTTTTTCTTACTAATTTTCTACGTATACTTCTAGCTAAACGCGACCTATTGATCATAAAGCGTGAGCACGTCTCAATATAAGAATCGTACGAACAATCCACGCGAATTTCCCTTATCACATCCCGGCCAACCCTTCCAAAACCTACAACTCTCGCGAAAAAGTATCTTCCTCTCCCGCATACTAGCATATACCTACATCAAATATAAAGACCTCGACTCCCTTCCCTCCTCCACAAATGCCAGTTAATATTTGTTGTGCCTCTCGCCGAGAGAGTGAGAGATCGCGATCTGGCAACTAGGATAGTTTCCCGTATACGTCGTCGATGCAGGCGCACATACACACACGAGCGGTATATGGCTTACATCGACGGTATGTCGATAGCAGACGTCGCGATACACGCGCCGATATCCTGGTCGCGTCATCCGCCCACACTCGCTCGGCCGCATGTCGAACTAGTGCAGAGCTCGAGTCCGATGCCACCCCCCCGTTCAGAAGCGCATCCAGGACCAGATGGTCACTGCTATACTGCTCGTTCATTATCTCGTTTGTAGGACTGCGGCCTTATCGTTCCTCGAGCCAAGTTTTTTTTATCGGGGAATATCGCGTGATTGTGCAGGATTTGCAATAATTATAAGGTAACTTTGTATATACTGTATGCTTTATTTTTGTATAAATATATCATTGTAGAAGGTTATTTGCAGTTTTTATTAACTTGTATGTTGTATGCGTCGAAGTCATGTATTATAGATTCACTACACACGTCAAACTACAAGACCAAAATCGAGAAATAAAAAATTAATCGCACAACGCAATCCCATGCCTTCTTTCCCTCTGCAGGACAAGCTGAAAACAAGAGAGAGAGAAAATCGAGTCGATGGAAACTAAAGCCCCTGCGGAAAGGTCGTCAGGTCAGGGTTAACGGTGTCGAAAAAAAGTCGGGGTGAGGGGGGGGGGGTATGAAAGAGAGGAAGCGAAAACGGAGCCGATAAAACGCGAGCCAGCGAATAAATTTAGCCGAAGCTTGACGGAATAAGAAAATCACTCGGCGCCGTTGGTCATCAATAATTGAGTGCAATAGGGCGGCTCGATACAGGCATTTAGCTGCGGCGACCGAGGGACACTGCGTCGAATACCGCAAGGGTCGTCTCCGACTGTTTTCTAGCTGGTCAGTCTGTTGGTTTGGCTGAAACGTTTTGAGTTTTGCGTGTGACGTAATTTAAGCGACAACCTAGTTTTCCTATTATGGTTTGGATAAAAATATTGAATTATCAATAACTACAGTTTTATTATATTGATTTTAGAAAAGCAAGATAATTTGAAGAATTAATTTTCTCATTTCTATTTGTATTAATAACAATGAATTGAGCAGTTGAAAATAAAGTCATACAGGAAGTATTTTCAGTTTTGAATTCGGGATTATTCAAAACCAGCAGCCATCAGCCTATATCTCCAAAAACTAAATCTATTATTCATCATAAAAAATGTCCAAATAACACACCAGTCGCCAAGTAGAAAAGAGTCGCAGAAGAAAAAAAGAAGGGCTAGCTCCGTTCGAAGATTGGCGAGACGTATGCACACAGTCACCTCGAGGCGGCCTCTCTCTCTCTCTCTCTCTCTCTCTCCCCTATAGATATGTTCCGATGGCTCTTTGGTTGAAGTCTAAGTGTATTAGACTCGCGTTTCAAAGCCTGTGGGCTGCCAGCAGCAGCGAGAGAAAAGGCAGAAAAGGAAGTCGTATATGGCCGCTCGCGCGCTCGGGATGGAAAACGGAGCAGCGTCGTACCCCGCTAATGGCACCCTGGGGGTATGTGCCCCTTCTCCTCGACTCTCACACTATTGCATATATATACGTATGTGTGTGGATGTCTGCGTAGTGAGGAAGCAGGAAAGGAGAGAGAAAGTTGGGTTATACCCCGACTCATATTTATTATTTAGCGAAACGCACGAGGATATAGAAGGAGCGATGCGGCGAGGCGCTAAGACCTGCGGGGCTGGCTGGCTGCTGAGCTTCTTGGACGACGAACGCGAGGATTTATCCGAGGTCGCCGACGCTGTCGATCGACTCTTGGGGTCAAGCTTAGGCCACGATGTAGTGCAGTTGCGTTTGAGCGCATAGTTTTGAGATCTGCAGTTTCTTTTTCAAATAAATTAAGCCTTTATTTATTTGTGCATTAAATAGGAACTTGTGTCGTTATATAAAAATTCGACATTAATGAATATAGTTATATAACAAAGCTCGACGTTATTAAATATAATTGTATCAAAACTCAATATTATAAAATACATACAGACTCTCATTATGCAAAGAAAATTGCATCGCATTATACAGTTTGGAAAGTGAAAACAAACGATCTTTATAAATCAGCCACCGAGTGTATCCCACAATCTCGCGCCGCGGCATCCAAATTTTAGGAGAAAACAACAACCCCCAGTGCAAACAAATAAAAAAGCCCCATTACTCCCAATGATATTCCTTCTCCATTCCATCCACCCCAAGCTTGCTTCCCTCAACTTAGCGAAAATATATAATTAATTTCGACTCGGTGGGGGGGGGGGGGGAAGAAATCGCGCGGGGCACGCACGCGGATATCCTCGCAGGAACGATATTTCACATTCTCGGCGACCGCAGCTTTTTCTCCGCCGTTGCTGCAGCAAAGGGGAGGAGTGTGTCTGCGTGTATAATATATATACGTATATACCTATATGTACTTTTTATGTACACGAAATCGAGCATATCCGATCTTCGCTGCGGCTGATGTATATCGATCGCCGTTACGGGAGACTATAATCTGTTAGACACGGACGCTCGAATTTATTCTCAATTATATAGGGTTCGATGCATTTTTATTAATTTCTCATTTTCGTTTCGGAAAAATTATAAGTTTCAAGAGGATAATGGATAATTTAGTAGCCATTACGGAGAGGATTACTATAACCATATGAAATCGGCACAACAGAGACTAATTGAATGCATAAATAATACATGGTTATCGCTGTATAGTTAGAGTAAGTGACCGCTCGTACGATATTCCATTGAATTTTGTTATCAGTTTTATACAAATTTTGCATTTAATACTAGACGTTAAATTAGAACGCGCATAGCTTCGGGAGAAGCGCTGAATATTAAAAATATTGAATATTTTCGCGAACCGCAGAGTAAAATAACAGAATACCTATGTGATAAAACACGCGGTAGTGATTAATAAACTGCAGCGAGAGCAAGCATCGGAAAATTTTCGCGTCAGTCAGTAAAAAAAGGGAGCAGAGCGTATATGCGCGAAAAAAAATAACAGCTATATAAAATCCATATACCTATATATAGATGGCAACAGAAGGGCTGCACGGATCGAAGTCCGGCGTTACAATTTCGGCGTTAGGCAAATACATGCTTGACTGGCAACAGCTGCGAAACGTTATTGATACTACATTTCTCCCAATTTGACGAATTGCCGCGGCCAGAGCTAATGGCCCGCGAATTTGCGGCGCTGATGTAGAGTGAGAGGGATACACAGAATGAGAGGGGGGGGGGGGGGTCGTTTGATCGTTTTCTACGAAGAAGGTGCATTTGTCTTTGGAAATTCGATGAGTGAACGGTGTTTAATAAGGTTTTGTGGTGATTAATACAGAGAATTTCAGAGCTGTGTACTGATGGAGTTTACTGCGGGGAACGAATTACTTTTGAGCTTTGATTAACGGACTGGATGCAGTTATATAGTCGAATTAATTCAGTAATGTTACGTGACCTGCTACTGGCTCGTACTTATGAAACAGATTGCCTTCTCATTTTTTCAAACAAGTGCGAATGTTGATAATATTTGGTTTTAGTTTTATCAACTTATTTGCAATCAATATTTTAATGTGCAGAACAACTTATTTTCGTATAAGTATAATCGTATAAGTTAGCTATATAATTCAACAGAATTGTATTATTTGCTATATTCTAGCCAATGATCACTTGCTAAGGTGGAGTTGAAGGAACCTGATACCAGCGCCATCTACTACTGAGTAAATGCACTAGACCACGCGGCGTCACCTTTGATCGGCTGAGTTGGTATGGTAACTTGGGAATTGTAGGTCACTGTAAACGCTCTTTTGCATTTTTCTAGCATAGTTACCATCACAGTTTTTTTCCAACTGAATATATTCAAAGAAGAACTGAAGAAACCTAAAAATTAATATGTATTTTTCGTTATAGTATGAAAAATCGCTGGTCATGGCAATGGGCATATAGCTATTTGCAACCATTTATGTTATTTTTTCTATTACTAAAAATATATTGCTTAGACTTACTGCTACCTAAACAATTTGAAATTAATTTATTTATATATTTTAATAACATTAAAGTTTAGAATATACTCTCTAAATTTCAAACAGTGAAAATATCACTAATCACGATAGTGAACGCATTTTTCACTAAAGAGCCAGTGGAAATATCACTGCTTAATTAGTGAACAGTTTGAAAATATCATAATGCAGTTAATATTCACTATTTGAAAAAGTGTATCTTGACAGATTTTTCTCACAACTGTTTTACTTGGTGAATATTCACTATTTACAAAGTGCGGCAGATATTTTTTACTATTCTACTTTTCACTGTTGGCTTAGTGAATATTCACATATCTGCAGATACAATCACTACCCCCTTAGTGCAATTTCACTATGTAAAAGTGACCTTTGACTAACAGCCAATTCTGTGTAGGTTCACTATAGACTCAGTTTGAAAAGACTCTTCAAGCATTATACCTGCATTCGATTTATTATTTAAAACTTATTATATTTTTCATTTGGAGTATTCAGTCAGGTTTAAAAATTTGTTTAGTTTCATTCAAACTTATATTTACGACGTTGCGAATACTGCCTCTGGAGAAACGACTTCACTTCACATATAAATTTGGGATACTTTTGAGACAAAGATACAGTTAATCCTGAAAGTTTTAAAAAAAACTCAAACAATAAAGCTACTAGCGAATCGGATGAATTCTATAATGTAATACAATTGCTCTAATTATTTTGTATTAATAATTAATTCATTAATTTTGTATACAGGCACAAATTTACTAACCCCTTGCTTCTTCTTATTAAGATGTGAAAGCAGAATATGTTTAAGTGTTATCAGGAAAAACACACAATGTATAATTATATCATAAGCGTACATCAGGTACGCCTTTTTAGCATTGTAAAATATTTTGCTATCACTATTAATTATTAAATTTTTAGTACATTTTATTAGCAAAATAGGATTTAATATTTTATTTAATATACTATTTTAAAAAGTGCACATTTTTTATTTTATACATAGTATTTTAACAATTCTAATCAGTGAAAATGTGAATCTGAGTAACAAAATACACTGCTCAAATAATTTATTTACACTATTGTAGAAAGTGCATATTCACTATTATGTACATTATATTATTTGTTTTTACAATCAGTAAAAATTTTGATGCTGTGAACCAGCAAAATGCGCTGTTGTAATTAGTGTATTTACACTATTTCAGAAAGTGTATATTCGCTTTTTTATTCAGTATATTTTTCCCACTAATTTGAGTAGTGAATATTGACTATTTCGGAGTTGAATATATTGAACTTTTGAAAAAAGACTATAGGTAACTGTGTCATTCCACAATTATGAATTATAAAGCCAGATACGACGTACTCGCTAATCGAACTACAAAACTGTCTGTTTTTGTCACCAGTTATGCTGATAAGCTGCAGGAGTATGCATTAATTAAAAAATAAATAATCGTTTACGCAGGAGTTTTAATCGAAGATTAAAGGCTTTTTCTTAACTCCGGGTTAAAGTAGATCGTTAAATCCATATTTAGCAATGTAACTTTTTACTTACTGATTTAATCATAATTAATTGATTTTCTATATATAAATGGTAATAAGTGATCAAAAACTTTCAGTTAACGGTCTGACCTATGATTAAAAAAAATTAAGTACTACATCTCCTACGAAAACGGTTTCGGTACACTGTTTTCTAGCACAAATTATACGAAAAGTAGATCTTGTTAATGGACTTATGAATTTATAAAAATGAATATTCTCTAAACAAAAATGTTGAATTAAAATGTTATATGTACTTTCATCCTATAAATATAGATTTATCAATAGACATATCTTGTTTAACAAGGACTACATTTTGTATAATTTGAATCTACCAGAAAACAGTATGCCGAGTTCGAATTCGCAGGATCACTATTTTTTTCTATATAATAAATAGCTTCTAAAATATGAAGAGAAAGATTTTACTAATGTAGCACTTAATTTTTTCATGCAAGGGAGTTTGCTAACTGAATTTTTTTATGGATTTATCCATAAAAACTTACATATAAGTTTTATTCGATGACGACAATTGTAATGTTTAACACGCGACCTCTTTGTTATTTTTAATTTTAAAGTGAACTATTTTCTAAAAATTAAAACATTCTGATAAAATAAAAATGAACAGAAAAAATATATATAATACAAAGATTTCTGCTCCTAGCTGCGAAGAGCAATATCTAGGAATCTATATCAGAAATCTAGTATATGAGTGATATTTTAATTGATAGACAGTTTATAACAATTATATTAAACATTTATTATGATCCCTGGTGAAAACGTTATCTAACGAATATACTTAAACGTATAATCATAGTTCGTATATAGTTTAAATGATTTTAGATTAAATATTTATTTTCAGCAGAAATATATGACTTCCGTTGATTGCTTAACTTATTTGACAGCAAAACTGATCCACTTTTTGTCACTGTTTTTCTTCATACAGTGACTTCAGCTCTGAAGCATGTTTGTTAAAATAAACCATAAATACAATTACAAAAGACGAAAATAGCATTCTCCCGACCTATCTATAGAAATCAATTACGATCGAGTGAGTCGTTTTTCCTGTTCCCGAACCGATATCTACGTGGTGCGGATCATAAATTCTATTCGAAACTTATACGGGATACAATGTTCAAATAGCCCCCTTATCTTGAGTAATCCTGACCCTATAGGTACATACATCGAATACGACTAACGTTATCTCGGACCTTAGATATAATCATCGTTGACTCGACATATAGTAGGTATCGACGTGTGAAAGAACACATCATAAGAATAAAGAAACACGCGCCAACTAAATTCCTAATACTCCCTTCCGCTATAATAAAATATAAAACAAAAGTAACAGAAAAAATTCGAATAATTTTTTATTCATTCGAAGAAAACCTGTCGCTATAACGCATCTCTAAATAATTCGAGCAAGTGATCATCCGCTTCCTATACACAACGGAAAACCAAAACCTCCGCTCGTATAATCCCACTCCATGCACACACCCACAAAAAATTTTCTGGGCCATCTAATAAAATCATCAGAGCCAGAGAGCCGCCCCATCGAAACCTCGGCTTTATTTTCTATCGTCCTCTCGCCGCGGCAAAAAAATCGTAAATCATCCCGATCACGTGTACGGACACACGAGAAGCGCGCAGGACACATTTTCCAAAAGGAGAAAAGTCACGCTCCCCTCTCTCGTGGAAAAGGTGTCCATTTATAACGAAAGAGCGACGCAATAAAAATTCTCTAACCCCCGACTGTTGCCGGGGCTTCGCTTCTTCTATATATATACATACGTATACTGTGCTACTCGCATATACTACGGGACCATTGAATGAGATTTCTGGAGAAAAACGGGGAGGAGGGACTAGAGAAACCCGAGCTACGAGTCATTTTTCGCTGCTTTCTTTTGTAAGCGCGACGAACTATATGCCCCGCGTTTTTCTTTACATTGTGCACAGCGTCGTGCCCTGACTGAATGTGTGTAATGTATATTCGTCGACGAATGTAGGTTTTCGTTATTATTCGACGAGACTTTGTATTTAGTCACACCAATCCTCACTTGCTTAAATACATTTCTATATACGAGATTACGAAGTATATATATATATATATATTACATACGTTATGCGTAAAATTTTCATTTGTTCAAACGAAAATGCCGCGAAATATGAATATTTCGCATCAAAATAACAATATATATATACACATACCAGATGTCTCATTTCCGGACAATAATACCTCAAAGACCGCAGCATATAATATGTTGATACTCAGTCGGAAAAATTTTTATTTGTCTTTCTCTCGTAATTGCAAACCTTTTTGTCTCGACGTGCACGTATACCGCAGTCTACCCTCGAGCACAGCTGTAGACTATAATACAGTATATACACTCGCGTGCACTACACGCGCTAAACCTATTACTCCGTTCATTCTTATATTATATATATACGTATAGTCACGCAGACTATTTTTTCTCCTTTCCTTTTGCTTTCATCTCTCTCCTACAGATGCTTATTATACGTATATAGAATCGCGGCGTATAGCCGAGTCCTTGTGCGGAACCCCCTGCAATTACACTATACTCTTGAAGTGAAATTGAAAGTTTTTTCTTCTGTGCTATGGATGAATCGGGTTCTTATGCACTTCTTGGTCTATTTTCGCGTTTAGAAATTAAATCGGCAGTCGCAACCGATAATCATTGATCACACAAACCGTCAGTTTTACAAATCACATAGCAATGCCCAACTAGCCGTAATTATGCACAATTCCGTGCGAAATAGACGTATATATACTCGATGCATATCATTCACTGCGCGGACAATCTCATCGACGGAATAAGTAACCGCTAAACGAGCCTCAACCATCCGGTGCCTCTCGCAAAAACACCCTCGGCAGCAACAAATTACGACGATTAACGCAAAAAAAAGTTAATCTTCTCTCCCTTCTTTACCCAATTACGTTTCTTACCGAAGACCAACAGTCCTCCTCTCTCTCTCTCTCTCTCTCTCTCTCTCTCTCTCTCTCTCTCTCTCTCTCTCTCTCTCTCTCTCTCTCTCTCTCTCTCTCTCTCCCCCACAGTAGGCCCTGCGACCGGCTCCTCGGCAGTTCTCGTGCCTGTCGAGAGAGAAGGAACGAGAGAGACGGTATTGGTGGGGGGGGGGGGATACGAGCGGCAGCGGCACATTCCGAAATGAGCGAGGCTGAGCTCGCAGTGCTGCCGCAGTGAAGGTGGAGGACACACACTCTCGCTTGTGTGTGAATTGCAGGACAGCATCAGCTGTGTGCGCGCTCGATCCCACGCTTCGGTTATTCAACAGTTTTCGCATACCGATATACTTGCCGATCTCGGTTTTTCTTCAAATATTCAGCGCTGCTGTTCGGCGCAGGAGAAGATCGTATACACCGGATTTTGCCAGACGCTGGAATGTCCCGTGTGTTGTAGCTATATACTCTCTCGGGACCAGAAGAGCAAGAGAGAGCGTCTGAATGAGAGAGAAAGAGCCATAACGGCGTCGCGAGTGCAGCGCTGATGCTGCGGAGCTGTCGAGATCGTTTTCTCAGGTACGTTGTGTGTGTGCCTGTGTTTTTCGAAGGATTTTTTCCGCGCGAGAGGATTACGTTAAATCGTTTCACGCGAGATGATAAGGCAGAGCTGATGCTGTAGGTTACTGTTATCAGCTAATCTCGAACGTTAGTGGCAATGTGGCAGTTAACGATAAGATTTATGCGCAAAAATCGGCTTACGATAATTGTGTCTCGAGAGAGCGCGCTTATAGCCGTATAAAATTTACGATCGCTGTTAACTGCATACGGCATTGTCTTTCACGAGTAGTTTACGAAATAATGATTTCGGTTTCACGAATTATCGGTATAAAAAAAGAAGTACCGATTTTAATTAGGCGAAGAATGCGCGTTTTGTGTGTTGACCGTTGAGGCTGATTAACGTCACAACAACTATTCATTCTTCCAGGTCTAACAGTAAAAATCCTACACGTGGATCCGAGAGTAAAAAAAAGGATCGAATCACCTTGACGCAGCAGATCTCTGACGACGATGCTTATCGTCGGCTAGTATATACATATACATAAATCTATCTCAAAAGTACAGTCTCATTGGAACTTTTGAAAAAGGATTATAATCCAGAAAGATGCAGCCGTCGAATCGCGAGAGTCTGCAGCCGCACGAGAGTTTTCCGAACCTCCAGTACTACGAGATCAGTCAGAGCGACGCCAGCATGTCCGACCAGCAGTCCGACAATCCTTCGAATTCTCGTCAGCAAATCCAACAGCCAACGGCTCATGTGCACCAGATCAACCTCTGCACGAGTTCCGGTATCATCAGTCAACATCAGCTCCAGGACATTCTCCCTGGCACCGTCTTCGGTGATCCTTCGATGGGACATCTTCACTACCACATCTATCCCAGTCGCAGGACACTCAACTGCTCGGATTCACCTTCCCAAGGTCAACTCGTACCGATACCAGCTTGCAGGAGCCACAGTCGTATGGAGCAGATCCACAACCACGAGCACAGTCATCAGCAGTACCCCAGACAACCACAGCCCAGGACGTCGCTCATGAGACCACCTACGAGCCTTGACGAACTGGCCAAAGAAAGGGACAACACCAGGACTCCTACCTTGAATCGGGAGACTCTCGGGAGGTACTCACACGTGGCCGAGAAGAATAAGAATCTCTCGCTGGTCGAGCTGAGCAGCGAGTCCCAGGTGAGAATGAACTATGCGCTATTGTGATAAATTCGGCGTTAATGAAGTGACGAGATCCGATTAGCATAATCCTGCTATCCTTGATAACGATACACCCACTGGATTATCTCCTATATATTATTATAACTCGTTTCGAGATATATCCACACACACGGGCAGTCGTAAACTCACTGACGTCTTCATTCCTTTATCCACGATCTCACGCTTGCGGATACCTCACACCGCGATAATCTTATAAAAAACGGCTCTTCTTTCGATGGGGGTATTTTTATGGCCCCTACATATACGGCGCTGCATTGTATAGATGAGAAAAAAAAATAACTTTCCCATAACGGACACAGAGATATATAATTAAAATTCGCGGGTTATCTCGAAAAATTCATCGCTAATTAACTGGTTGTCCACAGGCCGGACTGACCGGAAACAAGAGCGGCAAGTGCCAGTGCCACGCGATCCACCAGCAACAGGAGCAGCTGCGCCAGGGCTTGAGACTGAAGCGAGAATCCGAAGGAAACGAGAACGAGCCTGGAAGACAGCCTCCAGCACTGCCGCCAAGACCACCGCCGAGACCGTCCAACCGGAGATACGAACTGCCGGCTTCGGCCGTTCCTGCCGATCACCGTGAGTACAGCATCAATTTTTTCACTGTCGTGTATGGTCGATACTTTTGTTCCTCTTCATTTTGAGGAAAAAAGAAAATACCTGTTCTTTTTGCGAGCTATTTCAAAGTCGATAATTTTAATTAACGGAGAAAAGTTCGGTATATTGGATAGATATATTGGAGAACGTGTAATTTATTGACACGTGTCGATTATTGAATGAAAAAATGTATTCGATAATACTGCGAACCTTATATACTCGAATTCCACCGAACGAAGTATACGCTGAAAACGAATTCGAAAATGAAGACCGAAACTCTCCTGCGCTCGTATATATAACCAAGTTATTGCCGCTCGGGAAGCCAAGTTAACAACCGAGATAATCCGATTAATCAGTTTCGCCGGCGTCCCAAGTATGACGCTGACTTTTAATCGAAAATCTCGATGCGCGACGCGATCTCGAGCTGCTCTACAGCGTAAACAAACGAACGACTCGATGCTATCCGAGAAAAAAAATCTGTATATCAAATCAATCCCAACTAACTCAACTGCGCTATGAAAAAAACCGCCGAAAATAGTCGAATCGAATTACACCCACGGCGCAAAGCTCGTCCACAGTGTATAAATACAATTGAGAGACACAAGCTGAAGCAATTGTCGATCAAACGAAGTCTGCGCTGGGGGGCGGGGGGGGGGAGGAAAAGAAAGAAAACAAAACGAATTATACTCACCGCGCAGCAACAGGGTCGATAACCCATCGACGGTGCAGCTCCTCTGGTACACCCTGAGCTTTCGCAAGCTCTCTCTCTCTCCCTTCGAGCTTTCGGCTCGTTCATCCCCGGTCGTCCCTGACGACGCGTGCGCTTGGATTTATTGACCCGCGTCTGGCGAGTCTGCGCGGGTGGCTGAAAATTCAGCGGCTGTGCACGGGAACAGTCAATTTTTCGACGGTCCACTGCGACCATGAGCTGAACGTGACTCTCGCTGTTTTTTCATTGTTATTGTTGTTGTTGTTGTTGTTATTCGTTGGGTAGAAGATGAGGTGCCGGACGTGCGTAGTTTTCAACGAAGAGTGTGATAAAAAGTTTCTTCGACCTAAGCATATTCGACCAAGCAACGAAGAGGAGAATTATTAGACTGGAAGAATTGACCGTGACTGCTGCGCGCCTTTTGCGAATATGACACGCTTCGGGAGAAGAACTACTGTTATCAATATTGCGATTGTTCATCTCTCGAATTTCGAGCGAGGCCTGCTTGACACTCGATTTTAAAAATGTAAATAAAAAGAATAACTGAATAGAAGAGGCCACCAACGTCATCGCTTCGATAACGACGTCAGAGGAGTCTCGCGCGCACCTGCATCATCAGAGAAAGAGAGAGAGAGAGAGAGAGTACACACGCGGCGGTGGAATATCGATTTACGGCCAAGTCCGGCTGAGAGATAAAAGGATGGACCGAGGCTTTCCGATCCTGCACATAGTGCGTTGTCGCTTCGGAGCAACAACAGCAGCAGCAGCAGCAGCAGCACCTCAAGCAGCTCAGCCGGTCGAGCCGGTGGCCTACGACGCTTTCGCCATGGCTCATCTGCAAGCTCAGAGCTTTCAACACTTTTCCGCGCATCATCATGCCGCAGCGGCGGCCAATCATCACGCCAACTTTTTGCAACACGCCAGGGCTGCCGCGAGGTGCACTCACGCATGTGGTAGGTGCTTTTGTCGTTGGTTGTAATTTTTTTTCGTTCGTTGGTATAGAATCATTCGTATGAGCGATATAGACTGGGTACTGGTACGAATACGTTGTTCCACACAATGCACGCAAGCTTTATTGTATACGGGCTGACCGAGGATATATAATCGTTTTATTATACTCGATGGCGAATTTCAAAGACTATTTTTCCAGCCGACTTGCCTCGCGCACACACACGTAATACTCTCGGGCTATATTTTCTTTCTTCTAAAATAAATAAATCTAACGGAAGTCGTTGGGCTGGCACAATGCTCGCATTGTCGAGCACGTATCGCCGGACCTGCAGCAATACCGCATGTATATCCTTCAATACACAATAAAACTTTTAATCTTCCATCCACTTGAACAACAACAACAATAACTTTTCCAATAACGAGAGACAAAGCCGCGGGGAGAACTCGTTGTTAAACAATATCCTGCGCTAATTAAAAGCGTCGAGAGAGCGTATTATACAGCACATCTACGTGAGCAGAAACCTGTAGCAGGGCTTGATTTCAATCAAGAGAAAAGTCTCCGGCCACCTGTTTCCCCAAAGATAAATCACACCCTCGATGACGCTGGTTTTCGCGCTTTTCCCACACTTGCTCTGGACGAGCCAACCGCGCGCACCTGTGATCTTTCTTCCCACGTAACCGTACGGATGTTCCTTCCGAGCACAGGTATACGAAGAAGAGAAGCCCGGCGTAGTGGGAGGATAGAAAAGTTTTTCTCAAAGGCTTTTCTCTTTGGCTTTCGAGAAAACGCTGAATACTGTAGCGAAGCTCACACACGCGTATACCTGCGCGACGGCCCCTTCGGTCACATGGAAATCGGCGAGGAAGAAAAAAGAAGTACACGGCCCACAGAGTTTCGACACAAAGCCACGGGTGGCGAACAATAGCCGGGAAAACTGCAGCAGCGCGGAATTGTATGTGTGTGTGTGTGTTGTATTTACACCCCGCGGGCGCGCATTCGTTTCGATTTCCTCCGCTTTTGTCGCTCCTCTTTCGTTTCTTCCCTCGTCACTGTTTTGTGTCTCGATGTATGTAAGCGTTGTGTCGCGCGTCTGTGTATGTATATAGTCGTTTTTCTGGATTTTCGAATGTCAGGTCCGATGATATATATGCGGGTTTCCTTTTTGGCCCGATTTTTCGGAGGCGGTGCCTCGCGTGATCTCAAGGAAGGAGAGAGTGATATACTTTGTTTTTCGAGATCGTTGTGGCCAAGTTTTTTTAATTAAGTTGGGAGCGAGAGAAGTTGGTGTAATTAATTTATTAAAATTAATCGTAGTCGACTAAACTGTAATGGAAGCGAGCTCAGCAAGAAGAAATTACACATCATCGTCGCAACAAAAGCCCAACACTGGAGAACAGAAAAATCCAATAATAACAATCGTAAATTCCAAGCCCCATCCGTCGAAAAATCATAAATAACCGCAGGCGCAGAAGTGTCCCGACCCTTGACTCTATAAATACACATAGCCGCAGAGCGCGTGTTTTCTTTCATTTTCCCTCTCGACTCTAAAAGCGCGTCCCTTCTTTTTTTTCAGGCCACGTGGGCGAGGGTAGCGGAGGCTGCTGCAAGAAGTACGTGGTGCTGTGCTGTCTCTGCGGCGGTCTGAGCGCAGCAGTGGGCAGCCTTTTCCTGGCTGTACACGCTGTCCTGTCGGCGCACACGGCCAGCCTCGCGCTTTTCGAGACCGTGCCGAGCTATATTCCTGGCACGATGGTGAGTTTTTTGAATTTTTATTCGAGTGCGCGCTCTCTTTTTTTTCGAAACTGACGGTTTATCGAAGAATGTCGCGCACGCTTGGAGTGATATTCAGCGTCGATTGAAAGTTAATATTTATAGCCCTTAAATGTCACTCGATCGACCTCCGAGCGGAACTAAAAGCATTATTGCACTATGTAGAGGGAGAACGTATATATCGAGTTATTTTTATTACTTTATAATACAACTCTTTGCCTCTATAGATTCCATACACATACGGTTTCATCAACGTAATTGCAGATTGACGTTATCATAGCCTATTTTTAACTCGCACGCCGCGCGTGTCGCGCTATATACACTTTTTGCCCACACGTCACCGGGGATGAAAGAAGTTACTCTTTGATTACAAGATCCTCTTTTTCGCTCCCAGCCATGACGTAAAATCCAACGCTATACGCGCCTTGATTTTCACACTAACTTAACAGAATTTTTCCAATACACAGTCCGCAAAAATATTTTTAACGTCACCTTTTTTTCTCTCTCCCTGTCGCAGCTCATATTCATGGGTCTCTTCACGATGCTCCTGGCGCGGCGAAAGCACCGATACGGTTTTCTGGTAAGCATATAAATATTACAGCGAACGAGAATAGTACATCTCAGCGCACTTGTTCACTGTACTCCCTTGATTCTTTACAGATGAAGGTCTGCGGCTCCGTGAGCGTCGTCTGCGCGCTTGTCTGTGTCCTCGTCACCGTCACCACAACTGTCGTCCACATGTCACGACTCCAGGGCCTCCGCGAGTGCGTCTACACAGCTCGAGCAAAGTAAGATTCGCTAGTTTTACGCGTGGGCGTATAGGTCCTTCGATATCTCACGAGCTTATCTGAGAAAGGGCTTCAGGGAATGTCGTCTGCTTTTTCGGGCGTCTCTCGAAACTCGAGATTTTCTATTTTAAGTATGATATATAGCCGTGGAATCAACTTAAGCTGCTTAACGTAATATAGACGCATGACATTCACGCGACTAAAATCAATATATAACAATGTTTCCCCGTATAATCGACAGATCTTGCACGTGCTACGGTGCGCCTCAGTCTCGCGCCTCCGATCCAGGAGTGCTTTTCGAAGGAACGCCTCACTGCGAGGCTGTACACGGGGCCCTATACGCCTGTCTTCGGGCCTTGTTCGGAGTATCCGTGGCTGGGATACTCGCCTGCATCTTCAGCTGTATGCTGGTCTACCAGCTGTTGAGCCACGAGAAGAAGAAGATGTACTGGGAACAGTTGGAGCTGAGGTGCAGGTCGTTGTATGGACAGGGCGCTGGACCTGGACTGGTCAGCGCTAGACCGGCTGGGACTTGTGGATGCTGTAACGATTGCGGAGGAATCGGGCCTTGGTGGGCCCAGTCGCCGGGAAATCTTTATACGCCGAATCCGGATCTTGCTCCGTCGAGGTGAGATTTTCTTGTGTTTTATTGAAGTTATATAGCTATAGTAGTTTTCGTAACAAGTGCGTAAAGTACGATTTTACACACGAGTAGTAATCAAGTGTAATATTCGATCACTACGACTGTGTGAATTGTACGCACGTGTTGCGAACATCGTTTTTCGATATAGTATGCTTAAAGTACCTACAATACTTACAATCTATAATAATTTATTATATACAATAATTAACAATGAACTAATAAATAACAGTTTTATACGTGTGTATAAAAGTGCTACTTTATACACAGTAAACGATGCATAAAGTAGGTACTTTACGCTTAATTATATCGACAATTTTTTTTTTGATTATCAGCAATGATATCCTTTTATTCAGATTGCAAAAGGTTTTAAAATGTATACTATGCTTTAACTTCCAGAGAATCGCGCTAAATTTGGGATAATCTTGAAAAAATATTTTTATATTTAAATAGATATGTTAAATGTATGTTGTAAATCTTATGGAATCCTTGAGATGGCTTCTTTTACGGATGAAAATGTAAAGCGTTTTCTCAGTGTGTATTCTAGACCGGAGAGAACGATACAAATGTGTTCTAAAATCGAAATAGCAAACACGTGTAAAAAGATGATCATTACAGTAAATTCATCATCGCAGCTATAAATATGAGTTTCTCTATTTTGAAAGGCTCTCGTGGCTTGTTTCAAGCTGAAATATGATTCCGAACAAAGGGAGCCCCGAGAATTTCGTGAAAAAAGCTTGCACGTCAATATCGTGTATCTCGAATGAATGTACAGTCCCATAAATCAACGTCGCCGTAAAGAAATACTCTCGGGACTATTCGGAGAATTCACTATCCTCCGCGCTCATATACCGAATTTCACATCCTTTACCTAATGCATTTACAATAATCTTCGAAAGACCAAAGCGCAATGCCCCGTCTCGCATTAGTCATCAAAGCTACCGAAGCCCCCTTAAATCACTCGGGGCATCCCTTAAAGTAAAAAAAGCCTCGAATCGACCTTGACACGCTTTCCCTCACGAAAAATAGTGTCACCGCTCTCTCTTTAAAATTGCCGATTTCTCTCATTGCAGACGCTGGCGACTACCGTGGTCACGCAGCAGGGGTCCAGCCCCCAGTGCCGACTCTAACTACGGCTTCCACGGCCACCAGTCAGCCGGCGCCGGTCAGGCCCAAAACGGCCCCCACCACCCTCATCAAGGCCCCGAGGGCCTCATGGATCCAGGAGTGGGGGGAATCGTTCCCTACAGTATCTTGGGCCCGCAATCTGCCGGGGCGTACTCCGTGCTGCAAGCTACCGGACACGACGATCCCTACGCCCAGAACAGCGGGGCCAGTCCGTACAGTGTCTTGGAGACGGCTGTGCCTCTCTGGGGACCGCCTCCGCCGTACAGTGATCCCAACAGTCCGGCTAGGAGGCCCATGTTGGCTTTTCCGGCAGCCGATCCTAGGACCAGGCTGAGCAAGAGGATCGATAATTTTCCGATGAGAGAGGGTTGGTTTTTTGTGTGAAAAAAAGCTTCAAACGTAGAAAATGCAAGTTTGCGTTCGTATTGATTTTATTGGCACGATGATGCTTCTCAAACTGGTTTCTGCAACTCGCTCACTTTCCTTCAGAGATAATGTACGGATGTTGCGTGCGCTTCTTTTGCTCCGACTGCGATGAGAAATTAGTACATCTCGGAATTGCGATTATCCATACATACACGAAATCTCGCAAGATCAAACTCGGAACTAACGTCAACCTTTTTTCCCCCCAGTAGATTACAGCAGATCTCCGGACATCAAGCGTCCGAGCGGTAATTACGAGAACGCGGAGCAGGTTTCGAACGACACGGACACAGAAACCGGTGGCAATAACAGCGAGGGTAGAGCATCTCGTAGCAACAAGCACAAAAAATTGCTCAAGGGCGTGGAAAACGCCGGCTTCCAGACGCAAGAGTCCAACATCCAACCCAAACAGTCCGAGAGCGAGCTCTACTTCGGCGACGTGTCCTCCTGCTGTGGGCCTGAGAGCAGTCTTTACGACGTCGCTACCGAAAAGGAAGGTAAGGGTCGTAAACAAAAATGGGGATGTTATATGGCAGCGATTAGCTGGAACATCTTTCAGCTACTGTAATTTCTAGTTAGAAAGTGTATTTACAAGCTCGTCGAGTAATAAATGTGAAAAAAATTGCAGTCAACACCGAGAACCATCAATCGGAAGCCGGCACGAGCAGCTACCTACAGTCGGTCCACTTTCCGAAACGTCCTTCCAGCAAACGATCGCGTCGCCATCAACAGGCCCAGCAGACCTCTGAGATCGTCGACCTGCCCTCGAACTCCAGCTGTTCGTCCAACGGTGACGAGCCTCTGGCACATTCCGTTCACACGTCGGCCGACGTCGAGTACGAGGTGATAAGACAGCAGAGACGCTACGGCTTCGAGCCGACGTCCTCCCAGAACGTCAGCGTCGTCTCCGTCTACTCGAAGCAGCAACTGGCTGTCGAACAAGAGGCTGTGGCCGCGAACGACGAGAGAAGAGACGAGAGCGACGATGGAGCCTACGGCGCTGATGAGGATTGCGAAGAGGTGGCCGACGTCAAGGAGAGCGAGTTCGAGGATTACAGGCCAAACTTCGAAGAGGACGTGAGGCCGGTTAACGTTTGAGGATGAAAATCGGGAGGGGCTTTTGTAACTTCTGAAGGAAGAAAGTAATTTTCGTTTCGCTTACTGCCACCTCGAGAGCAAAGCGTGAAGTGGTGGAAGGAATTTTTTATACTTGGAGAGCGTGAGGGAAAAATTTACGAATATTTTTGCGACTCGGTGATGTACTGAAATTCACACTTCGATTTTAGGTGTCTCCGGGATGATTATGTGTATATGCTTTGCTTGAGAGAACTCGACTGCGTGAACTGGATATTCTAAACTAAAGTATATCTCTTTGCGGCTATCTTCATTTTTTTTATTATTATTCGTACGCTTTTATCATTGTATATTTCATTGTTCCTATTATTGCACTTTTGCATAGTTGAAGTTGCGTTTGTGCTATTAATTATATGCAAGTACTCTTCTATTGCAAGCGCCTTGATGGATTAAGTTTACGTTGAATTTGAATTATTCGAGCGAAAAATCATTATGATATTAATTCTGTGCGGACTTTTTTCGATTGGTTCAAGTTTGTATTTTCGAAGAACATAACTTAGATCGTTAAGCTGGAAACGCATGTAAATTTCGCTTGATACGTTAAAGAAAACTGTGCTATATATTAAGAAGTTTGAGAGAAAAAACGTAGAAAAAAATTAAAAACGCCATGTTAAATGTAGACGGGATTGCGAACACTTTTAAGTGTTTTCCTAGTGGAAATAGCGTATTATATAAATTAGGTATTTTTTCAACTGACGATGCAACTCGTTTTGTCACGATGATTTTATAAAAGCTGGCATTTTTAATCACTTTATTATTATTATTTTCGTAAGCTATTGTTTTCGTTGAAAAAAAGCTCTCGTTGATTTTAAAATTCTACTAAAATTATGCGTTGTTCAGTTAATTCATAATTTTACAAGTAATTAAACTTGCCAAGCATCGGAAGTTATATAGATAGTTAAAAAAGTAAGATTGCGTAGTCAACAATATATATTTCTAAAAACTTTCTGCGACGATTATAAAAATAGTCGAAAGCACACATGCAAAAACTCGAGCGAGCGAATCCTTCAAGTAAACGAATGACGAACTATTGAGAGAAAAAAAATTATTAAAATAAAATAAATAACAGGTACGCACGTAGTCTCTTCTCGTACGGTCTCCAATAGTTTTCGCATTGCTTCGTGAGGGTGTAAAGCTCAGTCATCGTTATATAGCCACTCGTTGAAAATCATCACTGGACCAAGGACAATACGACACTATACAAATGATAATGAAAAGATTTGTCGAGTAATTGTTTGATATTGTTGAGACAGTTTATAGATTCCTAATGAAAGAGTTACGTTATATAACGATTTCCATTTTCCGTCGTGTATTTCCGTGGAAGCATCTTTCTGCGAATGTGTGCGAGATATGCGTGTATGATCTATATATTATAGCAGTAAATTTATATACGAGCGAATGCGAGTGTATTTTGTATGGCGAATATATAAGTGACGAAACTATTAGACATCTTTAAGTTTGCGCATAATTATATATACGATATAAGGAAATACTTACATATAAAGAAGTACCTGCTCTAGTAGTCATTCAGTATTTTAAAATACGCCATGGCTTTTAACGTGTAGTAGACTTTCTTTAACTTGACGAACTTTGCGTTCTTACATACTTCTTCTTTCGGGTCGGAGATTTTGTTTTAGAAAATCCGTCTGATCTTCCATGTGAACCACCGGGTGCGACCTTTCTTTTCTTGCCAAAACTACTCTTAGACGAGGAGAAACGATTAGAAAAGTAATAAAAACAACGGCAGTGTTTTTTTTATGCGTATATTTATAAATTTAATCTTAAGGAACTTTTCAAAATATATTATAGTTTGAAAAAGAGAAGCATGTACAAATCGAGCGAAAATACTATGCGGATTTTTGTTCCGGACTTTCTTAATGTTAAGTAGGTAACTTTTGTAATGAACGACATGTGGAGATTTATGATTATTCGATATATTATGCTGTATTACTTACACTATATGATTGCATTAGACAACGCCATTTGAGTATAATTACCGATGCGGTGCGCTTTTTTCTTATTGTACTGTTGTCGGGAAATTTGTCAAATTGCCAAAAATTTCTTTTATCCTGTAATCGTAATACAATAAAGTTGTTTTTATACAGAAATGAGTATCTCTCGTAACTCAATTATTTTCATAAATCTTTCAATCACGCTTACCATAAACGAAGTGAATGAAAGTATTGTATTTGCCCTGAAAGAAAACACGTTTCTGCCAGTTTGAATAGCTCGAATTGTTCCAAAGCAACTTTTTCCAGACACTCTTGAAATCGGATCTTATAGCTCTATCGTCTAAGAAATTAGAGTGCAGTCGTCTGCGTTCCTTTGGAAAAGTCAAGCACATGGTGAAAGATTTCATGAACTTGAGAAGCGACAAAGACAACTGCATGGTTCCTATGGCTGCTCTAGTTACAGACCGTATTCAACACTAAAAATATTGTTCAACTCTAGAAAGTACATCAACATAATACTTTCACCGCACATTTTTTAATCACCGAATTAAAAAAAAAAGTTTTTTGAATCCATACAAATTCTCGAAAAATTCACGCGCATGCGAAATTTTGTAAGAGCATTGAAGCCCTATACAAGGTTCCCATTGAGGCAGTTTAAATATCGGTTTCGGCTCTCGCACAAAGGACATTCTCCGCAGCCGTTCCGTTAACCAAGCGCGTATTATGCTATAGCAGATCCACGTGCAGGCTGTTGTATCTGACGCCTTTTCGGATGAAGATTCCGGCGTAGCGTCTGACTTAAAAGTTTGATTTTCAACAAAGTTTAAATAAAATAATTTCATAAAAAAATGTAATCATATCGTTGCGCATTAATTAAAGGACTATTCATTAGACCCGTGTACGAGAAAAATTTTCTAATGGGACTGTACTGGAGAGTACGACTCCTCTGTTTTCATAGACTTCATCCCCAAAGTGTAACGGTACATCAGTTCCGGTTTTTTAAATAAGACGCTCACCGATTATATCAACGTGGGGACGTTTATGAATTATGTAAATATATATTTAGCATTTAAATATTGCAAAAATGACCCTACAATCAAATAGGGAAGACTGGCATATTTGTACACTAAACATTTTTTTGCTTTGTAATAACATGTGAAGATCTAAAATTGACGCATTTGTATTTTAAATGTTAAAATGCAATTTTCAATGTTAAAATTCTAATATTGCATCTCCAAGAAAGTAATTTTTTGTAAAACTGTCCTCTGGGAACACTCGTAGGAACTGCAGGCTTTTTAACCCGCAATTTAATTTCATTGGATTTTTGAGATTGAAACAGTAAAGTAAAAAGTTGGCTCTTTTACATAGTAACACATTTACCATCTGAAAATTGTGCGAAAAACGGCTGCCAAATCATTGACACGTATAGCTTTCGCAAATTTAATTTAAGTTTCCAATATGTAAAATTGTTTTAAAATACAATATGTCGTTGTTGTACGAAAAACGTGCATGTGTTACAAAATAGTATATTTCGATACAAGTGCGTAAAAGTTGATTCTACACGAGTGAATGGTTTGTCGCCCGAGCGAAGCGAGGGTGATGAACTCACGAGTGTAGAATCAATTTTCGCACATGTAGTAAACGATATTTTTTTATACAGGGAGCGCAAATACGATTTTAAAAAGTTGCAAAGTACGTAAAATCGCATTTTACGCACACTGTATCAAAAAACAATTTTTTCCAGTATTTGATTTTTTCTCCGGATCTACTTCAGGAAATGAATTCAATTTACATGACTAATAAACCTCATAACCTCATAAAACCATGAACATTCAAAAAACATTCTAAGCTATTATTACTACCAAGCTCCACCTAGAAGAAAGCAATAATACTAATAACGTTTTTCATATTTTTGCATAAACTGAGCCCTTCTACTCCTTCTACGAATATCCCCCACTCTCCCCCACATAGCTCGCAAAATAACACACAAAGGCACACGCGCTACCTCATTTTCCTTTCAATCAACCCACATCCAATCATCATCCCCAAATCGAAAAAAGGCCCCAAATTCAATAATCTCCAAAACTCCCCACTTCTATATAGGTATATATGTATATATCAGTACACCTCATGCAGACAGATCGCACGCGCGGGGCACGCGTGCATCGGCGCGCACATATATGCGGCAGATGTCCCCGTCTCTTTCTCCATACCTTAACACGCGCGTCTGTATATATAAGTACACCTATAGCGCGGAGAAAGGGGACATACGCCAACGGTCGACCGCCGCAGCTGCCCCGCAGCAGTATATAGTGTACAGTGAGGTATATAGCAAATATATAGGTATATATGTATGGTAGCAGAGAAAATCGAGCATATAGTAAGGGGCCGTTGGAAAAGTCAAGTCCCGGAGATGCGGAGCTTCCTTTTAAACGCAGATGCTCCTGCGGTAGGAGGCGATGTTTGCGGGCTTTATTTTTGGAGTTTTGACGCAGAGCTTTCTTGAGTTTTATTTTCGTATCGATGCTGTGTGTATACGCTTACTCATTGTTAGAAATATAGAATAATAATTAAAACTTTAAAATAGCTGATCGTTATTTTCAAAATATAAAATATTTCAACAACGCAATAATATTTCTCGTATTTATTACCCTATCCCATCGCTTCAAACACTCGCGGTCCTTTTTCCTTTCCAGTCGAGTGGCGGTAAAGATGTTCGGACGAGACGGCGCTGATGCGAAACACATGTCGTCGTACATTCCTCCAAACTGAACGTTATGTCACGGCAGCAGCGTTTAAAAAAGAATTTTTATCTCAATGAGATACCCATAATGTTTTCGAACACAGCAACAGTTTTTTCTTAACAAAAATATTATCGTCACCGGGTGGTCGCCCCGCAAAACCCACTCGCAAAAGGTCGTGCAAACAACATCCTGCGCTTGCTTTTGAAGAAAAAACCAGCTGTAATATAACGTCAGTATAGTCCCCTCTGCGCGAAGTCCGTTAAATACACGCGCACATGGGCGGAGCGACTCGTTGCAACCCCCCGAAACTTGCCCCTCTTATATTCTCCGTTTCCTCGTCGCGGTATTTAACTCCGAGGAAGGTTTTCTTAAGTTTGTTGCTACCGGCGACTTGTTCGCCTATACGGGTTTTAGTTTTGCAGGAGAGGTTTGGGTTTTTTTGAAGCCGCACCTATATGATGTGAGAGATTTCTCGGGGATGAATGTGGGTCATGGTATTTTTTTGGCTGTTCCGGCGAGAAATTATTATAAGTGAAAGTGTTAGGTGGACTGTAATAAATTCTAGCTGTCGATAGGATTTACACTTGATGGTGGAAATAAACTCAATGCGATTCTTTGTTTCACATTTGGCTCCGATATAAGTATTACTATTAAGATATAAGTAAATGTTTGAAAAATTAACGATTTCTTAGGTAATTCTCGCGTATCGTGAATAAAAGTTTAAAACATTTGCATAAGTATATTTTTATTGTCGATACTTCAACTACAAATGGTTGATTTTCTCACAGCAATGTCCATTTTATTGGTTCAAAAGACAAAGCCAGTTCTCCTGCTATTTATTACTATAAGACCGTTATTCAATTTTAACAATAGTCTACTATCACATCAAGAAACGTCATTACTTCAACACAAAAATAATTTTGAAAAACCAGCATACAAAGAATAACGCTGCAACTAAACTACTGAACTCTATACTAAAATCTCCAATCAACAAAAACAAAAGCTCTCATTCCTTCTCCTCTACGACTATATGCATGCTATATGCACTTACGTTCATTCCTATACATACACACAGAGTACGTTCACTCTCCCTACTCGCGCCTTCACTTTCTCCTACTTCGCTCTCCGGCTTTTCATGCAACTATATACATGCGCGCGCGCCGTTGCATCCTGTGCTGTATATACATAGTACAGGCAAGAGAGAGAAAGAGAGAAAGAGAGAGACGAGGGCCAGGCGGGCTTTTAACCGCTCTCTCCCCTACAGTCCCCTCGTGCGGCACATCTGCCGGGATACGCGACGCCGTATACGAGCCACCGCCGCCGCTGGGTCAGTAACGAGAAAACCGCCGGCGCGGATCGTTCCCTCCGTCAACACGCACTGCAATAACACACTCCTATTGCCTGTGTAAAATTTTTTTCTGCTTTTGTTATCGATTTTGCAAACGCCAGTTTTTCGTGATATCGTTAAAATTGCAGAGTAGTGAAAATTATATTTTTTTCGTCAAGTGTCAAAATTCCATGTGATTTAATAATGTGCAAAAAGTACGAAGCCTCGAGTGCCAAGGATACCAGTTGCAACCTGCCGGCGGCGCTGATACCGAACCACGACAACCGAACCGTCAGTTACTCCCTCGAGCACTCCTGGCAAATGACCTACGTGAGCAGTGTCATGATAATTCTTGTGCGAAAGTGAGAACGAGCCGCCAGACATTATCACGATCAGTGATATGAAGAGACGTTTTTGAAAAAAAGAATTTTTTTCTTGAAAATACTCCTTTTTGAAAAAATCGTAGTTCGTTAAATTTACGTTTCGAAGATACCAAAGAGGATGGAGAAGAGGCCGGATTTAACGCAGGTACACTGCTATACCAACCCATCGTTTTGCATCCAGTCCGAGTACATTCCTGACGATGCTCAGAGCGTTGGGAGCGATTTGCCACCACCACCGCAATTTCAGGTAAGAAAATTTCAAGGCCTCCAGAGGGATGGGATGCTTTTTGTTGCGTCAGAGCCTGCAGTAATCCTTTTAGAGCGGAAAAGAAAACGGACGAGGATCTTTAATATTCCACTTATGAATACGGCTGAGTTTTGTTTTCAATGAAGCAAGTTACTCTGATGCATATTAAAGAAAAAATATCACATGTGTGGGGTGATTTGTGGCATGTTGTAGTAGCGTCGACGTATTTTGACGTTAGATGGGGAGTAGAATACGTGCCGGCGGTTGGCATTCGGGGATGATGGCTTCTTTCTTCATTCCCTCGACCACAAGTAGAACGGCAAACGTTTCGTATGTGCCATTGTTGGCGTCTTTATTTTCCGTCGATACTGCTTGTTAATTTACTGGAGTTCAGATATAGCGTTGGATTTAAAGCAGTTGCTATTGTTTTTTTGTGAGAATAACCGAAATGGGGATTCACAGGGCATTGACCGCGAGGTGGCGCAGTGGTATTTTCAAATTTGTGGAACGCGCGCATGCGCTAAGTTCAAATCGTTATCTTTGGTTCGACAGCTGCCTCTATTGTCAAGATGCTTCTCTGCTTCTCTCTCTCTCCCCCCCTCTCTCTCTCTCTCTTTGTCCGATGGCATTTCAATTATTACTTTTTTATATATAATTGTCAAACGTTGATATAATTGTAATGACGTAATTTTGGTTGCAAAATTGTTAATCATGAATTGATAATTACAATATACCATTTATTTCAATTTAGGTCGACGATCTGCCACCGCCACCAGCAGTTCACCAACCCCAGCCACAGTACGGCCAAGTCAATCCAGCCTTCAACAGTAGCCCCGAAGTAGTCGTACCGAACCGACCACCACCTCTCCATCGCAGCGTTGTCAACCTGAACCACACAACCGCCGACCGGTACTGCTACATCGACGATCAAGTCGAGGCACCTTCACCACCACCACCCGCCAATGCACACAAACGTTATGGAAGCCTACCAATGGGCCGTCAGAACCCATACGGTTACCGAACCAATCGCTATGAGTACATCCAGGACGACGCGAGTGTCCAGGTCCAGATCCAGCCTGTGCCAGGACACCCTCAACAACAGATGACCACCGTCGCGGCCAACGCGTCCAGGTACGAGTACATCCAGCAGCAGGAGGTTCAGCAGAGGGCAGCACCTTCGCCCCAGCAGCAACAGCAACAGGTGATACCCCAGCAACAGCAGCAACAGATGACACCCCAGCACCAGCAACGTCAGCTGCCCAGCAGACAGAACTCAGTTAGGGCTTCTGTCAGGTCGTACAGGACTCCGGATCCGCATTATCAAAGCCTTGGTCATGACGGCATCGAAGCCCAGGAGGTCAGGTGGAACGAAGAGGACAGGGAGGTGTATAATACATCCAGGAGGCAGATTCAGACGCCTAGAGGTGGGTTGATATTTTTTAAACAATTTTAAAAATATTTTAAATTGTTCATATATTTATACAACTAGACGATTGTTGTGAATCATTATTTAAAAATATCAAAATTTGATATTAATATATGTAAATCAAGTTTTACATCTTTAAACAAAAATAATTATACACAACTTCACATAATTTACAGCTTTCTAGATCCAATCGTAAATTATAAATATTCGCAGAAGCCTGCAATCAGAGTCGCGAATAATAACAGCAATAATAACGCAGGCAGTAAAGATCAGTAGGCTTTATAATCAAAAGAATAAACAAAAATAAACCCCTCGTCGTATCTTTGTTCAAGAATTTCCGTTAACCTTCGGCTTCCAAAAGCGGCACATCCCAAGCAGCCTTTCTCTCTCCTCGCGATTACTGCCTGCAAAAATGAATATACATACACACATGCATTATATATGACACCGGTATAATTCTCCTTCACAGGCCGCTACACAAGTGTACCGATGCAGGACGAAGATCCGCCGAGTCTCCCGGAGCGGAACCAAACTCTGGAAGTCGGCTCGCCGAGGGTGAACAATCTTGCAACGCAAAAGCTTCACGAGATCCTCACGACTCCCAGGAAGCCGAGGTCCAGGTCTCAAGGTGATCTACTGTCGCCAATCAAAAGTCCACAGAATCAACAGTCTATGATGCACAGTGTCGTACCTACACAGAGGAACACTGTCACGCCCGGTTGCTCGCCGTCGTCTGGAGTGGGTAAGAACAATAGTTATGCTTGTTTTTACAAATAAAAATTATCGTTGAAATTCTTGAAATAAACTTTTAGTCGAGGGAAACTTATTTCTCTGAGAACTGAATTTTCAAAGTGCATTCAACCTTGCCATTTTGATTATGCTCAATCATCGCTAATGTAGTTCTTATTCAATCATAATTGAGATTCACTACTTCGTACCGAGAAGCCAATTTTTATGATTGCAGTAAGCGCTGTAGCGCATCAAAAGTTAATTCAACCGTAAATAAGTCATCCTCAATTTTCATCAATAACGAATCAATAATAAACAATCTGAAACAATCTCGACGTAAATAAAACAGCGCAATTGTATTATAAGCGCTCGCAGAAATACTTCGCGTTCAAAACAATATATGCATCAGCAGCGCATATACAGTACTGACCAGCGCAACTCTCTCCTCCTTCCCCTCAGGTCAGCGAGCGATGAACTCTCCGATGCAGCAGCCGGCTCAGCACAGCACGCCACAGAGTCGAGCCTTGTCGCCTCGCGGCGGTGGCAAGGGCCCGACGACCTCGACCCCGAATAAGGAGCCGCCGTCGGCACGTAGATGTCTACCGCTGAACGAGTCGACGCCCGGACCTATGGTGAGACGACACATCGAGGACAGTCAGGCTGTTGCTGCTTGGCAGTGCAGGACGCCTGGACAGGTCCATCGGTATCACATGGAGAATGACGAAGTTTATGCCGACCAACAGAAGAAGGCCGCACAAGCGAACGGTGGATTCTATCAGAGTGTAGAGAGCGCTTTCATCGCTCGCACTGCGGTTGTGAGTATTTTTTTTTCTGTGCACTAAACTTTAATGGATTGAATTTGGACATTAATTGGAATTATTATTTTTATAGGTACCGCCACTTTCACCATCGACGAGCGAAGCAGCAAACACGACGTTAGTCAGCGGAACTGAGAAAGGCGAGCGAAAGAACGCACCACTGATACTTGCTTTAGTTGGACTTCTCACTTGTGGGTTGGCTATTTACCTTTCGTACACACAAGGAAGGAGGTAAATATTCGCAATCATCATTTTAATATACCAAATTTTAATCTTTATTTTATATATTCTATTACAAAAAATACATATCATAATACTGGTATTTTTATCCTCTGCTTTTCTCACACATCAATTCCTCACCTCAAAAAGTTAATAAAAAAAGGCTTCAACCGCATCTGTATCAGTTAATAACGCTAAAAAATAGGGTTTTATTCACTCACTCCACTTCTTTCTTGCAGGTACTACTTCGATAGCGCGATAGGCTGCGGAGCATGTTGCGCTCTAGCGGGCGCTTGCCGAAGCATGCGTCGCACCTGGACAGGATTAGGACTCGCTGGTTTGTCAGCCCTGAGCTGTGCAGGTCTACTTCTTCTCGCAGCGAAATCGCCGAGGCCCGGGACACCTCTACACGATGTGACAGCTGGCGCTCTCTGCGGAGTTTCGGTCTTGGGCGCAGCCCTGGCGTTGTTGGCGTTAGCCGCACCAAGATGCGCTTTTGGGAGGCATAGGAGAGTTCATTCGTGGATTCCGAGATTTCAGCCTTGATAGAAGTGATGAGTGGGGGGGGGGGGGGGGACGTTAGGAGTTGTGAGTGACCGGGTTCCAGAGGTTGAGAGGTGGGATATGTTTGTTGACCAAATAAATTACTGATTTTTGACTTACAATAGTCTGCAATAGTGCTGCTTTGGTTCAACCAAGTAAATTTACTTGAAATGACGTTTTAATTCTTCGTTTCGAGTAATTTTACCAATCCATGCATTCACAAATCATTCACACTTTTCGTGTATGCCAAAACGTGGTCACAGAGATTTTCTTCTCTCACTTTGCCCAGCAATCTTCGGTCATTCACACCAAAGTCACTTTCGTATGTAAATTGGAGCACTCTTGGTACGTGAAGTATTCTTGAAACGTCAAAGACGTATACATTGTAAAAGAAGTTTCTTGTGAATTTAATTCATGCACTATTAAAGTTCCTGGCGAATATATTTTATAAAATAATTAGGAACAAGCTATTGTACTAATCCTATCGTTGGCTTCAACTCAGTTGGCAACTTTCCATGCGCTATATAACAGCCTTTTCTTGAACCGCATCGTTTATCCGCATCGATATATTCTAATAAAAAAATCAAATTTTACTTCTTTTACTTTGTTCGAACGTGTAATATACCATGTTTCTAGGATATTTTAAACAATCTTCGTAAACGGATAAAATTAAAACTATCACCTCTTATTTCTTAGAGTACAAATATTATCTTCTGATACATTCTTACGTTTGACTATTATATCAACGTCAATACTAGCCATTTATAATCTTCCGTATAACATAAAATAATTCCATACACGCACTGCTGTTATTTTGACTCTAAGAAAAGAGCAATTACTATTAAGTATGATGTACAGTTAATTATTAAAAATACATTTAGAATATTTATATTTACAACGCAAAGTCCAAATTAAATATATGATGACGAATAAATAAATAAACAATATCCAATTTGTTTCATTCTCTCTCAAATCTACCGCTTCTCGTACTAAAAAAAATCTTATCGCACAGAAGGAATCTAAATGAAAGTGAAAATATGCAGCTTCAATCGGAATCCCTTCTCCTTTTTTCACAGTACATATATCTCCAATCGAAATCACCATTTCATCGCCATTACCCTCAAAACCACGAAGACACTGCTGCACATTTAGCCGCAATTGACCAGAAGCTCGGAAATTGCGTTCTCCGGTTATCGGCCGTGAAATCGATCGAGAATACATATGAAGGTACGAGAGAGAAAATTGTATACAACGCACATCATGATGAGACTCGTTCGACGAGAGGATAAAGGCATCGCGTTCCGTGTCAACGGTTATTTACGTGTAAGCCGACTTATGTTTTACGTTTTTTTTTTCTTGCTATTTCTGTTAATCGAAGGCCACGGTGTTGTTGTTCTACATCAGCATTAGAGACACTGAACCAGACGGAACAATAGCTGTATAACTTAAAGATTATACGTTTTAGAAAAAAAGTCAAATTTACCTTAATAACGAAATAAACCATCTAAAGCTACGCTAATAACATATAACTGATAGCTATTAATGAATCTTAAATAACCGCCACGCTAATTCGCGCTTTTGCAATTTCAAGGTCAGCTCGCCGCCGACAAATCTCTTAACACCGAATTAACCTTCCCTCGTTAACTCCCACATTTTTCCGCGTCTCAAAAAGCACGTCTCCCAAAATAAAGCTCTCTCCACGTCCGCTGCGCTTATACTCTTATTTTCTTCCTCTAAGAAGGAGGAGTCAGATCCGCGAAGAAAGAGACGTCGACCGTGACTCGCTCCCTTTTTCGCTCCTTCTCTCTTTCGCGATAACGCCGACGCTACTGAATCACATACATACACGTATGTATACTCGCTGCAACAGACCAGTCGCCGGGTGAATGTGCAGCGCAGTGGAGGCCGACTACTGCAGCCGATATTTTGATCGTCGTGTCGCTTTTTCTTTTCTGCGTGTGTATTGAATGTCGTTTTCTTGACTTTTTGTTGACTGAACCAGTCAGTATAGTGATTGCTCGTCGGGGAACGAGGAAGGGATTTTAAAATGTGAGGGATATGCAAGCATACATACTGTTTTAGTGAAAAATTTTGTGAATTCGTGACGGCGGATTTAAGTTTGAGAGACGTGGTGCGTGAAATTATAGCGCAAAATTGTTTTAAACTTTGTTTTGACTTCGAGAGCGGATGAAAGGAAGGAAGTTTAGGCTGCGGCGACGTCGCCTTTCTTCGCAATCCTTTCACTGTATAAATGAACGACGCGAACCCTTCCAAAGCTGAATTTGAAGTTTTGGCTTTTTAAAAAAGAATAAAATTTTGCATGTTACCTTGTTAAACTTGAACCTTTGAAACAGTGTGCTAAGTTTTACGATATATTCCAAGACAGTAAAAAATGCTTATCACAAAGTACACGACGATCCTGCTGCAGTCGACGAATCTGCATATTGCCAGGTAAGTCTCGCCGGGGTTCCATTGTATACGCCTGAATGGTTCGCTCTCCACTTAAAATAAAAACGCCAGCTGTATGCATGTCGTCGTTTACAGCGCCCTCGCCTTGATTTTATTTTCATAATTACGGTACAGCTTGTCCTGTACATGCTCCGAACGGTCTATCTCGCCGTATGTATATATATATATATATAAGCAAAGAAGCAGCCAAAAATTAATCGCTGCGCGATTTCTCGCAGGAAAAATCCTCGCGATAAGTCATCCTCAACAAAGACACGCACCAACCCCCCTTGAATTCAGAGCAAAAAAATGCTATACGCATGGGTTCTCGCGATCCATTAGCCTCCGACAAAGCTCTTGAGGAATGCGTCGCTTCAATTTTCCAACCCCCGGCTAAGCTTTTTTTTATATATATATATCGAGGCACCTGACACCTCATTAAGCGCGATAGCAGCCGGAAGAATGCGCTAAAATTGAAGCGGAGTTTAGTCGGGCGCGAGGAAACAAAGAGCCGCGTTTCTACACAAAAAGAGAGTGGGAGAAAGAGAATAAAATGTATAATCCCGAGCGGCTCTTGAGTTGACGGCAAATCGCATTTTGCGCGCGGGCTTTTCACTGATGCGCACAATGCCGAGAGTATTTTCGAGGGTGAGGTGGCTATATTCTTCTCTAATCGCGTTTGTTTCATTGATTGTACCGATCATTGTTCTGCAGTACAAGAGGTATGCAAATTGAAATTTTTTGCGAATATATAAGGTGTACTTTGATAATGATAAATATTTATGAACGACAAAATGTAATAATATGTAAATACATGCATTAAAACATCAATGTATGACGACAATAAATATATTTGTTTTTTAATCGAATGTGCATGCTCGTCAATATGAAAATTTGATAATATTTGATAAATATAACAAACTATTATTTCATGATCTTAGCAATGATAATTTATAAAAGTTGTATAGTTAATAATTTTCTTTTATTCTAAACGTCAAAGTTTGATAATTATGTATAAATGATTACAAATGCCAAAAGTTGATAACATTAAATAAATAGCCGCAAGCGCCAAAACGCGAAGAAGTATCAATAAAAGCATCAAGTAAATCATACACAAACTCTTAGCGCGCGTTTCAGCGATGATCTTGTTAGTTCAGCTGACTGTCGACACGTCCAAGGGAGAGAAATGCGGCAAAGATATAGACCCACGCTTGCACCGTAAGGTCAACGAGCGCGCGTACGATATCCTTTCGCAAGCAAGCATACATGCAAAGCTATATACCCGTTTTTCCGTTTGCCGCGTGCCGATCGCATAAGTGCGCTTATTTATAAGAGTGAACTCATTCTCAGACTACAGGCATTCGTTGATCGATCGGAAAACCTTGTATTGTATATTGAAAATCAATACACATGCGTACATCAAGTTTAGCGTGGAATTCAATATTCGATTGACACTCTGAAAAAAACTAGACATTATTTTTAAAAAAGTTTTACCTATAAGAAGCATTTCGTTATAGGCGTAATATAAACAAAGGCTTATAATAACAAAGGTAAAAGCCACTTGCTCCTCCTTGAACTTCTTAGCATGTATACGCAGTTCGCAAGATCTCAATATCCCTCGCGATATTCCTTCAAACAAAAGAAAATCCTCCTACCCTCTAACCCACCTCTCCATTACCTTCGCAGCTCTTGGCTGCTGCTGCTGCGATGAAAATTTAATAAATCCGTAGACACAGAGCATGAGCGCGCGGAAGAAACCGCGCGAGCCAATTTACGGATTTAAATATGCGCGGACGAGCCGCGAATACGAGATTCGGAGAGCAAAAAATGAGAATATTCGGAGAGATGGAAAAAAGCGAAGTGCGCAAGCAGCAGAAGCCTAGGGTGGGAATGAGAAATGACGGAGTATTCGTAAAATGAATGCCGACGCCCGTCTTACGATCTGCCTATTTATCAGGGGGAATGAGATGTATGCCTTTGTTTACGCGCGAGTTTCGAATTTGAATTTTCTGAGCTTCCGTGTTTTGAGAATTTTTCATGCATCAATCTTACCTTTTGTATAATTAAAAGCAAAGTTTATCCCATACCAATAAACGCGATAAATGGATATCCCAAACTATAAGAAAATCTAATAAGCGGCGAAAGATATTTTCCGATGGAGCCTAAAAATACTCCCTTCGATGAATATCACAATATTTACATACAGATTGACTTTTACTCTCGGCCTTTTCGCTTCTCATGATGGTATATACAACATTTATTATGTCTGGCGCGACTCAAGCTCCGCGCGAATAATCGCCAAGATTTACGAGGTTTAATTATGGCGTATAGAATTCTCTTAAATTACCTCGTACCTCACATTCGTTAAATTAATATTGGCCGTCAGAGGGCTACTGAAGCATCAAGGGGATTTCGAATTAATTGCGAGGTATCGCATTCCCCGTGGGTATATTACAAGAATATTGACTTACAGTTTCGCAAATTGTATTAACATATTTATTAAAGCTCGCCTTGATGAATAGACCCTCGGATCGGCGAAAAAAAGTTCTTATAATAATTCGCCTAAGATTAATCCATAATCGAATTATAAACACGTTTTCGATCAGCCAATTGCAATTCGAAGCCAAAATAAAGAAGAGAAACTGCCGCCGATTCGGGGGAACCGCAGAAACAGTCTCGCGATTCATCATAAGTTCGTTAAAGCTCGAACGGAATTACCCCCGAAACAAATCCGCAGCACGTGTTCCTCGCGATTTAATCCCCCTTGATTACATCGCGAATCGAAGCTCCGCCGATATGCGTGTGTGCGGCTCTACGAAAGCTCTCGCTGTAAATCTTTTCTTCGTCTGCTCGAGCTTTTTTCTCCGTCCGCACGAAAATCCGGACAAGGCCTGTAATGAAAGCGAAATGGAATTTATCGGCCGTATAAATTGTCTCGGGCCTGTGTCGTCGGTCTTCTTGCCCCGACGAGACTGTTGTGTGTCCTGTATCGGCTGTTGCAGTAACGTCGTTACGTGCGTATGTAAGGGAGACATTATTCGACGCGCAGCTTTCGAACTACGGTGAAATTGTTGCGTTATAAAGACGATTTTTAGAGGAAAGAACGTGTTTTCGAATTATTTGCGCTTAGAGATATCGAGAAGAGAACGTTATAGCGGGGAGATAAGAGCTTCCGAAAGTTCGACGATTGCGTTGATGACATACGTGTAATCGAGACATAGAAGCTACATGATAAGGATGTGGATGAATCACAGAATCATTATTAGCCCAAGACTTATCTGGGGATGGGAAGTTGATATTCTTGTTTAATTAGACGTGCGGGGGTGCGCGTAACCGAAGATCAACGGATTTGGACACCCTAATAAAGAGAATCAAAAATCAATACTTTATATAGTGGGTGTCTGTTGGCTTGAAATTTCGTGGTATTTTCGTATATGAAATGAGGAATACAGTGAACGAAGTTAAAATTATTGCTACACTATATATCTATCAATTTTATTGATTAAAGTAGTACACATCATAATCTTGTCAAACGAATGATATATTAGTCAATCTTTTGATGCTCGCCTTGAATATTTATATTATTGGCTTTTGGAGTCCGTAAGCACTTTTGCCAGACGTAAGCTTTTTCGCATACGCCTATCTGATTTTCGGCTGAAAATGAAATTTTTTCGAATTAATCGTAAGTCTACTTTATCAAAGAATATGAGAAAATGATGGTATACCTTCTTCAACGCAGTAATCGATCTTTTCATAAAATTTGTCCTTGCTCACGAACATAACTAAAAGTGTTCTCATTCTACTTTTGATCCCCCTTGCATCAATAACTCCGTGTTTCATCTAGAAAAAATAAATAATTATTGGATTAATAATTATATTGTAATAAAAAATTAATATTATTGAATGATAAATTTTACTTACAACGCCATTTTTCTTCATGATACACGCCGTGACGCAGCCAGATCTAGGATCCTGATTTCTTTTCATTGTTTGAAATTCCTCTATTAACAAAATATTTAGTATATGAGTCATGAATGAAAATTGAAGTATTATGATTTTTCATGACATGTACATACACGAATGATAATCAAAACATACCTTTGGTCAATCCATTTTCATCTAGACAAGCATTTTGATATTCTTTAAATCCAGCAGAAACACAGGCCTATGAAAAAAAAATTAATTAATTATTGTGTGCGCACTATGTATGTGTAGCGAAGGAAAAACAATTACAATAGTTCAAATCAACTACGTAAATTGATTTCTATAAATATTTGTTTTTTAATTTAAAATATATAATACATAGCAATGCATAATATAATGTGTTCAAAAAAGATTCAATAGTATTAAACTCATATTGCTATGCATTATACGTTCGGTTTATACAATTATCCAAACTTACCGCTGTTGTAAGAACGATGAGACACAAGATAACAATCTTCATTTCGGGACGTTCACTCTCAAAAGTAAAATGACAAATTTTTCTTGATTCAATAATATTTATACTTTCTCTGCGCGCAGTAGTTATTCAACGGCGTGTACATGGTTATACAGGAAGTGTAGTTGTAGTAATAACTCGGGGCTTCCAACGTAACTAACTGAACAAGCTATAATCGATAAAAATCATTTGGATCTCACGGCGATTGTTTAAATATCGTGTTTTGCATAGAAACACGATATTTTGCATGGAAAATAAAAAATCTTTTGTTAAAAATATTGTAAAAAATTTAAAATGAATGTACGAATACTAAAAACAATCTTACTTGTATATGACGGAAAAAATCACTGGAATATTTCGCAATCGACATTATGTTTTAAGTACCTTTAATTATCTCCTAGGTATATAACGCATGTTTATTCCTGTAAAACTAGCATTCGCGTAGAAAATTTTGAAGTATCTTGTGTTGACTTAGAAATCCAACATGAAAGCTATCGTTTTAACACTCTGCATGGTGGCTGTGGCAGTTGTAAGTTAATAATGTTGTTACAAATATTCATTAAATTTAAATAATCATCTGATAGAATAAAAACTAGAGAAATCCCTTTGTATTTAATATTTTTACAGACATGCTATCCTCGTAATGGAAAACATCGTAGTCGCAGAGAAGACATATTTAATAGAGAGAGCGTTAGGACATGCATGTCAGAGATGGGAATCAAAAGAGGTAATCAAAATATCAAGTTGTTTTTACATTGATTTTATTTGATTTTTTTTTTTTACATAATTTTATTTGATTTATAATAGAGGATCTTAAACCAATGAGACAAAACGATGATCCGAACCTGTATTGCCTTAAGTCATGTGCGATGATTAAAGAGGAGATAGTAAGTTAATTTCTGAATAATAGTAAGTTTATTATATTGCAGCAGAATCTGCAGGATCCTTATGTTACATATTTTTTGTAGATGGACGAAGCAGGAAATATTGATTCAGACAAATTTGTAGAAGTAAGCGTAGAAATGGGCCAGAGAATAAAACCGGATTTAAATGTAGAGGAATATGAAGCTGCCTTACGTTCTTGCGTCGAAAAAGGTATGTATTATATTTATATAAATTTTATCACAAATATCAATAAATTCTTGTTCGCTGTGATGACGCACATTGTATACTATTCATTTACAAAATCTCAAATGTTGGTATAATTTATTAACGAAATAGTTATTATTATTTAGTGAAAGAAGTTGAAGATAAATGTATGAAGGCAAAATCTGTCATCACTTGCACTTATGAATACTGGAAAACCAATATGAAGAAGAGCGAAAAATCAAGCAGCCCAGTTGGTCAAGAAGAATAAAAATGCAAATGCATATATTTATATAAACACGTTTTTTGTTATTACTAAAACTTTATGAAATTATTTTATTATGAATTAAGAAATATTATTGCAAGCACATTATATAATCAAGCATGTTATGTATTTTTATTTATATTTAAATAAAATAACTACGACAGCTGTATATGTCATAATTAATATATACATTATAAATTAATAAGCTAAGAAAACATTCGAGGATATAAACGGTTTAAACAATTATATAGAGTAGATTGATCTACAAATGAAAATATCAGTTTGTTATAATAAAGAGTAGACCATATATGTAGCTCAATTTAATTGTTTTTTATTATGATTTATTGCGAATCCTTATACGATATTGTATTAATCCACGATTCTTATACATGTTTATTACAATTTGTTTACATTTTCTTACCTGTTACAATTAATTATGATTTGCTGAGTCTACTTTGTTCTAATAAAAGTGTGTCAATACGTGCAAAAACGTAAGAAAATGTAAAATGTAAAATGTAAAATAATGATTGCCTGTATGGGAGTTATCAGCTAGATAATAATATAAAAAGTATGAGACTGAGCTGCAAAACTGTTATATTAAAAATTTGTTTTTAAAATTAAATTATTAAAAAAAAACATTTTTTGATAACACCTATGCAAGAACTCATAATATCATTTTTTTTCTTTCAAACATTTTCTGGAAATTAATAGGAAGCGGTCCTTTTTTTGTAGAAACCTGTGCGGGAAACTCTGCACAGATCTATACACAGATCTCTGCACATTGTTTTGGTAAGGGAATAGAGATTTAAGTGGCTAGAACGTACGCCAATGAATTGCTTATTATCATTATTTTCGTATATAAAATAAAGAATTTACAATACATACTATACCAGATGATTAAATGTTTGCTATGAATTAATTACCTTACATTATCAAATTTGACTCTGCATATATTACAATTGATTTATTTTAAATAAGACATACAGAAGTAGTAATCTCATTATTTTTTTATTTTTCCAACACCCTTTAATACAGATTTAACTAAAAATATAATGTTTGGTCGCAAACTTAATTGACTAATCCATTTTTATGTCTAGTTTCTCTAATTCCATCTTGAGACATTCTCCAATAAATGTAGTTTTCTCGCAAATATCTGATAAATCGTTTGCTAAAAATGTATATGTAAAGACAATCAGTTTTCGAAATATTAATTGCTTAATATGCCACTTATATATCTTAATTACCTCCGTTGACGCATTTATCTACCATTTCGCTTGTTTTTTTCGTTTCAATCTCCGGGAAGTCAGTATAAAAATCTTTTTTGAGTAAATCGATGTTTATGTCTCCATTTTTTAGCTAAAATTTTTGGGTAAGAATATTGATTAAATAAAATAAATACAAGATCTCTATTTAGAATAAAAAATTATGTTTCTTCTGTGGAATGACATATAAAACTTTTTTTGTCATAATTGTATTATAAATGTATAACTATTTTTTATCAATAAAAGAAAAGGCAATAGAGAGTTACCTTAAATAAATTAATAAACTAGATTGAGTAAAATATTTCTTCTAACGTACAAGTATACGTAAGTAGCTTAGTCATATTCATATAATACTTACAACTCCTTCTTTTTCAAAAATACACGCCATAAGACAACGTATTTTTGGATCGTCTTTAATTTCCAAGGTTTTGAGATCACCTTTATGAGGGGATTAAGAAAATATTAATATGTACGTAATCTTGGACAAATAGTTTTGTATCATATATAATATTAGGTTTATACATACTTTCTTTAATGTCACTCTCTGCTAGGCATTCCTGAATTACCTTTTGCGTTTTTGAATCCATTTTTCTTTCTCCGTGAACCTTCAAACAATTATAGGCTCAAATGATCGTATTTATAGTGGGTTAAAAATACCTCAATTTATTTAAACAAACATATATATTGTCAGTGCAAGACAACTTAAAAAAAATGCTTATACTATATTAGTATATTGCACTGTCAAAGTCACTTACAGCCACGAAAAATACGCAGAGAGTTACGAAAAGCAGCTTCATGTTACTAATTTGACTGGACTGGACGCTTTCAAATTTGAGTCACTATTGAAAATTATAGCTGTCTCGTATGAGCATTTTATACTTTTGTGAAGTAATTACGAGAATCACGCTAGACAAACTATATATAAAAGGAAAGAAAAAGCAGCGACAGTTAATGTCCTTTACCTTGGCTAGAAATTTAACACGGCAATTGTCAAATTATATAACAGCATCAATTATTTCATATAATACAGGTATATTCACTAGCTTGTCTTCACAATGTACATCACACATTTTATAATAAAAAATAGTATGATTCCTACATACACTTTTTTATAACATCTGACAGATTTAAAATTTATCTTTAATTTTTTCTACGTAATTTAATACTAAAATTGAATTGTAAATCACTCGGTTTTCCTTGTGTATTTATTCTAATAAATTTTATGTATAGGGCGAAAACTAAACAAATATTTCAAATAGTAAATTTAATGTCGTAAAATCTACAAAAATTAATAGGATATTTGCTTTCAAATGTAATTGTATATATATGTGGGTAATCATCAAAAAGAATCTAAGACATTATTTTACATAAGGAATTCTTCTACTGGTATTATGTTAATCGAAATTATTAAGTTTATATTAGTTAGATTTGAAATACAAACAGCCTATCATGTCTCTAGCAACCATACACTCATCACTTTGTTTATTGGCTGTAATGTGTAAAATAAAATAAGAAAATTTTGTCAGTAAATCTCTTATCATTCTTTAGAATAATTCAAAACGGATTGTTTTCATACCTTCAGTAACGCATATCCTAAATTTATCTTCGGTTCGTTCTGAATTCAATACATGCAGTTGTTTTAATATTTCTAACATTCTTTCTTCATTGATTTTTCCGTCCACTAACTAGATATAAATTTATACTTTATACACATACGTTTTAAAATTACAAGGTTATACAAAATCAGCCTGTCTTTGTAACTCACAGATCCACGCTTTTTCATTATACAAGCAACGAAACAATTAAATTCTGACGGTTCTTCTTTTTTGTATGTGGCTAAAGCTTCTAAAAAAGTAATGCATTGTTGTATAACTTCAAAAAAATACTCGGTGAGCATAAAGTTTACGAACCTCTGGTAATTTTAAATTCATCCATACACTCCTGAACATGCATTTTAGCTTCCGCTAAATTCAAACTATAAACATATACCTTGCAATAACGAAAACAATTATTTAGTCAACATCAATTCTAAATTGCACTATCACAAATAACTTTTTTTATATTATTACTCACTAATATACTTAAAAAGTAAAGAACTGTCATGAAGCCTCTCATTTTTATACTGAGATAAGTATTCCAATACTAAAACCGCACAACTGAGACTTTATTTTTGCTCAGCGCGTATTTATAAGTTAGCTTAGCAAGTATACAAAATACTACGATTCTTAGAGTTTTATTTATTTTTAAGTGGATTTTAAAATGTAGGTCAGTAATGAGAAATTTGTTCACATACCTTATAATTGTACTTTTTTTTAAGTAGTCATAAAAAACTTATTATAGTTATTTGGAGGTCATGTATGCACTTTGAAAAACATAGTATCATAAAGCATATACAAACAGTACACAGCAGAATTGAAAGTTTTATCAAATATTTGCTAGAAGCATATTTTTAGGTTTAAAATAAAGGAAAAAAAACTTTAAAGAATGTGTGAGAAGAATTTTTATTTCAATTTCTATTTGTATTATAGCTTCGTGTATATATCACATGAATATTACAAACATTTTATCATCTCATAAGCAACTTCACACTCATCAGTTTGTTTGTTAGCTGAAATACAAAATTGTAATTATAAATCTAATCAACTCTACGCCTATATAATGATATGCATTGTGGTCATGATATAAATATATATTCACCAATATCAGCACAATCTTCTAAGTGTTTTATAAATCCGTCCGCATCTGACTTTGTTGCGTTTTTAAGAACATCGTCCACTAATTCGATGTATTTTTCTTTTACTATTTTTCCATTCTGCATCTGTATTTAAAAACATTAGATTTTGAAATAAACCCTTAGTTGATATATATATATATATATATATATATATATATATATATATATATATAGATAGTTTAAATAGTAATCATTTACCATTCCTATACCAGTGTAGCTGCACGCATTGAAGCATTTAAGCTTTGGATTTTCCGGGCTGTATACTATTCGGTCTTCTGCATATAATAAAATATATAAAATTAAAATAACTTTATTTTGTAAAGAATTTATTATGTTTTTATTAATTTTAATTGGATCAAGATTTTTTCAACGAGTTATTAACCTTTATTATTATTATTAATATTATTATTATACTCTTCAGCTTAACTCGTTGAGAAAAAGTAAAGTTTTGGACGAAATAAATAACTTTACCTATGGGTATGTCATACAGATCAAAACATTTTTCTTTTATTTTATAAACTTCTTCATCCGTTTGGCACAATACGTGAGTCTATGACAATTATTTAAACAAATTATATAAATAATAGATATTAGAACTGACGTATTTAAAAATAATGATTTGATGTATTTTAAGAAGGCGATCAATATTATAATTAATTACGGAGAAAAAAATTATTGTAAATTATAGTAGAATAATAATATGACATATAGTTCACCAGTTTGCAAGTCTGTTGACCTTGATTTTATCTCTATAGCAAGTCTACGAAAAACGCAAATCAATGAACTCTTATCAATCTTTGAAGCACTATTCTAGGACAACAAATTTTTCGATCATGACTATCTTTGATTTTGAATACAAACTTACCGTTATGGCTAATGCAGTAACCAGCAGTATAATAACCTTCATCTTGTATTTTATATATTTGCACTTTTAGTCGGATGATTTTTGGAACAACTATTTCATAATACGAATACCATCTGTTCTGATCAGTCTTTTATATAACGCGTCATGCTTCTAATACAATTAAATTATTAAAGTCATTATTGCAGCGAGCGAAGCATACCGGCGTAGATAAGTAATTTACTAAATAATGACCAGATGTTTATCGCACAACTGTCTAACAGGATGAAGTAATTTCATTGTAGTAGACAAATCGACATAAAAGTTGTCAACGACAATTTTTTCAAAATTATTTGTTATTGACTTACTGTGCATTTCCTAATCTGGTTATTATAAAATTTAATCATAGTGAGTTACGAATAAATTTTTAAGAGAAGAATTATTTTCAACTGGAATCTGACACTCCTGCTTAATTATTATGGTAGAAGTTCTTTTAATTTAATAATACAAGCTATATATTACATCAGCTCTTATATATATATAATAACTTTTTGTATATATAATATATGTGACAATATACAGAAAATAATTATTTTTTACATAGATGCACATTAACACATACAATGTAATCTTATATCTTACATTATTAACAATACTTTATGTTAATAGTATTTTATTTAACATTTTATAATAAATACGAACACTAACGAGGAACTAAGGCCTGCGGGAAACGGATAGGAGGTATTTTTAGATAATATATCTAAAGGTGAAAGCATCTAGTTGTATAGTTTGCGCCATGATGATTAAAGCTTTAACTAATTTTTTCACTTGTTAAAAATGTACATTAAAAATTATGCAAAATTTACTATAAGATTTAATTATTCACATCTTTTAAGAATAATTTTATACTATGAAAAATAATTTTCTGTACTTGATCTAATTTTTGTAAAATTCCATATAGACTTTATTGCCGTAGTGTTACGCGCGTTCATAGATAATCCATTTTTTCAGATTTTGACTAAAATTAGCTGTGGCTCGCGAATTAAGACGTCTTAAACTGTTCCAAAGCATCATTGAAATTCGTTTTGCGCAGACCTTGGTCTCCCATTATAAGATTAAAATACTAAGTAATGAGTATGATGATAAATTCAATGTACAATTACGTCAAGTAGCATAGGCAAAGCATTGCCTTATATTATACCAATCTATGAACTACACTATTTTTGATGACTCGCATATTTTTCGTAACTTCAGAGATGGCAATTCTGTCTAATCAGCGTATATCACTGATATACGCTTACGTTCTTTATTAAACATTTGACATAGCTGTGCGCAATTTCGCATTCATCATCTTGCCGATTTGCTGTAAGATTATGAATAATATTATATTTATAGAAAGAAAATTTTGTAATTAAATTAATGGAATTAATAATATAATATAATCACCAGCTATAGAACACGCATTTACAACTTCTTGGATGACGTCATAGGAATCGGGATGCATAGCTACTAACTGTGTTTCTGGATCTATTTTGCCATTCTTCATCTGCAAGAAGCGAATATAATAATTTATATTTAATTATTCTTATTTAATTAGACCACTATACACGTACAGTTCCCTTTTTCTTCATCATACAAGCGTTGAAACATTTTAATTTTGGATTATCCAATGAATCCGTGGGATTAACATATTGCAGATCTATATAAAAGAAAATTATTTGGCTTCAAACAAAATAACAGAAAAACATAGACAAATGTTTTTAAAATTTACCTGGTGGCACATGGGTTTCAGCAAAGCACTCTTGAATCCTCTTCTGTAGATACATATCATTTAGCACTTCTCCGTTGACACGTAACTTGAAATATACACAAGCAAATTCGAAAATAAATTTTAATTATATTTTCAAATAATTTTACAAAAAGTGAATTTTATAGAATAATGCATTTTAATCTCAACATTTCAAGACTAACGATAGCAGTCTAGAGTCGTTGTCAGTCATAATATCATGAATGAACTCACTGTGACAGCGAAGAACGTAAACACTACGATATACGTCTTCATTCTGGCGAGGATTTCGTAAGACAAACTGAGCGAGTATCGACGGGTCCAGCGGTTTTTCGTCACTAATGGCATCAGCGATTACGAAGCGCTCTTATATAGGACTCTATAACGTACTACGCACTTCGTAAGTATCGTTACTAATCCAATTCTGTTTATAAAGATGAAGAGTGAATGAGTATACCGAAACCAATCGTGTGGGCCCAGGATGGAAAATTCTGCCAGCTCGTGACCGTGATTACTTTTGCTGGAATTAGCGAATTCAAATGTTTCATTAAATTCACGAGAAATGGTAATAATTTAGGGAGACTTGACTGACGGTCAATGAGAAGATTGCTGAATTTTTTGCAATTCTCTTATCACATGTGTTACACTGATGAAGTGCTGAAACTTCTTGAGATATCGTACGTTTTTTATAGGCATAACTGATATGAAATTTTTTAAAATTTTAATTAAAAAAAGGCCATGTAGTTTTTGTTAACATTTAGTAATATATCATTGTTTTAACATTTATCATATTAACATGTATGTGTAATAAAGCATTAATAATAGTACAATACAATGACGAAATAGACGTTTACTTTGAGTATTATTATACTGGTTTTGGCAACGAATTTTAGACGATTGGTGGTTATATTAGACTTAGTAATGTTAGTAATATTAGTAGTAGAATAATTTTTAAAAATTTTCTGCAATTTATTAAGTGTTATGAAGTTAATGAGCGAACCAAATCCTCATGAAAGAGATACAATTTCCTATCATAGATAATTGACAAGGTCAATATAATTTTGTTTTATACATTAGGCAAGTACCTTTCAATTGGGTGGTGAAACTTGGCAAAACTGGAGTTTGCATACTAACTTTGTATTGTAAATATTCAAAAAATTCTTTAGAACTTTATTAGAATATGTCATACTTATGTTCATGACTTTGAAAAATACTTGAATTGTTGTTACATTTGCAATTGAAAAATTTGATTGAAGACCTAACCCCAACTTGGCGCTGTCGGCGGTACTTATCTATAGCTTATTCTGATTTTGATTTCTAGAATATAAACGTTTCCGAGAGTTAATCATAAAAGATTATGAAACTTTTTGTTTCATTAATGATATGGTTGACGAATAGAATATTTGAGTATAATATCTCACTTTCTCTCCCTGTTAAATCGGCTTATCAAAATCGTCAAAGATATAATCCGCAAAAACACGTCAATTTCCTGACTTCTCCGATATAATTCCTTAGAGCCCCCTAAAACTCTGTTCTCGCGGCTTAGTATATAGTAAGCCCTCGATACAAGACGCACATATCGCATAGCTACAACGGCGGGAAATTTCGAATTTCTCGCTCAGCGAGAAGGGAGAGAGCGAAATTTACAAGTCAAGAGGTCGAGCCGCCGACTCGGCAAAGAGAGCGAGACCCTCATAACGCCCGGTATACACTTCGCACCTCCTTACTTGCAACGATGAGATGCGCGAACTTTCCGACTTGGCAACTTTGGCCGGCGGGTTAAGTGAGGTTAGGAGGATGAGACTCTCGTGTACATACTTTGTTGCCCGAGAGAACGAGAGAGAGAGGGTGAGTGCATATATACGCGAGAGAAGGGACGCGTTTGCATAAGCGATAGCCCGGCAGTTTCTAATCTTCCCCTCGTTTGCATCGACTCCCTTTTTGCCAGTGTGCATGTGTTGCAGGTGCTTTTACGCAGCAAAGAGGATTATGATTATTCTAATTTTTAGCTGCATGATCCTAGAAATAAATTTTAATTTTCATGTGAGTGTCTTTTCATTTTATTCATCATAAATATTCAAGCGGCTCCCGAACTGCTTCCATTATTGATCAAACTTTTTTACCGATCGTACACAGAATATTGTACATTATTGATACAAATATAGTGTGCTTATTAATACATAGTCCGGGGGCCAGCCTATACGGCCGTGGCCAACCTCATCCCCCACTTAACACCCAGGTTTTTCTTATGTATTTTGATTTCCTGAATCCGAATTCACTGGGTGATAGGCCCGAAAATGCAAAGAAAAATTGTTATTAACAATAAATGGTCTTTTTAAGAAAAATTAATGTTTAAACCCCGAAACAAAGAGTCTGCAATGTTACCAAGCCTATTGACGTGTAATATGTACATTTTTACATAAAATATGGATAAAGGTTGAAAAATATGAATTTTTAAAGTTGACAATTCGACTAGAAAGTGAGAACAAGCCTTCATTATCGACCGAGAACTCGCGCCACTGCGTACGGTGTCTATTCAAACTTTGAATTAATATTCGTAATTAGAGAAATAATTTCTAACTAACCACAATAATATTTCATGTAAAACTTTATTTATGCAATAAATGGTATTGTTATTAATATAATAATAATAAAATTAATAATAATAATCGAGAAAGAGATAGATATTCGCATCGTATATCATTTAAAATTATAAAAGAATTATCAACTGACATATTATACTTTATTTAAAAATTCAATTTAAATAATATTTCTGTGATTGCTGTATACATATAATTCACTAAGGCGGTCAATGTATACATATAATACGGTACACTTACATGTCTATAATATGATGAATAGATAATAAAAATATAATAATATGAATTATATCTATTCAAAGTTTGAATCAACATCGCGCTCAATTGCGCACAGCCGCGCGAGTTCTCGGTCGATAAAGAAGGCTTGAGAAAGTCGAATTGTCAACTTTAAAAATTCATATTTTTCAACCTTTATCCATTTTTTATGTAAAAATGTGCATATTACACGCCAATAGGCTTGGTAACGTTGCAGAAACTTTATTTCGGGGTTTAAACAAAAATTTTTCATTCATGTTTAAAATTAATTAAAGACCATTTATTGTTAATAACAATTTTTCTTTGCATTTTCGGGCCTATCACCCAGTGAATTCGGATTCAGGAGGTCAAAATACATAAGAAAAACCTGGGTGTTAAGTGGGGGATGAGGTTGGCCACGGCCGTATATAGGCTGGCCCCCGGACTAACAGTAATGTTATGGATAATTATACAAAGTTGAAAATCAATATAGCAAAAAGTACGGTCGATAAAACAGTTTACAAAACAACGAAAGGTGAATGGGACCCCCTTAATTGACACGGGAATCCATCAGAGGTAAAAGTAGCAAATCTCACTTTAATTATATAACGATCCATCACGAGTTAAATCAAAACTCAGCCAACTACACAGCAACGATCGACATTCGTATCACGCCACATGGCAAAAATCATTTTAAAATCAACTGTCCACATTTCCCTTCATGGATTACGTCGTCTAGCTCAACCCGACAGTTTTGAAAAGGCTACAGTCGCTGGAACAAAAAAAAATTGGCTTGATGGATCAGCTCGAGATTCATCGCACGCACCGCCATCGAATTCGCATCGCGAGTATAAATACCTGTATAGTCCGCGACGAGAAAATGATTGGCCGCTTGTATGTATAGATATAGACGCATTGCGCATATGGATTCCGCGTCGAGTCATGACGTTATGAATGGCTGGGATGCGGAGTGGAATATCGGGAAAATGGGATGGAAGTGCCATGTGTGGAATAGCGCCACTCGACGGTTTTTTTTTCTAGACGCGCGCTTCTTCGAAGTGTGCGCGCACCAATGATTGGGGAATTATTCCATGAATGCGAATTTTCGTGAAAGGGTCTGGAATTGGAAGCTTATGGAGCTTTATTTTCTTTTATTCGCACAAATGAAGGATGAATATTTAGATTATGGTTGGTACTATGTTTCGAATTATTTTTTAATGCTAGTATTTAACGATGTTTACATTTCGGACATTTGACTTTTATATCTGCTATATGTTCATCATAAACGTTTAATCAAGCATACAGAATCCTTTGAATAGAGTATTATAGCACTGATTGTTACGTCGATACGATACTCGCTTGAAACGAAATCCGCGCGTCAATTTTCACTTTAGAACGAGGGCTACCGAAAAAAAACCCTAACTCGATAAAAGAAAGGGTGAATCGAGTCACGGGCCACTCGAAATAAGCTAGATCAAAGAAATGCTCGCAATGACGAAATTGCATTTGTCAATGGAATTACAAAGCCATTTGAGAATTAATGCCTCTCTCTTTCTCCCATCGTTACATTTGCGCGGAAATCGGGTAAAAAGATTTCGCCGCTCCATAGGAGAATACACTCGGCAGTGCTATCTATTTAGTCTGGCAACGCTTCAAGAGGCAGTAACTTTATTACGATAACTCAATCTAGTTGTCTGGTTCTATAGAGGCTTCTATCCGTCTTTAACGCTATATACTGCTATGTAGCTACTACTCGGGCTTTTGCGCGCTGTACATGGCTTTTTAGAGCTTGGTAATTTCAATTTTCGTCCTCGATTCTTCAACGACAATGGACTACTTGTACTTTTAAGAAGACGCCGTGAAGCTGCTGTTTCATGCGATTATCGGGACAACTTTCCGAGTGAATGTTTTACGCAAATTGGTTTGCCTATATAAGTAGTATGGAATTTTCATGTTGTTTTGCCAAATAGATCGATCAAAGGTTTTAGCGCGAAATTCAAATTTTTAAGCTTGTTAATTTGGCTTGAATTATCGAGTATGAAAATGATGTCGTCCTGAAAGATTCACAAACCACCAAAGCATGTTCAGTAAATAACCGATAATAGAACCGTATATAATATGCTTCTTTGCAAAAATCTCAGATGTTTATTTACAATAATGGAATTGTTAAGCTTTTTGCCGGGAATGGCGCTTACTTAATAAAAAAATTGCTACGTATATATTCAAACAACACTTTAAATCTATAAAAAAGAAAATGAAAAAAAAACTTCTCTTGGCCATCAGCCCTATTATCATACAAATGTGTCCTCTTCACTTACCAACTCCCAGTCAACTCTCCAAATGAAGCTGCCCGAGAAACTTTGCCGATGAAAAAAAAAATTCTTCACCCAATTAGCTCACAGGTCGCACACCCCCCCGTCTATATATACTCTTAAAAAATTTCGCGCGACGAGTCGTGACATTCCCGAGGCGAGAGAGGTGCTCTTACGTGCACTTCTCCCGGTGTCTCCCATCCTCTCTCGCTCGGGTAACGACAGCTAATAAAGCCGAACTGCCATAAAGAGCGGCCCCGGGATAATTTTGCAAACTCCGCCGTCGGCCATAATAATTCGCGCGGATGGAACGATTACGGCTGACCGTAAAATTACGAGCTGGCGCTTATAGCTGTTGCTGCTTCGTAGATGAATTGCGAAGTGTTGCGGTGTAGGCTATTGTGAGAGAGAGAGAGAGAGAGAGAGAGAGCCGCAATGAAAATTAGGCGTAGACTTGGGCCGCTGCGGGTTTATGCGTGTGAACCCTTCCGTGTTGAAGATGTATAACCCTTTTTTCTTTATTGTTAGCTTAGTATATTTCCTTCTTATAATCGTATAAACCTTCATTGATAGTACATGACACTTTCGTTTCTTCATAGATCGATTTTAATTGATCGTAATGATATGTCGTTTGGAAGAATCTGTACACAATCGACTAAGTCCGAAAACCAAACACTAAAGCGGAAACGGCCACATTCACACGCACGATCGAGTTTTCGCAGCCCAGCGTTTAATGTCTCGTCGCTTGATGAGCGCAACGGTTTATATATATACACGCTCTTCTCTCTCGACGGAAGCGCAATAAACAAGTTGCTTTAATGGGGTGTCCGCTTTATTGCACCACGACCGCGTCGATTATTTTTGCGAGCCCGTAAATATCTTGGAGATGGCACAGCCGACGTGCGAGTAAGTTAGAGTTGTTGCTACTGTGTAACGCTCGTAAAGCCCAACTAGTTGCTACTATGATTATGGGTTTAGGACTACGCTTTGTGCGAATTTAGTATACCTATAATATATTCGCTTTTGTTGTATGTCATGCAGACGATGACAATGCGATCTGGCTAGAAATTGGAAACTAATTTTCATGTTTAATTCTCATCTGACACAACTAAGTTGTTCGCGTGAAATCTAAAAGTTGATGTTTGCAAACACCTAATAAATGTATACTGGTATAAAGAAATGTCCCAACGCTATTACCAATAACGAGATTACAATAAGAAAACCGCTGTCAATTCATTGGCACGTAGCTTCTGGTTAATAACAATAAATAAAATACTGCTTTAATAGATAGTGGTATGTTAATACTTTTTTAATTAAATATATGTAACATTCGAATGTTATATTTATTACAATTTTATATTGTTACAAACAAAAATAGTATATTTCATGTTCATTTTCTCGAAAAAGATTGCCTACTAGTCTAAATTTGTTCGCATACATTCGAATATAATTAAGGTTAGGTTCGGTTCAGGTATTAAAATAAAATGCGATATTTATAAAACGCGTTTCTAACTCTATGAAGCTGAATATTGTACTATTACAAAGATTCCTTTAGGAGGAAGGAAAACTGTATAGAAAAATCGAATTTTAGAGATTAGCTTATAACTCAGGAACCAATCAACAGAATCATTTAAAATTTTAACAGTAATTACTTTTTGCTATGATAAATCACCAAATTCTTTTTTGAAGAAGTCTTTTTTTTTAATTTGATCAACCATATCTTATAAATTATAAGGTTTTAAAAGCTGCGCAAAGAACTTAGCAAAGAGACAAAATATCTACCTTTTCCCAACATCTCAAGTACATTAAAGTCTTTTTACGTCCGTAACTCATTTTTTTCAGTTTTCGATTTATTACTAAATAAATATGTAGTCAAATAACTTGAAATTTTAATGGGATATAGTTTTATACGTGACCCATCAACATGTTTTTCGTGAGGTTATGATGTGCAGTTTCAGAGATATGAATTTTTAAAACAAAATCCCCTTTTTCATTTTTGCTGCCAAACGGTGCGGTCAATCCCGAGGACCAAACGGGAAAAATTAGGTAATTTTATTCTCTTTCATCTGCATTATAGCTGAATTGAAAAAAACGCAAAATAGTGTTTTTCAAAAATCAAAACGTGGCCATAAAACGAAAACTAGTTAGCAAAATAAAAAATTGCTGCTTTTCTCGAATTCAGAGTCCAAAAATAGATACACATGTCAAATTTTATTGATATTGACTCCAGAAATATTACGGTATACATACACACACACATCCACAAACACACAAACAGACACATTCATATACGGACATTATCTAAAAACACGTGATTCGAACTCCAAACATCTCAAAATGGATTTCTAATCGAAAATTTTACTATTACAAAGCTTCCACTAGGAGGAAGCAAAATAAAACGAACCGAAAATTCATGGCTTCTACATAATCAAAAAAGGAACATGCCCCCCCCCCCCCTATCATTGCAATCTCGCCGTCAAAGTTATGATAGGAAGGAGCAGCAGCTCTCTATACAGCTCAGCTAGTGTAATAACAAAGCAAACAGCGACGCGACTCCGCCTTGAAAACCAAACAGTGTATCTCCCTCTCTCGCTTTGAATTAAAGGAGAGACATCCAAGTGTTTGATGTCGCGAGATTGGAGCAGCGCCAAGACGGTATCACCATAAAGCGACGCGACCGATCCCAATCTGGAAAACGAGCGCGCTGATTGATTCTCATTGCGTGCGTAGGACACTATTCATAAAGTGCGCAGTGAGCATTTGCATTTTGGCTCGCGTTGACTTGCTGCTTTTTGAATTTTGTTGAACGATCGCGCCTGACTTGAGCGAAAAGTTGAAATGTTTCGCTGCGTGATTTAGACCTTTTTTCGGGACAACGTTTTAAAGGAAGCAAGCTTCAAATATATTCTATACCTTTAATAACCGCGGCCACGCGGTTAGGTTCATTTGCATTCGGCCAAAAATTATACAATCCTAAATTGCTCGGTGTATGCATATTCAGCGCTCGGCTTCAAAGAGAGTTATGATTCAATAGTACGTAGCGATTTAAAAGTAAAAATACTCTTATAGAATGTAGCTTGCTGTTTAATAAAAAAATTGACACTTTATTTTACTCTTGAAAATAAAACAATATTCTAAACTGAACACTCTCCAATTATCCAGAATTTCGGGAAAGCCACCCTTAAAACGCCGCAGCCTCGAAAGCTCAAGCCAGACACAATTCGTGTCGAAAGGCCCTCGCAGGCATTTAGCCTTGACTCGATCAGCGCTCGCGACTTTATTTTAAGACGGCGCTTTTACACGCTCGTCGGCGCACCACTTTGCCCTTACTCCGAAGCTTTTTAGCCGCTCGTAATTTTCGGCATAATTTAAGCCGCGACGGCGGTAATCAAAACAAAAGTTTTGCAGATAGAGCGAAAGAGGGATTCTCCAATTTGCGCCGGACGGAAACGAGGTTACATGACGGAGAGGGAACAAGTGGAAATTGATTCCGTTAGGTGCGCTATCGAGGATAAGATTTTCTTTTAATTATGCACTGCTATGAGTTTCTGTTTATTATTATTTTCTTAAGTTGTGGATTGAGGGCTGTTTTAATTAATGTAAAATTTATGGTATAAAGACGATCGCAATGACAGTAAGAAAGGAGGGGATTGGTCGGTCAATGAAATGTATATATCTATCAAGAACTAAGACATGTATATTATTCTCTGATATATTCTAACTGCTATAAACAATTATCTTAAAGATTTATGCTTATGTTTATTGTTGCATTTTTTAATATTAATTTTTAAGATCTAAGAGAAATTGCACTTCTCTACCCAAAAATGAAAGCATTATATTTTTGTGAGCACGCTCATCGGACTAAGTTTTTTTTCGTTTGTTAGCATATAAAATGTGAAGAAAAAAGAAAGCAAGTGGTGGCTATATTATATTCCAGCAAAAAGTTTTATTCTCATCCAAACTTTCAAAAAACATGTTTTTCTATATTCGAAATTCAAATGTAGTGTTATTATATAATCATATAAAATGATCACCATATATCTAAGTTTGCTTACTAATTACTATGAAACGTCAAATTTCAAGCTTCAAATAATAAATTAAATATACGTTTAATCTCTGTGATCGAAATAAAAATCACGGTTAAAAAAACCGTGAGCACACTCTGTTAAGAGCGTCAATCTCGGAGTTGTAGGTCCCTTTCGGATACAAAGTAAATATTTCTGAGCTGTAATTATATATTCCATTAAAACAATGTTTTATATATTGGAACAATAACTTAGATCAGTGGAAAGTACTCGGCAATCAATCGACTGCGGTATTCTTTGTGAGATTTTCATATTGACTAAATTATTATTCTTACAACCGAAAATCAACGTCGTTACACCGATTTGTAATCAGTAAAAAATTTAAGCGGGAAATTCAAAATTTTCAGGTTACGCGTCGTCCGCGAAATTCACTGTGAAAATGAACGCACTACAAGTGAAATTTTCATGTTGACTAAATTATTATTCTTATAACCAACAATCGACGTCGTCACACCTGATTTGTATTTCATAAAAAATTTAAGCGGGAAAATCAAAATTTTGAGATTGCACGTCGTCCGCGCGTCTCAATATTAACACAAACGTACTCAAAATAATCTAAACGGCTCCTCGATTTTTCTGTTGCAGGTACGTGGAATCACGCTGAAACCCCGTTGGTAATTACATCAATAAGTTATATATTCCTTACGCTATTTCACGTCCTGCTAATCAATGAGCAACGCCAAGCATCGCAATAAACTAAACCCACCGGATGCAATCCTAATAGCCCCACAATTACATCACGTCCGTCGCAATATCTCAAGAAGAAAAACTTTTTCTCCCTTCGATCGAAAAAAGATTTCCCCCGATGCAGGTGTGTAGAGAGAGAAAGCTGCGAGAACAAATCTCGCACCAGCCGGGATAAAAAAAAGGCGAGGCACGTAGTCTCACATTAGTCAAGCCTCCACCCCTGCATTATTGAGGCATAAGAAGAAATAGATCACGACGCCCGTAATTGGTAAATCAATTTGTCTTTTAATTCCATTTCTACATGAAAAATGAAAGCCAATTCATTTCGGATCGCCGCGAATCGATATACGCTTGATTGCGGCTGGCACGTGATAAGAGGGAAAAAAGCGCCGAATCCCCGGCTGCGAGCAGCATAAGGAAAACGTAGCTCAGGCGCGAGAGTTATCGTCAGCATTTTACTTGGCTAACGTACGGCATAGTTAATTCCCTCTCGTTCAAAATTATAATGCCAACGAGATCGGGGTTTAATTCGGCAGCTATGTTCAATTTGCCCATCGATCTTCGATATATATAGCCTTAATTATGTAGACAGGAAGGTACACCAGCTTTATATCTGAGATCTAATATCGTTTATGTCGAGCATTATGTAAATGATGATTTCTAATCTAACCATATATTCACCATCAATCTGCTCCACAAAATTACGCTTATACATAATCGACCCGTTTATACGGATTAATAACAAACATCTTGAAGAAACAAAGCAACAATATGTACCAACGCACGAAAACCTTTGTCCATAATCCAGCAAACCCTCGTGATTAAGCCTTCCCCGCCGCAACAGCAGCAGCGACTCAACAGTCTCTATAATTTTCACTCTCCAGAGACGAGGCTCCGGAGAGACGAATGTGCAGCGAAACAAGACGACGATGCGCAGCTGCGAAGACTCTCGCGTGCAAGGATCAGCCCACGATACATCTCCCGCTATACGCTATACGCTTCTATATATGTGTGTGCGTGTCGGGCGTGAATTATTCCCGACTCGTGAAAAAGGGAAGCTGCTGCAGACGCGAAATTATTCATGCGGCGAAGAAAGCGAGAGTACAGTGTATATGTATATATACACGGAGCCGTTTTCCGGATTCGGCTGGAGCTTCGATTAATCATGCGACACGCGGCGACGGATGCCGGCGGAGGTTTTACGAACGAGTTTAACGAACAACCCGAGCGGAGTGAACGGAAATTAATCTCGGGGGCGCGATTTTTCATTTTTAGGGGTGGGCTGTAGGGGGTTTTATCGTTTGCTGTACGGGGCAGGATAGGAGGTTTGGATTTTTTTAGTTTATCGGAAGGTTTAACCCGTAAGGCGATAGAAAGAAATTGAAGTTAAGGATATTACCACTATTGCTTTAACCATCTCAAATTTAGTGCCACAATCTAGCACGTAAAGGAGAAAATAACTGATTTTCTTACTGCAAAAATAATATAAAAGGCAAATTTTATAAAATTTGACGTTTATATATCTATATCGCGTCGGATATGCCGTTTGAAGGCGATAGATAATTATACGTATAACGGAGGATAGCTTATATAGCTGTTTTGTTTACTATAATTGTTGCGAGAAATTTGAGTTTTTTATTGATTTTGATGCCCCACTAACGAATTTGTGGTTAATTTCTTGTGCTTTCAATTAAATCTAGAAGGTTAAAGTATTCAAGGAATGCGGTCGAGTCCCTTTGGCTATAATATCTATTAAACAACAACGATTTTGAGTAAAGTCTGTTATTCATACAACTATTACCGCATTTTATTGCTATCATTCACCTTTTATATTTATTTACATACGCATTTTGTAATTAATTAATCGTGAAATTTTTACTTAGAAATTATTACTACGATGCAAACAATCAAATGTATAATATGAGTTTTTAAATTTTTAACGAAGAAATTTCAATGAAATGAAATATTAGGCCCTCAATGCGAAAAATTCTCATACATTAAAACAATTAAACAATACACTCCAATGAAAAATTTCGAAACTCCCGGGTTTTCCTCATTTCAAGATGATCACAATAGTAACCTTTAGCTCGTTAAAATCCGAACCATTGTTACCCATCCAACAATAACCATTCAATAAAGTCTCACAAAGAAAGATCAAGCAGCCTATACAACAGCCGCCTCGCAAGTTTTTCCCAGACAATACCCTGCTGGCAAATAATACCCAAAGAAACTTCTCTCGCAGATAATCGTCGTCCCTTCGGATCGATTTCACGTAAATAATAATCGGCATGACGACAAAGAGGTCACGCATATAGGGCCAAAGTGAATACCACCTACCTCTGGGCTCACAATCAAACTGAGAGAGAGAGAGAGCTTCCACCCGAGGGTGGACTTGAAAGCTCTATGGTTACTTTTTAATTAAAAGTTTAAGCTTTTTTTGGCGCGCTCAGCGACGGATCTCGTTACCCGGGGGAGACGGGCAAACTTCGAAAATTGCCATTTACATTCGGGGCTCAAAGGCTGGCTAGCTCTCGCGGATGAGCCAGTATAGAAAAGCCGCATCGGAAATGTTGCGCCGTTGTGCGTCGCGCGTGTACAGAGACAGAGAGCGTAGCTCGTCCCCCTTTTTTTGCGCGTCGCTCTTTCGAAGTTCAAAGTTTGCCGCTGCTACTGCTGCTGTGCTTTTTTATTCGGTCGACCAGCCGCTGAGTGAGCTGTCAGTGGATCAAAAGTGGAATTGCAAATGTAATCCCTGTGGAAGTTTTCCCGCGAAGTTAGCTGAGCTTTGTCGTATTTGAAATATTGAAAGTTTTGTTTATATGAGGTTTGTAACAATAATCTTCTTTTTCGATAGAAAATATAATTTTTAATATATTCTATTGATAATACAAGAAAACAGTTGGTAAGCAAGTATTTTATTGATGCGGTAAAGAATGTCTTTCTTAGATAATGAGGCGACGTCAAAACAATGCCTGACTCGTAAATTATTGCGCAAATTCAGCTCAAGAGTTCTCCGCACTTCTTTTAGTCTCAACAGTTTTTAAAGATTTGCTCTATTATTTGTTTCCAAGTTTTTAATTTTTCTTAACATCTTCAAAACTCGACAGTTTTTAACGATTCAATCGAACTTAAAATTAAAAAATTAACTAACTCAGTTTCCTATACGAGTAATTAATATATTTATAAAAGAATATTAAAAAATTTACCGTATGAAATAAACGATGAGATTGCAATTAAATTCTGTCAGGCAAATCCGTATAACTATAGTTGAATCAGTGAAAATGATTTGAAAGTAGCCTTTAATTAATTACAATAAATATCTAAAAAATGTTCTAAGGTAGGTGGCAAATCATTTGAGATGTGGAGCATTCTTAACTTATTACTGTGAGGAGAGTCTTTTTAAAAAATATAAGATTCCCTATTATTACTCGGAAAAAATTGTGGATCAACAATTTTCATCAAAAAATATTAATTTGTGTTTCTGTATTTTTCTACCAATCCTTGTATTCTTGTGTCTATGACTATGCAAAATCAATATTAATATCGATATCGAACGATTCCTAAATACGAATTCCTAAATAACATTGATTATTATTATTTTTACCTCTTTAAAATATCTATCATCTTATTCTCATTAAATCTTGAATCGTAATTTACTCGATTTACACAATGAACACTAAATTATGTCTGTGGTATTGCTTCGGAAGTATACAAGTTTATAGCATTATATGTATTAATTGTATGTCTATAGCAAGTGTGTATATGACAACTGAGTATCTCATGAGCAATGATAAACATCATAAGAATGTTACATATTAGGGCCTTAGTGTCATACTATTTTAATTCAATTTTTAATTTCTGTGCTATTGTTGTAAGTGGTACTATCAATATGGAAAGAGTAAATACATCTACAATAGATGCAAGGGAATTGCTACTTGAAAAAGCAGATGAAAAAACATTTTGAAGACGCTTAAATTATACTATAATATGATCTGGTCAACAGCAGATGATCGTTAATGATACATAATGAATTAGATTTACACGAATAAACATACATTTTACGTCAATTTTGTATAACTGCTCCCCTATATCTTATATTATAAATACTGATTATCGATCTAGGCGAAAAACAAAATTTCCATATAATAGGCATAAAATTGTTTTGTTTTATTAGGCCAACACAAAATTTGAATCCGTATTACTTTTGGACCATTGTTGCTTATTTATAGACTTATTATTTTATTAATGTACTTTAGTTGGCAATTATTTAAATTGCAACATTTGCAGAATACCTATTTTCTTTGAATATCAAAATCAATACAAATATACGTGTCACCCAGTACATGTCTATGTAATAATCTAATTAACATATAATACTTTGTTTGATCAACGTATTCACTTTTTGCACGATTATATTGCATAATTCCACTATCATTTTGTGACGTGTAAGCGCAATCTCATACTTAACAAGGATCTACATTGTCAATTTCCTATGCAGCTATAGCATTAGCTAAATATAGTCTAACGGTTTATAAAGCGACTCCGAACAAGATAAGAGCTCACAATTCGTCCAACAGTGATATAAAACTCAGCTTGTGCGTGATACTTTAGATTTTTATTATAAAAGCGTGACGTGATTATGATGTTGTTTTAAATATAAAACAGTTTGTTAAAAAGTCGTATATTTATTAATCACTATGGAATCATCAAGAAATAGTGCAAGAATAAATTCAAGCAATAAAGATAAAATTGAAATCCGTGACCTTCAGAGTATATTGAGAAAAAGTCTAAATGATAAGCTACTGTTGGTCATAGATTATACAGCATCAAGTTTGATACCTAACGGTGAAAATTACGCAAGTATGATGGTCAAATTAGATGTTACAATTCATCGAAAAAACAATACAAAAAAAGAAGAACATTTACATCTTGTGGCTAAGACAATTAAAGAAACCTTGACCCCCGTAATGATATGGCCTGAAGTACTAAAGAAAGAAGTCTTCGCTTATTTAGAACTAATACCAATGTACAGAAATCTCGAAAAAGTAATGGGTGTTGCAGATCATGATCTACTGGATATTTTGCCAAAATACATGGGACATAGATACTCACTAAGTGGAAAAGTTGGAGAAGTCGATGAGCATTCACTGCTGTTAATGGAGAATGTCAAGGTTCAAGGTTACTACGTCGCAGACAGACGAAGAGGTGAGTTAAATTTGGTCATACGAGTAAGTGATTGTTCATTATACTTGGCAAAAATTTTCAGGTTTAGATTTGCAACATGCTAAATTTGCTTTGTTAAATCTGGCGAAATTTCATGCATTAGGTATAGCCTTAAAGATAAAGCGACCCAATGACTTTGAGAAGGTCAAATCCGAAGCTTCATTAGTGGGAGTAAATCTTGATTTAATGAACGAGGGCTACGACATTATTTTGAAGACCTTCCAAGAGAACTCGCATTTTTCCAAATACCTACACAAAATCGAAAATTGTTTCTCGAAAATAAAAACTGGTGAAACATATACCGACATAACAGAGCCTTGGGTCACGATAGTCCATGGCGACTTCTGGGTGAACAATATGATGTTCCACAAAAATATCCACGAACAAATCGATAGTGTTAAATTTCTCGACTTTCAAACGTACTTTTACACCAGTCCTCAGAAAGATTTGGCTTACTACTTTTGTTGTAGCCTTGAAGAATATTGCCTTGATTACCATCTGGATGAGCTGATCGATCTATATTACAGTACATTTACAAGTGTCTTGCAACGTATGGATTGCGATGTTAAGTCTTTTACAAGATCCAGCTTTCACATAGAGTTAGGAAAACAGATGCTAGCGGAACTTCCAAATTGTGCTTTGGCTATTAAGTATTTCTGTTATGAAGTAACAGAAGAGCAGAAAGCAGATAAAGAATTGTTGACAAGTGTCATGGAAAGTTCACCTAGTGAGACATACAAGGAAAAACTGATAAAAGTTGTTGATACATTTGAGAAGAAAAGATGGCTCTAAAAAGTTTAAAGTTTCACAAGTAAATTTAAATATTTCATCGAATTTTAAATGCTTTAAATCGTTATGACAATCGATATTTTTTGTCTAATGATGAAAGTATTTGTATAGCAGAACAAATATAAAACATGAAAATTAATGTGATATAATATAGTTTATGCAGCTGTGCACAAGAATAAACGTAAAAAAACAATCCAATGAAACACTGAATGGGAGAAAATTACTAGAATAAGAATAAAAAGTAGCATATAATATTGCATACAATCTTTATTAAAAAATATACATCTTCTTCTCAACAATGAAACTATGTTTAATATTTAAACAACCTGTTATCATTTACGGGATTTTACAAAGAATTAACAAATACATGTTTGTAGTTAATAAATATATTACAATATAAGAAACCAACAAAACTTCAGTATCTATTAGAGTATAATTATAGTCTCTATTGCTATTCTCCAAGCTCTATATATAAAGAGACTAAGGTCGAGCGTTTAGAGCTGATGACAACGCGGAAGTATGGATTATCCTCGTGAGGCACTTCGGTCGTGTTTGCCTCCACCACGTATCTGGAGAAACCGCAGCTTTCCGCTCGTTCGGCGACGGTTCTGACGAACCTCCCATGTATTTTTCAGGCATTCAATCACGAAATATACTAATGATAAAATGTAACCAATTAATAGAATTAGAATTAAATCGAATATGGGAGAACCCTTCTCGGTATCAATTTGTCTATCCTCCGAGGAATATGACATATTTCGAATATTATTCTGAGATGCTAAAGTAATGCCCGACTCAGAAATTGTTTTATAAATACTGCTTAACTTATAAGCATAAGGAGATGCTGGTTGAAAAATGAAAGAACGCCTAAAATTAACATTAAATCCAGGATCGACCCTTTTCATCAAAGAAAATCCATCATCGTTTCTGTACTTCTCTATAAATTCTGTTGCTCTTGAATCGATCATTACGCAGAAACAATTTTCATACTGCAGCAAACGTTTTACACATCTTTCATGAATATCATCTACTATTATTACTTTCGATTTTAAATCTTCTATCATATTATTGTCTTCAAATACTAAATCATAATTAAGCTGATTCATATAAATGCTGAACCGAGTGTCTCGAATTGCTTGAAATGAATCGAATTCCATTTCAGTCTGCAGTAATTGTACCTGTAGCAAATTTGTATAAATGTCAATGGAATATCTCATTGACAGGATAACGACGAATGAAATAACGATCGTATCCAGTAATACTTGAGGCCGCGTTAGTCTTATGGGTATTCCAAACAGAAGTTTAAGATAATACTGAGCACTGCATTCTATTATTTTAATTTTTAATTTTTTTGCGCTTTTAATAATTATGACAATAAATAAAGGATAAATAAATAAATCTACGAAGATCTTCGGGGGAATGATGACCTTCTGAAAGTACAGCACTGGTCCAAGAGCTATTAACCTGTTACGCATATCTGGAACATCAATTTCTAACAAATTGTCAAATATTCGTAGTCCTTTAATCAATGGAAATGCTGTTAAATCAGGAACATGAGTTTGAAATAATTTTAATAAATATTTGACCAATGCTGCATACTGGTAAGTAGTAACATGTGTTACGTTTATATAATTGATTGAAAAATTTAAAATTTTAGATGCGATTTGTAATTCAGGAAATTTATATCTTACTATATTTGTTTTAGAATTGTACATATTATAACCTTGTTGTGATGTATCAACGAAAATTGCATTTAATGCAAACCCGGCTAAATTAAGTAATTTGTCGGGAAAAATGTACGCATCTTTGTCAAGTATTTGTTTTTTAGTAATATTTAAAAATGGATTAAAGAAATAAAGATAATTTTCTTTACTGACTTCGTTATTACCATTCAAAATAACCTCAACAACAGTAAAGTCCAAAAACTTTTGGCTCCAAGCATATTTTAACAGTATCTCAAAATTTCCTTCTACTTGAGCACCATTATTGAAGAAAACTACTAAGCACTTAGGTTGTGGAGATGTGGAATTGGACTTTATGAAAGCATCCAAGTAATTGCACACCATTTTAGCAGCATTATACAGATCATTTTTGTATAGCAGTATAAGATATAACGCTGTATTTTTTAACGCCTTGACTTGTGGAGTACACTGGTATGTTGTTTTCGTTAGATTATTCATGATTGGAATTTTCCGATTGATCATTTGAATTAAATGATTGTGTTCAAATCGAATATGATTACTTTCGAAAGTATAAATAAAGACATTCTGATGATACTCCTTAATTCGTCCAATGTGTTCCACAATAATATCCGACCAAAAGTTATTGGCTATAACACAATGAATTAAAATATTGGAACTAAACATGCGTGATAATTTACGCATCTTTTAACCGAAGTAATTATTACGACATCCAGATATTAATCGTTCTTTTTTTTCAACTACAAAATATTTTACCCACTAAGTCAGTGTTTTGTGTTAACTCACTGAACCTAATGTAGGTAGTAAAGATACGTTTATTTGTTGGTTTGCTTTGCGTGTCCTTGTCACATACATAAATTTTAAAATCCATTAATTGATTATTTTTTTATGTTTGCTTAAAATACTACATTGCATAGAAAACTGCACTTGATTTGATGTATTTATAACTTAATACGGATAAACATTTATTTATTTATTTATTTACTTATGTATTTATTTATATTTCTTATCTTATCGTTATGAAGTTGGGTCAACATCAGCTATGTGAGCAACCACACGAGAAGTCGGACACTTCTTTCAAGAAGCCTAAAAATGCAAACATTATATTTTTGGAAGCTCGCTCACCGGCAAAGTTTTTTTTGCCGGTGAGCGGCAAAAAAACAGCCAATATATTACTCGGTAATAAATAGCTTATCTAAAACTGAGCAAACATATTTTCAAACTACAACTGAGACCGAGAACTTCAATTTGAAAAAAAACCGCTGCCAATAATGTCCGATTTAATGGCAATGATGATGGCGCGCCGACATCTACGGCCCGATGGTGAGAACAAGATATCAAAATAATTAATACAAAGATTACGTTAAGTAAAAAAAGATACCGTTTAAAAGAGTGTGAAGACAATGGACTTATATAATGGCACAAATATAGCTAATAATGAAACTGACACCTTGCTCGGCAATGTAGCGTGTTAGATACGAAGACATGAGGGCGTTTTTTGGTGGGTGGATTGACAATTATAGTTATCAGCTGCTAGATGTGACACTCCACTTTCAAATAGTATGTCAAAGGGGTTCACCTCACACTGGCCGCCGGGTATGCAAAAATTCAATCAGTTTTTTTGTTCGTTGCTTCCTTTAATCTTGTATATTAAAAGTAGTTTTTTGTACGTTGCTTTCCTTAATCTCCAATATGAAACGTGTTTTTATCATATACAATTGTATATCGTTGTACATACTTTCTATTTCTCTCGTAATTTGTAATGATTAAAATAAAAAACAAAAATTAGCTCTAGGTATTAAAAATATATTCTAAGATAAATTGTTATCATATCACTATTCTAGTCTGATCGAAAGTGGAACGGCACATTATTCAATTCCTAATCAATTGAGATTCTGAACTCCTGCTGAATAGAAAATGTCTACACTACCCGGCTCAATCATCTTTTTAAGGGTTCACTGTAAAGGGATCAAAATACTGTAAAAATTTAACAATATTCACATTTTTACCGTAACTCATGCATTTTTATTCCAGTGATCGTTTAACATAAAAAACCGTTTATTTCAGTATGTAATTTATTTATCAGAATCTAATGTACAAAATCAGTTTAAATTTACAAGGTAAAATGCTCCTATCACTTCCTGTGATTGTTTTCTTTTTAAACATTTCACGGTTAAGGATTAGTTATCGAGTTATAATTTAAAAAATAATCACTCTTTCATGTATAATAAAAGAACGTCGAAGACAATTTACTATGAGAAACTAGGTAGTTTTATGTACTTTCAGATTCATCTTAACTGCAATAATGAAGAAAACACTTCAAAAATTGAATTTACAAAATTAAAAAATCGCTATAAAAATGCATTGATGGATAAAAATAAGATGTTTTTGCCATTATGTCCTAGTAAAAACAAAAAGAACGAGACTTGGTGGATTAAAATCCGCTTCGTATAATAAACTGAGAAATAGGCATACACGAATACAAACATTCATAGGGACATTTTCTAAGAAAACTTTTATTTGATCAATAACCCTTCAAAATGTACTTTAAACATGTTTATTTTGAAAATTCCAATATTTACAATTAGAAGGCTTTCTAAGGAAGGAAGCAAAATATACATTTCGGGGTATAACAAAAGTATGATGAATATGATACTATGAAAATCTATGGAGAACAGATGAACAATATTGTGCTCTTCATTGAGATGCATAATTATTGAAAATTTTATCCACTCTGTCAATAAGGAACGCGTAAAAATCTGAATTCTCAGAATCTAAAAATCGCGATAAAGAAAAGACGCATCTACAAAAGAAAAACAGATTTTTTCCCCTTATGTTAAATGAAAAATACAAAATTTGAGGGGTGTATGCAAACAAACAAATACGCACATAGTCATACGGATATTTTCCAAAAATGCTATTTTTCAGTTGAAAATGCACCAAAACACGTTCCTAATTCGTTTTTGCAATAGCTCCCATCAAAATTTTCGAGTATTCCAAAATAGGGTAATATTCGTCAAAATTTTATAAAATGCTGCAACTATTATTTGTATTTTAGATTTTTGCAACTTCAGCGAATTTTACCCTATTTTTAATTGCTCATAACTTTTGATAGGAGCAGTCATTTTCAACGATGTTTTTAAGGTGAAATTCTCGGCCTTAGCTGTCGATTAAAATTGAAAAAAAATGTTTGTAAAATTTGCCATGAACTGATAGAAGAGCAAATAAAATAAAAGAGTTTTGATACTTCAGAAAATAAAACATTTATAATTGCAAATATCGTTTGTCGCATTCACAATACTATCCACAATGCTTACATACTTGCCGAACTCCGACCACTTAAAACATATTTTACAATGCATAAAATAAGAGAAATTCAAAAAAGTATTCCAATTAATAAAAAGTAGAATTGACAAATGTACGTACAATGTTATATTAAATACAATCTTGATTCTACAAATCATATATCGTTTTCAACAATTAGACTATCTTTATTTTGTAAACAACGTGTTATAATTTACGGAATATTACAAAGAATCAATAAATGAATAATTATGATGTTAATACATATATTACAATATAAGAAACAAACAAAAACTCTGCAAGAGTATCGTCATAGTCGCGGTTACTATCCCCATTTGCCCAGGCTCTGTATGCAAAAAGGCTGTTGGCGCTGCGGGCTCATCTCTGAAGCTGCAGAAAACCGCGAATCAATTCTTCAATTCGCATCAACCGATCCAGGTTTCGTCTATAACGTTAGTCAGAATGTTAGGTAACAACGCTGGTGTAGTCTTTCCGACTCAAGCGCTAACTGATGAAAATACGAAACACTGGATTATTCCTGTGACGCACTTCGGTCACGTTTTCCATCACCCTCCCATATACGTTTCAATCGTTCAATCGCAAACGTAACTAACGATAAAATGTACCCAATTAATAGAATTACAATTAAATCGAATATGGGAGAACTGTTCTCGGTATCCATTTGACCATTGCTTGGAGAATATGACGTATTTCGAATATTATTATGCGATGCTGAAGTAATACCAGACTCAAAAATCGTTTTAAAAATACTATTTAACTTATACGCGTAAGGAGATGCTGGTTGAAAAAGAAAAGAACGCCTATAACTAACGTGAAATCCAGGATCGACTTTTTTCATCGAAGAAAATCCATCCACGTTTCTGTACTTCTCTATAAATTCTGTTGCTCTTGAATCGATCATTACGCAGAAGCAATTTTTGGATCGTAGCAAACGTTTTACACATCCTTCGTGAAGATCATCTACTAATATTATTTTCGACTTTAAATCTTTTATCATATTATTGTCTTCAAATACTAAATCATAATTAAGCTGATTCATATAAATGCTGAACCGACTGTCTCGAATTGCTTGAAATGAATCGAATTCCATTTCAGTCTGCAGTAATTGTACCTGTAGCAAATTTGTGTAAATGTCAATGGAATATCTCATTGACAGGATAACGACGAATGAAATAATGATCGTATCCACTAATACCTGAGGCCGCGTTAGTCTTACGGGTATTCCAAACAGAAGTTTAAGATAATACTGAGCACTCCATTCTATTATTTTAATTTTCAAAATTTTTGCGATTTTAATAATAATGACAATAAATAAAGGATAAAAAAATAAATCTATGAAGATTTGCGGGGGAATGATAATCTTGTGAAAGTACAGCACTGGTCCAAGGGCTATTAACCTGTTACGCATATCTGGAACATCGATTTCTAACAAATGGTCAAATATTCGTAGTCCTTTAATCAATGGAAATGCTGTTAAATCAGGAACATGGGTTTGAAATAATTCTAATAAATATTTGACCAATGCTGCATACTGATAAGTAGTGACATGTGTTACGTTTATATAATTAATTGAAAAATTTAAAATTTTAGATGCAATTTGTAATTCAGGATATTTATACCTTACTAATTTTGTTTTAGAATTGTACATATTATAACCTTGTTGTGATGTATCAACGAAAATTGCATTAAATACAAACCCGGCTAAATTAAGTAATTTGTCGGGAAAAATGTACGCATCTTTGTCAAGTATTTGTTTTTTAGTAATATTTAAAAATGGATTATAGAAATAAAGATAATTTTCTTTACTGACTTCGTTATTACCATTCAAAATAACCTCAACAACAGTAAAGTCCAAAAACTTTTGGCTCCAAGCATATTTTAACAGTATCTCAAAATTTCCTTCTAGTTGAGCACCATTATTGAAGAAAACTACTAAGCACTTAGGTTGTGGAGATGTGGAATTGGACTTTATGAAAGAGTCCAAGTAATTGCACACCGTTTTAGCAGCATTATACAGATCATTTTTGTATAGCAGTATAAGATATAACGCTTTATTTTTTAACACCTTGACTTGTGGAGTACACTGGTATGTTGTTTTCGTTAGATTATTCATGATTGGAATTTTTCGATTGATCATTTGAATCAAATGATTGTGTTCAAATCGAATATCATTACTTTCGTAAGTATAAATAAAGACATTCTGATGATACTCCTTAATTCGTCCAATATTTTCCACAATAATATCCGACCAAAAGTTACTGGCTATGACAGATTGGATTAAAATATTGGAACTAAACAAGCGTAATAATTTCTTCATCTTTTAAAAGAAGTAATTATAACTAATTTCTGATATTAATAGTTCCTTTTTTGAACACAAAATATTTTATACATTAACTACTAATCAGTATTTCGTGTCTGACTTGCTATACGTAATGTACGCGGTGAAAATACGTTTGTTGATTGGTTTGCTTCGTGTGTCCTTGTCACATACATACATACATTTTAAAATACATTCATTGATTATTTTTTTGTGCCTGCTTAAAATATTACATGGTATAGAAAACTGCTCTAGCTTTTGGTGCATTTTTAACTTATTGCGATTATATATTTATTGCTTCCTCCTAGAATAAAGTTTGTTATAGTAAAATTTTCAGTTTCGTCAATACTTCCAAAACATACGGTTTGGTGTGTTAGAAGTTCGAATATAGTCTCTGTATGGATGTATGTGGGTGTGTGTGCGTGTGAGTATGTGTATATTATCTTTGGAATTATATATAAGTGATGTTATTGAAATTTGGCATGAAATTTTGTTTTTCGATTCTGTATTCGGGAAAAGTACCCTTATTTAGATCGATTAACGTGTTTTTGTTTTATGGTAAATTTTCGAATTTCGAAAATAAGATTTTTATTTTTTTCCATGATAAAATATGATATTTCAAATGCAATCAAATGTATAACTGATAACATACAAAAATACCTATATTTAATACAAATTGTAATCTTACTTTAATGGTTATTGTGATTTTTAATAAAACGTCTTTTTTTGCAAACTCCTCATATTTCCAAAAGTAATTGAAAAAATTTAAAAAATGTATGACTGTGCATAATAACATCACTTATGAACTGTTAAAATTTCAGGTTAAACCTGTATAACTGAAAATCATTATTTTTATTAAAAATTATAACTTGCTAACTAAAGCTTAGAATATTAAAAAAAAATTCATAGTATTAGAAAGTTATGAGATCTATTTGTCATATAAATTTCAATTCATTTATGCTTGGAGCTAAGGTAGAAAATCGCACATTATAAACATATTTAAAAAGAAGTTAGAGCTCAAATGAAGCGCACAATGTAACAAATAGAATATTTGAATATTACATAGATCTTATGGGTAAGCTAGGTATTTTCCAAAGTTATCATATAGAAAATTTATTTAAAAACATTTAAAAATAACATTTACATATACTATATATCAAAACAATATTTTATTTATTGGAACTATAAATTAAATTGGAGGAACCTATAAGTGCCAATGAATTGTCAGCGGTTTTATTTATTCAAATAACTTGAGTTTATATTTATATTTCTTATCTTATCACTATTATAAGCTAGAGCCAACATTGCAAATATATTATAAAATATACGAACATAGCAGTCTGTTTCCGTCAATGGAAATTTTGCGACAAACCAGGAACAGCAATTTGAAATACAATGTATGCTACCGAATCTCACTAGTATCTTTATATATCAAGCAATATTTATTATATCAGCCGAATTAATAATTAAACACACTTCAAATGACTTATTGTATTTACACGTATAAACTTTCAAAAAATTTATGAAATTATTGGCAACGTCCATTTTTCTAATAAAAATGCTCGATATATCTTCTATTTCGTCTATGAATCAGCCAAGATTATTCACAAAAACAATTCTATGCAATCCAAAAGGAAAATTCCTCCTTCGTTATTCAAAGTTATACAAAGAATGTATTGACAGTCAGAAAATTTTCTGTTCGCGAAAATAAAATAAAAATCCATTTATCGATTATTTAACTGCGTCAAGTGAAACAAACTTAACAATACAGTAAAATATCCACTTATACAATCTTTGTTATGTACGACAACAGCAATCAGCAAGAATCCAAAATAAAAGTAAATTCCTCAATATCAGCGTTATTTTAAAACTAACGAAGCAACGCAATATCAAAAGCTCGTAAAGAGGCACTAAAATAAAAAGAAAATCAGCTCGTCCCAAACCGCTTCATCGAACTTCCATCCAGGATCTCGAAGAAGCTTCCATCCGTACATCTCCCTATACACTTACATCTCCTCCCATCAGCTCCTCGCGCAGCTCTCATAGAAATTAACGGATCCATCAGTCGAGCCGTTCCTCGCGTGCCATTCCTTCGAGCAGAAATCGCGGGGCCACTCAAGAAGATCTTCTTCTCCTCCTCATTAAGCGAAGACATCGACGATCATCCTCGTTAAACCGATCGACCGAATCCCACAGGATAGTCTCGCGATATTCGCGACTGTGTATATAGACGCACACGTCTACCCCTCGTGCATCGCTGCTGCTGCTATTAAGCCCACGGGACGAGACCCGGACGGTATATAGCACTTCACTGTATATCTCTCTCTCTTTCGCTAATTAAATTATTCCGAAAACGTTGCTGCTGCCGAGAGCAGACGGAATTACGCGTAACTGCGCCAGTCGTAATGCTGCGAGGGGGAGAACGGAAAGCGAGAAACTGAAAAAATATTGGAGTGCGTATAAGGGAGAAATTGTATTTCGGCTTTTGGATTGCAAAGGATTATATCGAATTCGAAATTATTCTGATGGAAAGAGTGCGTTAGTTTCGTGGGAACGAGATGCATTATGGATACGATTTCGTATGAGCATAAAATAAGCCACGCGAATAATAACTACTCGTTACAGGATCTCGGAGAGCTTGACAGTCATGGATTCGTATGAATTTTTGAAGGAATATAGACTAGAGTGTTTACCCAAAGTGCCTATATTCCATTCATATTTATTTAACTGTTACGAGCGACCTTACTTCTCCTCATGCAATTACAATGATACTCGGGATTTTTACGACAACGCACGACACTTATACATTAATTTTCATTCTTTCACCGGAACGAAATGTCCTCCACACAACGTCTACCAGTTCTCTTTCTCAAAGAGCAAAAGTCTCCTCTTTCACCATGTGCGTAAACGCAATTTCCGCGACGGTTCCGAGAATCGTCGAATTCCGCAGTTTAGGTAAATTAGTCCTATTCGCCTCTGTCTGCCCTCCGGAGCTGACGTCGCACGAGATTTCGCTTAGACGCGCGTGTAGAAGTCTAGTGGCTCCTTTTGTTTTGCGGATTTGCCGAGACTTGTGTGCATATTAATTTAGATGCTTGTTTAGAATGTTAATGTAATTTATGAGAATTCACTCGTTTTTTAAGGTAATCTTATAATTTTGTTTATTATCAAATTTTTTAGAAAATTAGTTTTTTTTTCTTAATACTTTTCTACATCATTTGTTTGAAGTTAATATATTTTGAAATTAGGAATTAATACGTTCGTAGAAAATTCGTGCAAATGCCACGGATCGATAATCATAAAGCACCTAAAAGTGTCGTTACATCATCATGGCACGGGCCATTCATTTCTGTTAGAAAATGAACAGTATCGATTTTAGAGGTGTACGTGACTTTACGTTAATCCTAAACACCCTTTCAACGATGATTAGATCTATTGTAAAATGTGCCATTTCGCGCACGCTCGTACGTGACGCAGCATAATAACGCTTGCAAAAAGGGGGTGCATCAAAATAACGAACTCATTGTTGCAAAACTCCCCAGTCACTCCGTCATACACTGCACCTAACTGTGCACTTCTTATAACCCAACTTCGATAATCAAAGCTTCATGAAATCCCAGGACGAGCGTCTAACGTATACCCTATACATAACAAGCCGGAATCCGAGTAAACAAGATATGAGATTAGCATACTTCATCATCTCTCCGGCCGGCGCGTAATCTCCTTTATTGTACCTCCGCGAGACTGACTTCCGCGCGAGGCGCCGGCGTCTCGTGTCTTTATAGCTGATTAAACGGCCGAGCTCTGTTGCGACTCTTTGTCATATCCGTCACTCGATCGCGTGATGACTGCGGCGCCTCGAGATGCGTGTCGAGAGATGTGGATTACACTGGCTGGCTTTGTGCTCATCGCTACGAATGGATGCTATGTATGTATATACTGTGCGAGAGAAATTACGGGATGAGTTTCTTAAAGGTGGCTTTGTTCGCCCCCGCGCGCTGGTGAGATGGATAGGATTTGAGTCTGGAAAACAGGAGTTAATGCGATTAGATTTCATTGGATTGCCGGCATTGAATTCGTTTTGTACGTCGGCTTGTAAACAAACATTTGGTTATGTAAAACCGGCGCAATGATGATTATTTTCAGTGAATTTTTCTTACATTATTACAGGAAAGTCTTCACACGAGCAAGCTCAATTTTCTCGTAAATTTATCACGTTAAAGAGATTCTAGATTACAGTATAAATCACCGAAACCGAGTAGCTATACCTCGAGAGTTCGAAGTAGCATATTTCACAAACTCGATCCCGTGAACTCGCTAGTTGAATTATTAACTGCAGGTCCTTCGGGTCATTTCATAAGTCGTATCCAAAGGCCCGCCTGGGACACACCGGACTGCACACAAAGTGATATACAATCGTACAAAAGCTTCTGAATCCATCCCATTAAAATTTAATCCCTCCAATTTCATAATACCTCTCGCATCACGTACACACAGCGTGAAATAAACCGCCAAAACCTGTTCACCGTATTCAGTCTCGCAGAGTAGAAAAACTTCTATCTCGCCCCTGCAACGACTGCAACCCGTTGCGCACACGTGCATCCACGCCAAACAGCTTCTCTTTGCTCTGGTAGAATAACGAATCAAAAGCAGAGAAAGCAGAGGAAAAGCTCGAGGATCCAGCATCAAAAAAAAAAAAAAAGCTGCTGCTGTGGTTAATACCTAGCGCGCTCCCGTCACATATATTCGCAAGCTAAAGGGGCGGCAGTCCGGGGAATCCCCGAGCTATGCGATGCGAAATTAACATTGTTCGGATTCCGCGCGCTCCCGGTAAATCATGCCCGGGGAGCCGGAGATGAAAGAGCCGGCCGTTATTGGTCCGTACAGCGTGTGTATATGTACCGGGTATACACACACATATATATATATATATGGGAAAGCTCGGACTTGCGGAGGGGACGTAGCTGCAGGTCTGAGCTTAATGGGAAGTGGATGCTGTGTGGGAGAGGCGGTATCGAGAGAAAGAAGAGCAAATTGCGAGATCTCCGCGAGATTATTCGATGGCGCGGATTAAGAGCTTTTGATTTTCATTTGAAATGCTAACAGCGAGTTATTGGCTCGGCGCGGGGAAGGTAAGATTATTCTTTGCCTTTTTTCCGTGCTTTGTAATGGAAATTTATTTTGTATTCAGACTTTTTTCCGACTGTGCGAGAGTGTTGAGAGAAGGGGTTATTCTGTGGTATTGGCATTTTTTAAGCTTTGCTTATGAGCTTTGATGGTATATCGCATTGTCTGTGCGTTTATCAGGATTTGTATTATTTAAATTTTTGCCATAGTTGCACTCGCTAGAGAGAAATCAATCAGCGGAAATTGAATCATCCGAATGCAAACGTTTGTAGAACGTGCATAGACTTGCAGAACAATTTAAACAGTCTCAATCTTCGTTTTAGTATATATACTGAATTCGAGAGAGGGGATATATATTCGATCGATTTATTTTTAATAAAAGTTTACATTTATTATTAATTTAATAAATTTATTATTAATTTAATAAATGTTTATGTAATTAAATCAAGCCTAACAGCACCATTGCAAACTCATCAGCATCAAGCTCCAAAAAATACAAAAAATCTGTAACAAACATATTGTATAAGTCGTGAATTTCAAACACATTTTGCTATAGCAAAATTAAAATCGCATTAAATGATATCGTCGTTCATTGTATCAAAAATATTCGAAATTTAACATGATAAATAACTGCATTCATATACGAATCTATTTAAAGCGCCTTTCAGTTCGATTATTACTGAATTTAGTGAAGGGGGTTTACGCTAGTATTATCAAGTCATTTTGCATTCCGCAGAATTCGGAGGGTCATTTGTTGCAGTACTGGAATCTGTTTTGATCAACAGAGGATTTATACCATAATATATTAAGCTATATCTATATAGCTTCATTAGCGGCCTGCATTTGTATATATATATATTATATCGATAATAACTTGTTAGCAATAATAAAAGACGTAATAAATGCTTATAAAGGTGCTATATTATCGTTATATATTTGTTTTTAATTTTACATGGAACATAGGTACAAATGGATAATTTATAAATATGATAAACAGTCGTAAAGTGTTCAAATTAACCTTGCCGCATGTGCTCGTGCATACAGAAAGAGAATTTACCGGCCGATTCACATTTCGGTAAATCACCGCTACTCATGGCTGGAAAGGAAGAATATATCATAATTTGAATTATTTTAACATAAATCCATTTTTTAAATTATACAATATTACAAAAATTTAAACGATCAATCAATACGAATATTACAAAGTTTCTAAGGGAGATCAAATTGTTTGTTACCGTCATCATAGCAAGTTTGGATATCAGCCTTAGCCTTGTCGTAATTGTTGAGCTTAGTCTTATGCTTCTCTAAAGATTCCATAAGACCGTCGATACTCAATTTGTCGTTCGTCATCTGTAAATATTATTGAAAAATATCTGTATAAAAATACATATGATATAATTTTAAATATATGCGACAAACGTACTCCTCCTATTTTTTCCAACACGCAGGCATTGATGCAGCCCAGTTTTTCGTCCTTCGCCGATATCATACTCATCATTTGATCTGAAAATAAATCAAATCTTGATAATTTATCACAAAAAAGATCATTGCCAATTTATTGCAGAATTTGAAATGTTAATATCTTTTAAACTAATCGGTTTTATAAATTGCAAAAAAAACTTCGCCTTAAAGCCGTTTTACTCTGTAATCGTAAGATATAGCAAACCAATTTTTTTAGTTTTCGATTGTTAGCTCAAAAACTGGTTGCCAAAATAGCTTAAAATTATTTTACAGCAAGTAGATATCCCCGTTTTTTATTGTTATGAATATTTTCAATATATTTGATTATTTAGTTTTGAAGATATTTTATTTTTTTTAAATCATCCTGGAAAATGTTGCCGGAAAAAGTAGGCAATTTTATGCTCTTACAGGAAAATTGGCCATAAAATTAATTACCCGAATTCAGAATCAGAAAATACATCTGTCTGTTAAATTTTATTACGATCAGTCACGTACTTTCAGAATGATAACCGTATACATACATACGCGTACAAAGTGATTCGCACATTTTCTAAAAACGCATGATTCGAACTTCAAACACCTCCAGATCGTTTCTACGAAGTTTCATCGAAACTGAAAATTTTACTATTACAAAGGTTCCTTCAGGAGGAAACAAAAATCACTTATGGATCTAAAAAATGGTTTAAAATATCAATCACCTGGGCTGATTCCCGTGTCTTGAGCGCATTCTACCATTTCATCCCAAAACGGCACATCACCACACTGTACCGTATTCTATGAAAAAATTCAAGCATTTTCTTATAGTCATTCTAAAGTTTCAAATTTACAAAACAGAGTAAAATGTCGTTCTTTAAAAACAAATTAAACATACCACCAGCAGAAAAGCACCAGCCAAATAAGCTAAAACTTGCTTCATCTCGATCTATCAAAAACTGCACAGTAGGTCTCGGAAAAAACGCTCTACCAACTCACTTGTCCAGCCGTCGTCGTTTCTGCTGCGATTTATAGGGAATCGCAGTGCACAGGATGCTCCCCACCGGCAATTTTCGCGCTTATCAGATTTTTACGTAAGCCGTATCCCTAATTACCAATCAAAACTGCCAAGACGCGGGTGCGAAAAAAAGAGAATGAAAATACGCGAGCCAGCATAGTAATCGGGCTATCGATCTAACGCGGATTGCCGCTCTTTTTTTAAGACTTCCTGGCCTGCGGAGAACATCAGGCGTTGATTGTTAGTATACCATACGAGGAGCAAGTGGATGGGCATTTTTGTTTTGGTTTAGCGGGATTTGAAAACAGGTTCGTTACAGTTCGCACGGAGGAACAATGGTTCTCATTAAACGGGGATTGAAATTGAAATTTTAATGGTTCTGTGGTCAGGTGATGGCTAACGTAATGGAGTCTTATTCAGTGTTGGTGAGTTATTGTTGTTTTTCGATGCTTCGAGGAATAACGACGGGAACAACAATTGCTGTTATCTGTGTAAAGGTGGTTTAATTTTCTTGTGATTTTCTTGAATTCAAAAATTTGATCTATTATATCGCTTTTGCAAACTGCTCTGCGGTTTACGTTAACTTTGTTATACATGACTTAATGCAAAACCTGTTAAACCTTTTACAACGAAATAACCCAAAATATAAAAAGAAATAAATATAGTAAAAGTTTCTAGACAAAAAAAATATAATTTAGTGAACTAATTCTCTCCGTATTTCAATGCCAGTTGCTTCGTGTACCTCGGAAGCATATTAACATGATCATTTAATTATAGAAGCATCGGCTAATTCATCGTTGCGCAAGTATCACAACATCTGCAATATACGAATCGACATCAGTTTTACGAAATCATAATCTTTGTACAGCACAGCAATTGCCATTTGTTCATGTTCCGCTTATTGCACTGGTCCCAGCGATTTTCCAGATTATGCAGCAATTCACCAATTTGATGCGCAATTAATCTACATCTGCACTCTTGTGCCAAGTGACAACAAAGACACCAGCTTTTCGACATTTTTGTCATCGATAGGCATCTGGTGCAAACGCATCACTGAAGTATCGTTTTGTTTCTTGTTTACTTTTCCCGGATTATAGCACCTCACGATAACAGGATCTTGAGAATGTCGAAGTTTGGGAAGCTAGCAGACGATACCATCACGTGCAGACGTGTCACGCCCTCTGGATATGGAAAGTCGACGTTATGGCGCAGTGTTTAAGAGTGCTCTATACCCTAGTGCTGCCATCTAGTCTACATTTTTGATTATTTGCATACATTTTTAATATTCACGGTCCTTAAAAACATAAAAACGAAGTTTCCCCACGTGCACTGACTATTTAAGATTATGTTTAAAAAAAATTATTTGGATATTTGCAATAATAAAATTATAAAACGTCGAGAAAAATTGTAAGTTTGGTGGCAGAATTTTTTAACCCACCACCAAACTTACAATTTTTCTCGACGTCTTATAATTTTATTATTGCAAATATCCAAATAATTTTTTTTTAAACATAATCTTAAATAGTCAGTGCACGTGGGGAAACTTTGTTTTTATATTTTTAAGCACCGTGAATATTAAAAGTTTATGCAAATAAGAAAAACTGTAGACTAGAGGGCGCTTTTAGGGTACAGAGCACTCTTAAGGGCGAACCTTATCATATATCAGATTGGGGTGTTCTTTACTGAAGACTATGAAAGCTGGGGAGGAGCAACTTGGCCGTCGATTTGTTTTTATACACCCACCCCTTTGAGGATAAGCATTTTGGTGTAGTCTTCATCGCCTCATCGTTTTAGTGCTCGATTGTGCTGACGACGATTTAAAAGAATGGGTTTGACGTACCGCAGTTTTTGCCTCATGTATACAAAATTATACACTAATTCTCTTATAATATAAATTGCTCAAGTGTATGAGATTCGTGTTTAGTCAGAAAATAAATTATTAGTTTCTATTCGGAAACTTTTAAATATAATATATCAACGTCAAATTATTGTATTCTATTGTATAGCTCTTACCAATAATCTCAACACCGCTCTCACTTTTCTAATTGCAAGAATATAAACTGGCAAAATAATCTAGTTTGCCAAATTACCTAAAATTTAGTCCTTTTTAGGCTACATGATTGATAAAATTTATCATAAATATGTATGCCTTATTATAAGATAGTGAATAAATAGAAAATTCGACAAAATATTGTTAAGTTAAGTAATAATATCGTTTATTAACGATTAGTTAGTCGGTGCTTTTCATATATAATACAATTCAACGGTGATTATAATTTTCGTGAAAAACCACTGTTATTCCAGATCAGTACGTATGCTATTCCAATAGTAAGGAGATGTTGTGAAACAAGAACGTTTACAAAATTATTTTAACAATTAGTAAATGTTTTCGTTTTTACTTTGATTTGTAATAGTTAATTAACGACCAATAAAATACTTTTAGCATGTTAAACTTTAAAATTTGCCAAGTCTCAATAAAATGCGAAAAGACCAGGAAGAAACAAAGCCAGCTAGGAATTAAGTGTCGCAATTAGCTCGAGCCATCCGGTGACGTCGTTCTCCCGACTCGAAATTCGGGGAAGCATAGAACAAGTAGGAGGGCGGATGAAAAGAAAGAGGGACGGGCGAAATGAAAGGGAAAAGTGCTGTAAAAAATACTCTTTGAATTGGTAGACAATTTATATATAAATTTGTTAGCTAGTAAAGTCAATTGCATATATCGAAGCCTCGTAGCAAAGATGTTACAAAGTGTGGAAAATTTCTATATATTAGTTTGAACAAGTTTATTTATATTTTCTATTGCTTTATCTTTCTTTTTGGTCATATTATATCATAGTTGTTATCGATCGACGACTATTAATTCGATAACTTTATATATTATAAGAAGATATAATTTTTGTTGCGCTTTCTTATATTTTGTAATTTTATTAAAAGTGCGATAAAAAAACTATTCGCTATATTATTATACTTTCTTCTTATTGCTGGAAATATTCAAGAAACTATGACAATTGTATGACAACCCATGATTAGAACAATTTAACTAGTTCAATTTCTACAAAAATTTACGATTCATTTTTTATTTCTATTTGTACAGAGACATAAAAAATGAAATATGATACCAACCTATTTTCTCTTAACACATCCCAATACAATGTTAACGCAAAACCAACAAAATTTCCCATCCAACTGCTCGCAATAGGAATAATAATCCTCGTTAGCAATGCGTTAACGATACTGTCCCAAGAAACGACCAAAACTCCCAGCCATAGAAGAAAAAAGGTAGACAGTAGGAAATGAACGTTACTGTAAACGCTCTGCTCTCTCTCGCTCTCTCTCTCTCTTTCGAAGCTCTGAGATAAAATTAAAAGTATATAGCTAGTAGCAGCCGGTGCGCCGGGCAATTTCCTCCTACGTGAGTCGGTTTCGGCCTCTCGACCCTCGGCTCTTTTTCCCTTTTACCACGAGGCCGTGTACCAGATAAGACAGACAGACAGACAGAGAGAGAGACAAATGATGGGGACAAATCGCGCTTGTTTACCGCGACTCCCGCACGAATTCGCGATTCCCGAGTTTATTTCTCCTCCGGACCGACGATCCGTCATAACGTCAGGGTCGACGCTGAGTTAAACGCTTTTCTTGGTGACAAGTGATTTTTGGCAATCCTTGCCCCACAACGTCAGCTTATGATTTATACTGGAGGATGATGTCTACACGTGAATATTATACGTCTTATATGGAAGTTGATGCTTATACGGCGTCGTTCTTTCTCTCCTTTTATATATGTAATACGTATAAAATATAGAAGAATGTAATACCGGAGTCTTCTCTATAGACCTTTTGTCAAAGCCCGAGACATAAATCTCCGCGACGTCTACTCTTTCCGCTAAATATCTCGAATCAATATCAACATTTCCACTCCACCTGTAAAAATTTCACAATACGCTTCCTCACACCAGACTCTCCGCTGAAAATTTCAGACATACCACGAGGCAATATCGAATTCAAGCCACCCTCGCCGTGATTTCTCTCCAAAATGAATACCGCTGTATACAGAAGGCCGGGATACGTATAGATCGCCGAGTATTTGGGGCATTCGCGCATTACTTATGTAACGGTCGCGAGAAATTCGCTTTTTTCTGAAGCGAATATGTACTGCTGGGGAGTAGCTTTATAGGCCTTCGCGGAGCCGTTAGACCGGCTAGGCGTAAAAAAGATGAGACGAACGAGACGAGGGTTGGGATTTTACGTTTATTCGGCGGTGGTTTTTCTCGACGTTTTGAAAATCGTCATTCGATAGTGTATATACGTGCGTTACACTTACCTTCTCATCCGGATAGGGGCTTTATAAATCAAGAAGAAAATTCCATCGTGATACACGCAATATCCCGGGAAAAGGCCAAGAAACTCGAATATACCCGCGCCTCCGCAGTTCCATAAACAATCTTCCGCGTCTCTAAATTCCCACATTCTCATGTAATATCCTCGCGGCTGTTCCTACTGCTAGCAAGCGCCACTTAAAAATCCCGTCGAAATTGTTTTCCGCGGTAGAGTCTCTCCCCCTCTACTCCGCGCATAAAGAAGCCGGCAGAGACACCAGAATAAGCAGCCACGCGCGAAGGAGGAAAAATACGGCGTCGGGCGTATTTATTTAAGAGGCTCCGCGGGTAATCCGGAAAATTTATACTCTTATGAAGTCCCCCGGCGGAAAATTCTCCAGCACCTGCGCGCACCTGATGGTAATGATAGCCGCGGTGATCCCTCTTCTTTTATTTATAGCTGCGGTGGTGGGCTTTTTTTCGGGTGGACGCACGAGGTGTCCGATTAAAGTTTCAGCGGGAAAAGGAGCTCGAGCGATTGATGGAGCGAAGAGGATGTATAAGTGCCCGGCTGCCTGGAGAGAAGCTCTTTCGAGGATTGCGAGGCGATTTACTGAATTATTTTTGGGATTTGCGCTGCTTGGAGTGTTTTCGAGTTTATGCTTGTCGTGGGAAGGAGGATGTTTAGACGATTTTATGTGGTATAGAGCGTACTGTGTCGATTTTAATCAATACCTTTTGGTTGATTTTGATCTTGTTATATTTAACGTTCAAAACATACCCTTATTAAGAATTTCTGCAGTTTCTCTTGCAGCGTTGCTGGTAACTTTTCGCGCCTGACCAAGCAGATTATTTCCCCTTTAATACAATTATTTAAAAATTAAAATTTGGATGGTATTAATCAATATCATTATTATCATCTACGAATAGACATGTTTCTTCCATTTTTAAAAAGAAAATTAGTAACTTTTTAATTTCCTTAGGACACACCATATACATTGTACTTCAATGTATATAAAACATATATTTTTGTTTTTCCCGTTCTAAATTCAAAAAAAAGTTCTTTTTTGAGTAATCCATTCATAATACCTATATATTCTTGAACAAGAATTTTAAATTAACTATAATATTTCTGTTGGGTCCTCTTAATAATAATAATAATAAAATATTAATGGACTTGTAATGATTACTACTGAAACAACGTAATACTGTACATAATAATATAAAGTTTGACAGTGACGAATCATAAATGTAGGATAATGGCTGCAGAAGTTAGTTTCCCAGCAGATTTTTTGAAATTTTGAGGTTATCTTTTAATTCCTTTTCTCTGTCGCTTCGGCGTAGTCGAAAAATCGTCACCTTACTCTAAAGTTATCGTTAGCCAACCTTATTACTATTTACTAAAGAATGCCTAAACTGAAACTGCAGAATTTTGATACTATTTTCTTATTCTTAGAAATTGCAAAATGCCGTTAGGGGGCGCTCAATTAAAAATCTTCTAAAACTTTTAATCAATAGCCATACCACCACTTTCTCGCCGACTGCATCGCCAAATTCTCGCGTCGACTATCACAAGATTTATCGCAACAATTTCTCTCTCTCTCTCTCTCTCTCGGGCACTCCATTATTTTCCAATTATCTCCGACACGCGAAATCTACACTCCCTCCAAAAAAAGGAGTAGAAAAAGTTCTTCTTCCACAGGAAACCGTCTTATCAAAAAAGAAGTCGATCCACAAAGAAAATTCCGCAGGTACAGTAGCTGATCGTCGGCCTTGAGAACAGCCGTACAGCTCACCTCATGAAAAAGTCGGCGCGTAACTTATTGTTGTTTCTCGCGAGCTACTGCTGCAGAGGCCATCGGCGCTTTTCTGCGAGACAGAAAGAAAAAGCTCCGGGAGAAAAAGGTTTATTACGCCGAGACGGTGAAAGGGACATGGCGAGCGGATGGGGTTTATGGTATGCGTGAGAGAGAAAAACGGTAGACGCTGCCTGTGTGATGTGTACCGAGAAGCTTCCGTGTCGGATTCGAGGATCAAGGACGTAATTAGTGGCCGACTGTGAAATGATACATTTTCTCTGCGTCTGGAGTGACTAAACTCTTCGAATATAAATATTACATATTTTCATGTAGAATATTGCTTTCGTTTTTAATCTTCCCATCTGATACGAAATCAACAAATTTTGTTTATTTCGTTAAAAGTATCTCTATATATACTTTAAAGCTAAAGTAAGAACCGTAAAATACGATCACGATGTTTTTAACTGAAAAATTATTCCTCGTATAGCGAATATCTTTTTTCTGTCTATAATGCACAGTTAACATTTTATTCTCTCTAAATCTGAAAGATTGAAAAATTGAGTCATTATTTGCCTCTAAAGGGGTGAGTTTTTCTCTTTCACATTTAGAGAGGTAAGTTCAATATTATTCCATGTTCACATACGTGCACAAATCAATATACTATACATTATCCACTTCCAACTGTATTTTTTACAAACGAAGTAAAAAAGAAAAAAAGTACTATATACATAGTAACTATACATACGTATATACACACCGCCAAAGCTCGTTTAATCGAACACGCGACGCTGCAGTAGAGTAGAGCTCGCACTTCAGAGCCGACGTTTTCTCCCGATTGGTCTCTCAGCTCGGGAAGATCGTAAGTCTTTTACTTTTTCCTCGACGGAGAGAACTCACGTGAAAAGACAGAACTTAATACGTAAGCCTTGAGAGCGTTCAGTTGATTAAACTCGGATTGCCGCCGGAGTCATGCTCTTACGTGAGCTTTTTGGACTTTTCGGGTAAATGTAATGCGTGATGTATAAATATAGCGAGCTTTACGTAATTGTTGCAAATATTTAGACACTCGACTTTCAGTTGTACCACACACATTATACAATCGGCCATAAACTGTAAAATACACCATTTCCGTCCAATTTACAGAAGTTCTAAAGCAGACTTTCATCGCATAAAAAAGAGAAATAGTAAAACACCACGATTTCCTCACAAATGTCATTCTTTAATTTGCCAAGAAAAAACGGTGCTCACTGCCGGTTGCAAAGCCGTGACTATATACACGTGTAATTTCGATTCGACCGAGCCTATGAAAGGCTTCTGTGAATTTAGACGTCGTAATATCGCCTTGGCCGTACCCATAGCAGTGCAATTTTTCTAGCGGATCGTCGCCGTTCAACTATGCCACAAGTAATTATATGACTGGAAGGTAATTGTTTATATGCTGCTGGTGATTATCGGGGCACATCGATGTTGTCACTGAGTCGTGATTCTTACGATACAATGTGTGGTTTAAATTTTTTCATTTGGTATTTTTAATTGTGCATAATAATTCCGACATAAACTTTTCAGAATACTGTTCTCATCTATCTAAATAAAGTAATTAACGATAGGTTGACTGCCTATGATACTTACTGCAATAAAATATTGGTTGATTCCTACGTGATAACTTCCAATGATTTAACTTATTAAAGTATCTGGATATCAAAAGAAAATTTTTAATGTTATAACTATATAGCCTATTGTATCAATTTTTCTGCCAATCTAGGTTTCGAATTATGACTTTGATACGTTTATTGTTTTCTCCATTACATCTTTGGTACATGAACTCATTTATCGAATCACGTTTCGACTAATTAGTTTCTTTCGCATGGTAATCGAATATCGTGGACCAAAAATTATATGAACAAAACGCATTTGTTCATAAAATATATTGTAATAAATAACATAAAAAATTTTGTCAGTTTAGACTCTATCTCTATATTATACTTAATTCGCTGTTTGTATCTGATTAAAAATACTCGTATACAGTTTTTAAAAGCCTTAGAGTTTATCGGCATTAGAAGAGTCATTTTTGTGACGCTCATGAATTGTTAGCTCAGATGAGTTAATTCCGTAATTTAGCTATAACATGTAACATAAGAATAACGAAACTTTGCGCAAGCACGAATCCCACACCCCTAACCCCATCAAAAAAAGGCCAGTCTCACGGCCAACCTTCACACCACGTCAAACTTCTGTAACAATCGGAAAGCTCCAGTCCTCGACGACCACTATACCACCTCGGCGCCAGTCCATTAACTCCGTCGCCCCAAACCGACGAGCGCATCAGCAGCAGAAGCCTCAGCACTATACGTACCAACTCAGTGGTGTAATTCGCAGGGATTCGCGGCTCGACCGCAGAGAGAGAGAGAGAGAGAGAGAGAGAGAGAGAGAGAGAGAGAGAGAGAGAGAGAGAGAGAGAGTGAGTGCGAGTGTGGACTGCTCTCTTCGTCTGGTCGGGACGTACGTGTCGCCTTTACCGCCGAGGATTGACGCGTTGCTCTCGCGCCTGGGTATTATGTTGTCGACGAGCTACGAGGACAGGGAAATTGCGTGTCTCGTGATTGCCTAGCTCTGGTGTATGTATGTATGTATGTATGTATACGTGTGGGAGGGAGGTGAAAAAATTGAATTTTCACGCGGAGGGCTTTTAGTTTGAAGGGAGACGGTCTGCGGCTGATGGTTGAGAATTTTTGGCTGGTGGGGAATATTCATCTATGGATTTATTTTTTCCCATTTTTGGAGAGAAGAAGGATGTTAATTGTGAAGCAGTACTGTAACGGACATTTATTAGATGACCGATCGTTCTAGATTGGTTTTTCTCTTCGTTGTATCTTGTAAAATTATAGTTTGTTTGAGTTGTCTTTAATCTTGCCAATCCATTGGCGCTTCGCTTCCAAACTAACCTTTTTATATAGCAATAAGTACTATATTATTTACATATGAAAGACAATGAAGAGTCGTTCTGATTGGCTGTTCGTTTCCCCGCGCGATCTGTGCAGATGTATGAATTCCTAATCTCAAAAGTGTATATTGAGAAAATATATGATAAAAAGAACGCGTGGAGAGCATCTAATCTCCTTAGTCTCTTAAAACATTTGTGACTCCAAAGCATAACCGACTTACAATCACTTGCTTGTAAAAATCAAATTTAGGACAGCAAGCGCAAGCATAAATGATACTCTTTTGCTCCTACCACTTGTGGAATTTGATATTCACCAGTTTTTAATGCCAGCCACGCATAGGCATAAGCACTTAAGTACACTTTTGTTAACATGGCACAACAAATGAAGTCCACAATAGTCGTTGTACTTACATACATTCAATGTCTAAGGTTACGGGTAAAAATGTTATATTGCCAGATTAGTAGTACAATAATAAAGTTTCAAATTTCCAAGAATGTTTGATGGAAATGGATGTTTTAGTAAACAGTTGTCTTTGTTTAACAATAATAAAAAAATCGATTTTTCCCTTTTTTAAAATCTTTATATAACTATATAATATAACTTTTTATTAAAACGGTTATTTGTAACAAATCGCTCCTCAAATTGTTGCTGTTTTTCTAAAAAAAATGGAAGTAGAAACTTTCATTTTTGAACTTTACATTAAAACCGCGTCTATTGATTATCTGTGTAAGTATAAAGTAATCAAGGAGATTAAAAAAGCAATCGCAATTGATAAGCTTTTATATAGAGATAGTAAAGTTTTAGGAAAACAGCTTTAATTTAAATCCGTTGATTAATAAACGCTCCAATAAAATATAATAAACTTTTTATTAATCAAAAAAAATATCGCAATTTTTACAATCTTTTACTGTTTTAAGAAGAAAAAAAATTTTTATCAGAGCATCCAATTCCAACATATTCCTTTGTAAATTGAAATTTCTCTTGTGTTTGAATTCTACAAATAAGAACATTTTAATTTGATTCATTGAATATCATGAAAAGCCCTTTAACTTATATTTTTTGGTATATAACATAAGAGCTCAATTCCAAATGATCGTGACATAACGACTTAACCGAACGGTCTCGCTAGCTTACAAATAGTGGCTATAAGGTCATTCTAAAATCTGAATGTATGATTATATTGGTACTGTATGTTTATCTAAGTGTGCACAATATGAAGTTTCATATTCGGTGCGGCTGTACTTTGCAAAAAGTGAAATTAAGTCGCTTATACCTATAAGCCACAGATATACAACCGCATGCAATTTGTCAAGGAAAAGTTTGGAAAGGACATTTTTTACAGGCGTGAAATCTTTATATTGTGTCGATTGTTATATATATATATAATGATTATTGCATATCAGATCTATTAGTGTTCTTCCCGCTTGTACAATTTATATAAAAAAAGTACCGAGAACATTCTCAATTTTAGCTATATTAATATTATTTTCTATCGTGATTTGTGCCCAGTAATATTATATATTCAATAATAAGACTGTGCGTATTATAGATTTCCGGGTCCATTTAATTTGGTTAATTCTAACTAGTCAAGGCTCACCTTGACAACGTTTATATTAATAATGCAGATTTGAATTTCTTTATGTAATTTCTGAAAATTTTTATTATATATATAAATTTTCAAATTATTGCTGATAGTTAACATATAATTAAAAAATAGGCAAATACAATGTCTTGTAATGTCTTGTGCAATTCCTACATGAAAATCTAAAAAAAGTTGGAACATCTTTGAATCATATCTTTTGGGGAATTCCTGGTCATCAGTACGTCTAAATCTACATGTACTTCTAATGCATATATGTAAAAAGCGTCCTCCAAAATATTTCTCTAAAAAATGTCGATACGACTACTAGTATCTATATATTTTCGTAATACGAGATTAACACTTTATCTAAAATTGTATGCAAATATATGAATATTAGTCAGATTCGAGGTATCTTCTTGTTTTTATTTTGTGTGGGGCCGCGTTCGGCATCTGTATATAAAAAGGTGAGTAGCACAGTGTTGTACCATTCATTCTTCAGCCATACTCGGCAAAAGTCAGTGAATTCCTGGAAGTTTCAAAGTCTTATCATGAGGTCCATCGTACTCAGTGTTCTTTTGTGCACTTTCTGCATCCATCAGGTATTAAATCATCAATTTGTCATTGAAAATCTTATAACTAATTAATTAATTTTTTATTATACTGTTTGAATATTTTTGCACATCATGGTAAAATCTTTTTTTAAATAAACTATATAATATAATTCGTGTAACCCATGCACGATTTTTGTGAGTTTGAGCCCTAGAAAGCAAGCCTAAAGTGCTGCTTTACAGACTAGCGGACAGAAAAGTATACTTTTTTGTCTGCTATTCTAAAATACGGTCTATCGCGAAAATCGCTACATTTTTGCCAAAAATATGGCCCGCATGGACTATTTGACCTTATGTAGTTGTAGTATCTCGGGTTGCAATCGTCCTCGCCTTCTGCTTGGGCTAACTCGTCTTTGACTTGTACTGCATACTCCACACTCGGTCTAACAAAACCCATTTAAGGTTGTTATATACTATACTATTTTAACAAATGATACACTAAGTTAAGATTTGTGTTAGACCTTCTACTATCATACTTCTTTATAAAAAAATATGATAATAGAACCTCTAACACAAATCTTAATATACTCTGTATAATTAACTATATTTATTAACTGATATTTACTTTTGTGACAGGGTTACTCTCTGTCTATTCCCGAGCCTATCTCAGAGGCAAATAGACACCACGCAGAGTGTCTTGCAGAACAGAAGCTTGATCTCAGCGTTTTTGGTATGAATTTTTAATTTAACAATAAATTGTACGGTAACCGGGGTGACTTTGTGCCCATATCGTTTTATGGAACTTTACAGACTATAGAAAATCAATTCGATATGTCTCTATTTTGAATGTTAAATAACAAAATGGACATGCATCAATTTTATTTCTAGTCTTTGTGAAACCATAATGAAAACTATATTAGCACAAAATCACCCCGATTTACGGTAAAAAAAATAATTTCCACAATATCAACATTTGTATATTACTTTGTACATTACTGAAATCACAGAAGTCAATCAGGTGTCGAATTTCACGTCTTTTTGAAAGGACTATTTTTCTTTAAACCGTTTGTATTTACTTCTTATATTACATATTTATATATTTCATATTTATATAACTATAGGTGCTTCCAAATGGAGTGACTTTGATAGAAATGATCATTTCGGTGACCTTGCGACTTTAGAAGAAAGTAAAAGAAATGCCTTGTTAGGTTGCTTGCTGCAACGCAGAATGACTGGCCCGAGTATACCACCAGTAGTAAGAGTCCTATTTCAAACTATGATAGCAAGTGATTTTTAAACCAATTTTATTCATGATTAATATAGATACGCCAAACGGAAGATGGTACATACGAATTCGCGGACGAATTCCCTGATATAAAATATTTGAGGAAGACTTGCAAAGGTAATGTAGTAGATGTCTCCAAATACTTTGTCATATTACATAATTATTAAATTAATTATATATATAACATCTTTTTATAGAGTACGAGCATGATGTTAACAAATATGCAGGATGTTATTATAATAATAATAGATTCCAAAAACCTTCTAAGATGGAATAAACCAATACACCTATTCGAATAATATATTATAGAATAGTCAAATAAAAAAATGACGCTTTTAAAAATGTTATTATCAATTTATTATCAATTTATTTATGCAATTTGCATGACAATTATTTACTTCTGTAATGATAATTAAAATTTCTTCCGTGATCACTTCCTTAAAATGCGGGAAAATAAATAAACACTTAATTGACAACTGCCTAATTCTATTATATTTATTAATCCAAAAACAAAACGCATTCCTTTTATAAATTTTTTTCCATTTTTTTCCATACTACGTTTTCTACTTTGTTAAAATGTGTGAGTTACTATTTTTATTTTAACGTACAAAGGCTTATTTGTCATCGCGTTTAAGACATAAAATATTTCCAAGATTCATTGATCCGTCATGTTGAAAGTGTCTATCCGTATAGAGGTCCCATATAATATCCATGTTAAAATTAAGAAATTGACAAAAATATTCAGTTTTCCATATATGTAGAAATCCATAAAACATATTCAGTTAGCTGGCACTTAAAAAATTAAGTGCTACATCTCTGAGGCCTTTTTCTTCGTATTCCAGAAGCTATTTTAGAACATTATAGTATAATAGTAATCCTGCAAACTCGGCCTCGGCACACCTTTTTGTGGGCCATTTAAATTATTCGAATAGTAGTTGTTGTTAAACGGTATGTACTTATCATAGTACGGGAAAAAAGATTTAATTAAAAATGGTCGCTTTCAGGTTAAAAATTGTCTATGGTTAAAAAACGGAAAAATTACGAAACTAACGAAATTTTCGAAGTTATAAGAACCATAACCACTTTAAATTGTCAAAAAAAATTGATTTTTATAATAATAAATAATTTAAATTGTTTTAAAAAAAAGTTAAAACTATTAAATATACTCAGATACAATGTAAAAAATCTCTTCAAATGCCAGAATTTATAATTTTAATTTTTGCAGTGTATTTATAGACTATTTAAGATATGGGCATTAAATACATATAAGTTTGCCATGAACAAGGGAATTCATGTTAAAATATTATTCAACAATCCTTTATATACAAATCATAAGCTGTAAAAAGCCTAAAATATTTACAGTAAGTAAAAATTATTGTTAGTTATTGTTTTGAATTTTTGAACGGTCAATCTGGAAAACCTCGTAGGAGAAAGTAGGCAATTTTATTCTCTTTCAGAAATACGAGTACTATTGTTGAATTTATAGTATACATTATATCATTAAATCCTATTAATATACAGTTTTCAATTTATAGTCTCAGAAGTGCAGTTAAACAATGGTTACTTTTCGAATACTCTGAATGCCCCACAAGAAGATGTGACAAGCTCGATTCCAAATAGCCTCTAGGATACGAAGAAAAAGGTCCCAGAGATGTAGCACTTAATTTTTTAAAAGTAGGTTTAGTCCGCTAACCAAATGTTTTTTATGGATTTTTGTATATATCGCTGACCTTTGTGAAGTTTGCTAATGTCGGTGAGTATCTAAGCACCGTTGGTTGAAGCTTTATTATAGCAGCAAGAAAAATTCGAGATAGCACACTCCCTCATCTCGAAGAGGAAAATGTTTGCAAGATGAAATCTGTATATGTTGTTGGTCTTCTTAACGATTGTAATAACAAAACTACAATTCTTAACTTTAGCTTGTACTTGATAATTGTTATTTAAGGGCTTCACGCTTTTCGTGTAACACGTACATACACTTTCGTACATACACTTTCGGATTCATTCAGCTGATTTTAATTAACTGATGCTGATATTAATTGGTTTTTGTGCAATTTACAAGTAGTACAGTTTGTAAATGCCAATTTTATACATTTATTGAAATAACTTCTAGTCGATGAAATATTGAGAAATAGTAAGTAAAAAGTTTACACATTTATTAGATTTAATCTTGTGGGAAACTCCCAACTGCTCGTCGCGCTGTAGTCATTGTATATGTATTGATGTAACTGTAAAAAAATGACCTATAAACGATGACTCTAAAAAAGCCGATACCACTATTATTCATAGGTTTTCGTAACATAAGAGTAAGGTTATCGGTTCGCGATGTCTTCTTATTTATATTATGTTGTTTGTTACCGCTTTGGCAGCTATATATAAATAGTTAAGAAACATAGTCTTATAGTCCCTGTTCATCATTCATTCTGCAGTCTCAGACGGTACAAGTCAGTGAGTTTCTGGAAGATCAAAAATCTCATCATGAAAGCTGTTATGTTTAGTGTTATTTTCTGTATATTCTGCATTCATCAGGTATGAAATTATGAATTTGTTGTGAACGAGAAATCTTGTATGGTTTGTGTATTTTTCATTAATTATTATAACTGAGATTTTCTGATATGGTAGTGTTATTCTCTATCGCTTCCCGAGCCTGTCCCAGACGTTTATAAAAATCACGCAGCCTGTCTTGCAGAACAAGATCTTGATCTTAGTGTTTTCGGTATGAATTTAAAATTAAAAATTCACCGTATGAATCTCTAGAATATGAACTTTAAATTATAAAACTGTTATATATTGCTTAATTAATTCAAGTCCGATGCTATATGAAATTTTGCTTTGTGTTGTTAAAAAGACGACTTCTAGATATCTGTGCTTATTTACTTTATATTTACGCTTCTAGGTGCTTCCAATTGGAATGAATTGGATAAATACGATCATTTCGCAGAGCTTAAAAATCTAGAAGAAGGTAAAAGAAATGTCTTGTTAGCTTGCCTACTGCATCACAAACCATTATATGGCATAAATTTACAAATTGTAAGAATAATATTGTAAACAATGATTGATTATTTTATTCTTAAACCAAATCTAATAATATATATATGTAATTAATATAGATACACAAAAAGGAAGATGGTACATATGACTTTAATGCCAAATACATTCATGAACACATAATAAATACTTGTAAAGGTAATATAATATAGATATCTGAAAATACTTACTCTCTTATAATTATTAAATTAATTCTATCTATATTTAATATTTTTTATAGAGTACGAACGTGACCTGAACAAATTCGCAGGATGTTATTATAATAATGAGAAATTTCACAGACCTGGTGGTTTTGAAAAGAATGAATAGTTTAACCTGGTTTACGCATAGCAATTCGAGAAGAGTCGCCCAGTATGACTACCTATCACTGTTTGCTGCACAACTTTTTTTTTGATGCGATCAAAAATTTAATTTATAATTTTGATGTATTTTTTATATCATCATCTATGTCCGAAAAACTGATCCATCATTTAAAAAAAGTTATCTGCGTAAATATAATACATTAGTTTAGAAGCAAACATTGTTTCCCAGTATTGTTATTTTTAGCTATTATTCGGCAGAAATATTTACTGACTCAAAAAAATTAACTTTTTTTTTTAATTTGATCAGTAAACATCCCTGGTAGAAAAAAGTCTATTTAAAATGGTCGTAAAGGCAGAAACTGCCTAAGTAAAATGTAAAAAACTATTGACATTTTACGTGTTCAAAAATTTGCCATTTCTTACATATTTTTCATGTGAGAGAAGTGACTCTGTTAGGACCCATGAAAAATAGCCAAAACCTATCAATTATAAATACTCATGAAAATTTCTTAAAAAATGCGCACTTCTTAGGCACTATCAATGTTGATAATTATTTTAAAAACAATAAATTAATTAAACATCAGTGCACCTATATGTTTATGTTATTAAACGTTTTATTTTTTTTAATTTTGTAATATCGTGCATCAATAGTATATAGCATATGATTATATAAGATATACGTATAGCTATAAGTACTATACAGTCGTAGGTATAATACATATTTGAATTATAACCTAACCACGTTGCTGTTCTAACGGCTGCTCCAAAACGTGTTTGCTCCGAAATGAACGGTTGATTTTAACTTATCTCTTCTATTATAATATTTATACCACTCTAACCTCAAAATGCAAACTTTAATTGCAATTTTCGGCTCTCGTGGTATAAAATATCGTATAAGACTGTTGTGGGAGGTGTTTTTCTACCTTGCTCGATTTTCTCACTCGCTTCGCTTGTGCGAAAAACCTCGAGCAAGGTAGAAAAGCAGATCCCACAACAGTGTCATAATGTACTATAAAATCAATTAAAAGTATCTTAGTTCTTTGTATTTTTTGACCATTTTTATTGGACTTTGCGTAGCTACGTCTTTTTATTCAATCAATTATCTTAGTAAATAAATGTTCAATAAATAGGTAAGAATAATTGACACAGGAAATGGTTACTAACTAAGTTAAAAAGCGTTTCATTCTGCATCAGAAATGGCAAAGAAAACTGTACAGTTCTTAGATTCATAAATTAATAAATGGCCAGTACGTGGGTTACCGTTTCTACCAGGGTAGTAGTATATATAGTACAGTAACAGTAATATACTAAAGTAAAATGAAAAAGAAATCAATTTTATTATAAGGCAATTCACATGACAATTATTGACTTTTCTAATTATAATCTAAAAAGACTTTTAAGATCAGTTTTTATGAAATGCAAGAGAATAAAGAAATACTCAGCTGATACTTGTTTTATTTAATGTATTTATCAAACTAAAAATACATTTTTTAAATACGTGTATATAAAAAATACGTATTTTTGTGCTTAAAGATTCTATTATTATTAAACTTCCTCTAGAAGATAGATATTTTTTTATTAATATAAATATGCGTTAGGTAAAAGGTAATTTTTTTCGTTCATAGAAAATCAACACATCCATCATACCAAGCACACGATCATTGTCGTCCCTTGCTCTCCAAAAACTAATAAACGTAGCGATAAATCAGCTGTATTAATTACACCACAATAAATCGTGACCGGACATTCAAACAAAGATCTCAAACCCCCAATACACCCGCAACCAATTTTTCCCCACTTAAAGCTCGATCAGCTCACGTCTGATGACATATCAACCGAAAGGATTACCAAAAAGTCATCTCATTAACTCACGCCCATTATCAAACGTATAAATAACTCATCTTTTAACCCTCAGGGCGCATTACTTGAAAAGGGCTTTTACAGCCCCTTCGCCGCTGCAGTAACATTTGGATGCGACTACTATACCGCGGGTGAGTTTACAGTCGCCATAAATTTCGCTCCACGACTAAACGATCTCGATTCCCGAAATTATAGCGACCACAGAGGGTTGCATGATTGCATTTTTCGAATTGCGCGACGCTCGGCTCGGTAAACAGCGATTTGTGTGGTTCTGGATATGTGATAAAAACGAGATTATACGGCTGGGAATAAATTCAACGGGTCGTTTATGTATGCACCGAGTATAAATAGGGGAGGATGAGGTCAATTCAGCTTTTTTTTCTTTGATTTTTATTTTCGCCGTCAATCAATAATTAATCGCGCCAACAAATAGCAGGTCAAACTAACTAAACAAATGTGTACGAACTCGTTTTCAAGTAAAGCAGTGAAATATACAGAACTGAAAAAGAACTTCAGCTTCTATACGAAAGCATTCCCAACTGCAGGTGGTGAATTCGTATAGCGAATACTATATTAGATACTCAATGTCTGATAACGCAAACGGAAAACGGACTAACAAAAGGCAAAAAAATCGCGAAAAAAGAGTAAAATTACTAGATATTGAAGATTCATAATTTTTTTTACTATATTTTCAAACGTAAATACTTTCTTAACTAAGCGACCGTTTACCGTACTTTGATCCTAGAAATATTAATTTTCTTAGAAATAAAAATATCTAAAACTCCATATAAAAAACACGTATTTCGAATTTGCAACAAAAGGACTGAACAAATTGGCTCCTAACTAGTAAAAATCGTACGACTGTAGGTAGGTAAATTTAGCATACCATTTAACCTACCATAGAGGCATCAAATGATTGCCAAATACGAAATTGTCCCAACGATAAATTCATTCGTAATATATTTGAAAAAAAAATCAAACGAGATTATAATACAAAGTATGTATCTATCGATTCTTTCGAAAAACCTTAATCCATATCCATGACTCAAAGTGCGATCGATGAAGCCCAAAAAAGTCGTACACCTGCATCCCCATATGCTTCTGTCAGCTTTTATACACAGAAAACCCGAAACCATCAATTTTTTGACGCGAGCCCCTGCACAGCCGCAAAAAGTGCGTTAGGTCACGTGCGCCGCGTAAGTACGTGCTCCCGACAATGAGCGCCTTCTGCGCCACTTCGACGCTCGGACTATATATATATATGAGTAGAATATGAGACAGACGCTTTGCGGTGGAGTGTATATACACACGTACACGAGCGGAGAAGCATATTGCACTTGCACAAGTCGCACGCGCCTGGTGTCGACTTTCTGCGGATGATGTGGCGTATAGTCGCATAATACAGATGATGGAATTTTCTGCATATGCTTAAAGTAACGGTCGTCCAGTGTATGGTTGTTATTCCGAATGAATTTTACAATTAGAAATCCAAAACCTCTTGAGTTTCAACACGGCACAGAGCGACAAACCAATTCCGAACAAACGTATACCAGTTGTCATCCGTGTACACAGCTCTAAAGTGTCGTACGTACGCACGAGAGCGCGTTATATTGCCGTAATCCCGGAGTGAGCGCACGCGCGCGTAATGCGTATATGTTAATGCAGTGAGACGCGGTGCGTGTGTGCAGCTGTGCTCGAGAAATCGTGTCGTCGCCGAGGTATGGAGTGCGTAGCATAGGCTGGAAACGGAGTGAAGTGCTCCGTTGCTGATGGAGAGACGTTTTGCGGCTGCGGTGTCGCGCGCGAAATTTTAATGGATCCTGAGAGGCGCGGGCGGACGGAATTTCGGATTTAGGGGATTCCCACGTTTGGAGGGGTGTATACTTTTGGGGGCTTTGCTGATTTCTGGTATTCGTGATAGATATAGCTTTCAAATTTAAGACATAAATCGAATCTGGGTTACCGTAGGAAGAAATTCTTCAGTTAAATATTTTATCAAAATTTGAAGTTATTATATCGAAATATATTGTTAATATATCCTCGCTTCCTACATACAGTGAAACCTGTGTTTCACAAACGCCAATCCCGAAACTTTATTTTCACAAGAAAAAGAATTGATGTTTGTTGCATCCAAATTTTCATACTATTCTTTAATATATCGGAATTCGTTAATATAATATAAAAATTTGATATTATTATATCAAAAGACGATAATTTTTTTATATAATATTCACGTTAGATCACAATATTATAATGTGTTTATATCACTTACAAATGAAAGAATGTATATTACTGAATGTTAGCTAAAATATCATTCCGTCAAGCCGAACGAATCAACCCGAAATCCCGCATTCCAAACGCATCCAGACGTCGAAATCATAGAGAGAGCAACAAACCCACCGAAGCTCTCTCCGCTAGATTATAATAACATCCCGGGCCGTTCCACACACATAACACACGTTACACAGAGAGCAGCATTATCGGCTCGCACTACACTCTCACCTGCGCTGCACATATCCCCCGCCCACGCACACAAATCAAATCCTCGCTAACACCTACACACACACTGCAGCATCAATCGTCTATTCGCAAACGCGTTATCCCGCCTCCGGTGAATTCCCTCTGCGGTAACATGGGTGTATATGTATATATAAGGTATGTGTGTAACGTAATATACTGCCGTCGCGTGCATCCCTGAGTTCATGTACGCACACCTGTGCCGCCGCCGCTGCGGCGTTGGTGGCCTTTACGAGCTGTGGATCTTTTTTTTTGGAAGGTGCTTCTGTTTCAGAAAAGTGTCTTCATTCTTATATACGTTGATGATCGCAGCTCTGGGAATTAAGGATTGTGAATTTTTATGTTTTAATTGTCCAGTGGTGACGACTTGTTATTATCGTCATACTATGCACGCAAGTATATTGTAGATAGTCATCGTGTTATAAATAAGTATGTATTTGAATGTAAATTGCCTGCCTATATATACGCAGGCGGGTCTATAGCTGTCATTAATGTTCTTTACATAATGTTTTTACTATACCCGTCTGTATGTTATGATTCGTTTTATAGAATTACACACGTTTAGATCTTGTTTAGAGATACGTATATTAAAGGTGTGTACGTTATTATAGCTGGTAAAAACTCGAATTTGTATAAAAAGTGAAACCACTCATCAAGTATATATAGTGTCAAATTATTATGGGTTATAACTGTGAAATGGTTTCAATTTTTTTCTCTCTCTATATTCCCAGCTGAATATACCTGTAAATAATTACACATCCACTCCAATTTGAATCCCATTATTCTAATCATCAGATGTGAGGTATATACAATCGGAAACGAACGTTCACCTCGCTTCATCAAATTCATTCACCGAATGTGAGCTTCATTTCCCCTCACTCGTACAATACATACACACGTCGACTCGAAAAATAATCGATTCCACCGAAAACTGAAACATACACGGGTACAACACACGCGAGCCACAGAAAGAGAGAGAAAGAAAAAAAAAGAATTGAGTCAGCAGGCCGTAAGTCCGACAGACATGTAACGCGGTTTCTACGCGTATGTCGTTTTGAATGAATGCACGCTCGAGCTATTGAGATTCAAAATTATTTAAAATTGAACTTATAATTAATTATTTATCCGAGTGATAAGAAAAAACTGTCATGTACAACTGAGAATATTAATTTCGCGCGAGGCATAATTATGGAAATCATATCTAATTAAACGACACTAACATATCTATTTTTATCAAGCATACAAATCGATGCTCCAAACCGCCATTATAACTAAACATTGTCCAATGTACACACCTCATCGATTCCTCAAAAAAGCCCACCATCCAAACAACAGAAACCCCCATACAACATAAAGAACACAAAGTCCACTCCACTCTCTCTCACACGTACATATATGTATAAAACAGCAGCCAGCTCTCCGCGCATGCGCGCCCCACTGCGCGCGGCTCGATTCAAACGTCTCGCGTGGGTGCGATAGAGACGGAGATATTCTCTCGCGACTTTCAGCCGGGCCGAGCCGCTCCGCCTCGCAGTATCCTCGCGAGCGTCGCCGCGGCGCCGTCGCGACTTTTTTTTCTCTTCAACGCAGTCTTTGCTGTACACACGCACACAAGCCGGTACTTAGGTGCGCGACTGTGAAGGAATATAATCCGGTCTTGTATGATTATCGTATGGACGTCCTGTGCGATTTCTGTTATCATCTTCTGGTGACTTTGTATTGTATGCGACGATTTTATCATACATATATATACATAGGATTTGCAATAAGACTGCATAGTGTGCATTAGTTTGAGTTTTGATTTTTTTTGTTGTACAATATACACACACATATCGGCGAGAGACTGTGTGTACGATTACCCCTGTGTGCTGCCGCTCCATGGCAACGCGGAGGAGCTGCCTTTACGCTGGAATACGACGGTATGAGGGCTTTTTCTCTTTTGACTTTGTTGCTCGCAAGGATGATGCTGCTGCTCTGAGTCACTTTAATCGTAGAGTATTATACGATTTTTCGAGGAAACGATCTGTCTTCCTGTGCGTTTTTTTTTTTTTTTTTTTTTGACTTGTGGAATGATTATGTGCGTTACGTGAAACACACTTGGCGAACGTAAAATTTTCGTAATCGCAACGTCCTACTTTTTATTTGTCTCCGTTAGCCGTGAACTAGACTTGCAGTGTTGCACTTTTACGGAGTGAAACCTCATCCCGAGGAATTTCTTCGCCGATGCTGCAGAGGCACCTTGTTTTCTTATAAAAAAGTTGCGTATATGTCCGTCAAGCGTAATCCGAGTTTCATATGTAAAATATCTGCCTATTTTTAGAGTTTTCGTGTTGTGCGAAGCAATTAAAGGCCGCGAGAGAAAAAGTGCAGCAGGCAACGTATAATACGTAAGCAAACAAAAGGAGAGTTTATTTGAGCGTAACAGCAGGTGCCAGGCGCTCACTGGTACATCCGTTTTTAACTCTTTTCATGACTTTTCTCGCGTGTGTCGATGCACCCAAGAAACTGTGTTTATAGTCTCTTATATATATATACATAAATTCAAATAATCGGATAGAGATATATAATACTTGTCTTCTTTTACGCTGACGGCGATTTTTTCCTCGCCGCTTGAAAGCCGATCGCCAAGACTGAATTTTAATGACGACTCGCGCGCATTGTCTCTCTCGTCGAGGTTAGTGGTGTATATATCATGTAAACATATATATACGACTTATCGTCGAGAAAGCGTCGTCGCTGCACATTATAGTGCGTACAGACGAAATATTTCGAATATAATATCGAAGAAAAATTAGCGCGACATAAATTCGTCTCATCGATACCTCACCATCACATTTATTACACGGAATCCTCTAATAATAGGAGATCAATCCGAACGTATATATATATGTAACACACGTGTGCACGTGATTTGTCTCCGAAAAGAAAAGCAATTCCGCGCGTTTGTCTGCCGCTTTGTTCGCGTCATCCTTTGGGATACGCGTGTGTATATGCTTCGGCAGAGAGAAAACTTCTCGAGAAAAGAAAGCGGGCTGATTTAAAGTTCGAGAATACGCGAGCTGCCGCGCATATAAATATCGCGCTGCAACCGCGAGAGAGAAGGGCTGTTTACGGCAGCTTATACATTCGAAATTGCCGCCGATTCGAGTGTGATAGGTCGTTAGCGTCCATTATTTTAATGATAGAGAGGCTTCGTCACGTTGTTGTTGTATATTATAGGTGAAATTTGGATTGTGTAATGTACAGGGATATTTCATTAGGATAAAAGCCAGATACGTCGATCTCGAAGTAGATTTCACTTGAAATCGAATTGATATTTTTGCACAAACGATTCGTATATAACCATAATTGAATCAAAGTTGCAGCAGCGCATGACCATATGCGCGTAACGAAAGCGTGAAATATCACTTTTCACGAGTCTGGCCATACGTGACTCTGACAAATCCTACCGATGCCTCGTGCGAGTTTACATATTACAACGCGCCATTAAGAAAATTAAAAGGACTTTTTTTTTATTTTTACGTTACGTCATTGTTGCTTATCACTTCGCGTAATTGTATTATTTATTGAACCAGAAATATTCGAAAGCAAGGCTGCTGATCAATGAAATAATCATCCGTTTGATTGCAAATTTTAATACCGTCGCGTGACCGTCGAGGACTATCGTATAAATGCGTGAAAAATTCCATTTACGGATATACGCATAAAGTTTCATCGGAATAAGGTTAACGCGAATAAATAATCTCATTATACCCATTTACGGCTTCAATCCGTTCGCATTAATTTCGAGACGAATAAAATCAATTTACCGAATACACTTTTAATCTAACTAAAATCCTCGACTCGGACGTTCGCTCCACATGTGTCGCGATAAAAAAAAAGGGTTTTAAAAGAGCCTCGCTTAAAAAATCGTCTTCGACGAGTCCGTACACGCGCAAATCCCGTTCCAGATCCTCGACCGAAAAAAGCGAAGAAGAAGAAGAGCAGCAGCGCGTTATGTAAAGAAAAATACATACCATTGAAATTCATACTCACGCGCGAGTTTAACTGTAAAACTGCGTTCGAGAGTAACAATTATATATGCGTTGTGCAACGTTAATTTTCAGCGTTTTCCTTCGCGGCTTTTATTTTCGCGAGATTCTATGTATATATCCCTGGACTTTCACTGGACTATTTTTGAGATATGTGATAATACGTCTGCTGTGTCGGTATTATACACAAGCGTTTAAGTAATTATCTCGCATGAAATTGCTGAATACGGGCTATTGTGGAATTTTATTTACGGCGAATTTTTTATCGAAATCCGTATAGCGCCAAAAATACTAGTAGCTTTTATATATATATATATATAGTAAACTTTTAAAATCGCAAACTTTACGTTCCAGTATACCGTGTCCTTTGATCTCTAGCGAAGCAAATTAACATCGCTGGAAATACATCGAGACGTGGCGCTTCTGTAACGAGTTGCACGTATATATACATACCGTCAGTGGATTTCCAGCTTCATCATATAGCGAGAGACGAAAATCGTGACTTGAACATTATACACGAGCTTGTATATATAGTAGCTAAAAATAGATACCTGTCCATTAGGTTTATGCACTCGTATACATATACATACACTCGGCATTTCTTATCAAGACAAACTTTCTCCTTCGAGACATGGTTCAATCGCTGTAACTATATACAGCTCGTATATATACACCTCGAAAATGTGAGCGAAGTAATTTTTTTTTTATACGATCTAATATATAAAGTGTTGTATATCTTTAGTGTCACGAGATTTCAATTGACGCGATCGATTATGGCCGACCTTGGGTCTCTCTAAAGAAAGTAAATTTAGACGAAACATTTTCCCCCCCAAAAAGCGCAGACGCGAAGTTTATTTACCCTTTACTTTCTCCAAAAACCCGCGACGCTTGTATAATAATACTCCCGAGATTAAAAGAGAAAAACAGAAGTGAGGATCGCTCGGCTGTTTATCGGTTTCCCTCCTCTCACCATATGACGTCATGTTTTCGAACGGTATACATATATATACACGCATTAGTCAGCGGCTTCCGCGTTTCCGCTGTGTTATAGAGTCTTCTCGATATCGACGACGGCGACAAAGCCATCGAAATGTGCCTCCCGTATAATCCAATTTAATTAACTGAATTCGTGAACGCGAAAGAGATTGCAGCCGTACGACTGTGCGGTTTCTTTTTTTTCTTCAGATATGTGTATATATGGAGAAAGAGAGAGAGAAAGAACGATTTATTTTATCGTCGGAGATTTTGCGCGGAGAAATTTAATTCTTCGCAAGAGAGAGAGGAGGTATATGTAGTAATAGAATCAAAGTGTTATCGGTCTGTTTTTCGAGATACGCAGTCGAAAACGGAAACTTGCGTGCGCTGTCTGCCGGACGGAAAAAATTTTTATTGCCTTTTAATATGTTTATTATTTACTATCGCGACAATGTGCATCATGCGACAGACACTCGCGCAAATATTTCTGTTAGTCATACGTACACGTTTCGATCCTATTGTATTATTTTAAAATTCTGAATTCGGATTATGTAACGCTTGCACTGCACGTGCTGTATATAATTAAAACATTCACCTATATGTACCCGCGTATTATTCACGTTGATTTTTTAAGATAAAATAACCATTTGCCTAATGTTCAGTCGTTGACGATAGAATATCTTGTTAGGAAAAAATATGTTTATTTCTTAACTCCAAAAATTAGCCAAAAACTAGCCAATATATCGTTAACGTTTCTATCAGGTGCTGATTTATCATTAGTAACGCACTAAAAAAAGACGGCATTTATCATCATTTTCCCGTAACTGCATTCATACTCTTAGAGAATGACGCACAGCAGCGTCGTCGCATATATAAAATGACATTCAATAAAGCCAGGCCTTAATAAAAGAAAAGTCCCTCCATGGAAAAAAGCTCTCTGAGAATTTATGACTCAATGGCGCGCTGCAGGCTTGTACAAGACACGATTTTCGTCGTCTCTATGTACGATGGCATATATATATCAAACTCCGTCACGAAAAATCTGGCGGAAATGTGGCTGCATTCCGGAGAGAAAGAGCGCTTCTTTTTTTCGATGAATATAGCTTCCGGTCAGTCGGTTTTTGCGCCGAGGTGATGTAATCGCGTTTGCTGAATTAATACAAGAGAAGTAGCTTGTATATTCTAGAGGTGGGACGAGGCTGATGTGGAACGATTTAACGCTTCCTTCGTGAAGTATAGTCTTTTATTTTTGAGAAGATTGGATTTTGTTGTGATAGTATATAAAATAGAAATTTCCAATTCGAATTGCGATTCTTATTCCACGATTTAAATTTATTACGCATCTACGATTGTAAAATTCCGCTTCAAGATTCACTGATAAATCTTGCAGATATACTCTGCGAGAAGAATTTCCTCGACTGTAACCATCTGCTGAACTTGAAAACGCCTTCCCCGAAGTTCCTCTCGAGCTTTCGCGTCTCACTGCTCGCAAAAAGCACCAGTTCGCGCGACGCTACTTGCTCTTCGAATTCGCGGAATGGAATTCCATCGACTGAGCAACTCTCGCGCGTTAAAGGTGAAATACGCGGCTCATATTCGCGCAAAGTGTCTCGCGGGAAGTATCGTAAAAATTCAACGACGTTTACTACTGCGCCTATATATATGCGTGCGTGTGTGCTGCAGAGTTTATATATATATATATACTATACAGAAGAAGGTAATTGCTGAGCTTTTGAAGACCGTTATAGAGCGGATTTTTGCCGAGTTTATAGTCGTACGTTACATTGGATTGGGGTTTATGTGTATCGGGGAGATTCAGAACGGAACGATGCTAATCTTGTTTATCGATGCGCGTATAATTTGCGTCTGAGTTGTGGATCGCGGTTATATGCGCTTTTTGTAAAAAATTCAAGCTTGGTTTTCTTGTATCGATTCGACGACGGCGTCAGGTGTCGAATTGCCGTCGTAGAAATGTGATAGTAAAATTGAGGTTATGTGCGTACAAGTATAGAAAATGGATTCGAGAAGCAGTTTAGCTTGGTTTTACGAGATGTTCCATGCATTTTGATCAGGTTTTTCGTTCGACCGGGCATTTTATAGAAATCCGACGTCTGATCGCAGCCTTCGAAAAATAGCTTTCGATTCGTCGAAAAAGAAAATGTGTAACCTTGAATAACCTTTGATTTCTTATCTAAGATCAACTCCTTTGCAGCTCGAAGAATCATCTCACAGCACGCAACCTCGTAGTCGCACACAGCCAAGAAAAAAAAAGAGAAAACGTCGCGTCCTTCGACATCGGAAGAAAGGAACGTTCGCTCGCGCCTCATCGTCCGAGGAAACCATGCATAGAACATAGTACACGTGGGTAGTCACGCGATTACAAAAGATCGCGGAAGAGGAAAACACATGCGGGTGCATTAGACATCGCTGTGTGTCGTCGATCCATTGACTGAATCATTACTGAATGATCGTAATTAGCCGTTATGATTATTTGTGGATACACGAAGTGCGGATATATCACGGGTAGCGCTTTTGTTGAGTATGTGTACCCTCGTAGGAGGTTAACGATAAGTTAGCTAATTACAAGACAAATTAAAAAGCTAATTTATCGCTAAGCTCCTACCAGGGCAAGAGGGTATAATTTAGTAGATTATTTGGATGGCGAATTTTGCGCATGCGATGTTTATATGTTATTGGGAATTTCGAGAAAACGCACATCACGTTTGAGTCACGTAACGCCATGAGTGTAGTTATAGGTGGAAGAAAATAAGCAAATTTTTGGCTTGTTACATGCAAATGTAACCTCTAAATGTACGTATATACGCTTTCTTACAGTTGAATTTCGCGTTCAAATTTTTAACAGTATTACTTAATATTGTAGGATCCAATCGGACGAGTGAAAGTGTCCCGAAAATGCAATGAAAAGTAATAGGTAATAATCAATCTAGAAACGGAAATGTGTTCTAAAATCTCAAAGATTTTTGTACTTTAAATAATTTTTCTGAAACTATTAAACGTGCCTCTACGTATCACGTAACTTTCATATAACTTAATTAGCTCGTTTCAGCGCCCTCTGACGAATTTCCCATCGATCCAACTGCCTTGCCACTTTATGTAAACCTACCTAACCTCAAAAGCTACATAATTTATTCTTTATCAATCAGTACATAACTATTACTATCATTCGATTAATATAAAAAAGTGCATAATTTTTTGTACAATAAATCATAAAAGCAACCGATCACACTTTATTGTTGGCAATGCTTGCGCGCGAAATTCAAAAATAAAAAACTCAACAAGTGTAAACTCCGCGCAAACAGCGATAATTCCGTTCCTTCCACCACATCTCCTTCTCCAAAAAAAACAGTCTTCCCAAAGCCACAAGACGCTATAGTATATCGCGATCAGCGCGTGTGCGCGAGAATAGACGCGGAATTCGAGAAATCTAATTTCGCGTCGCATCGCGCTCGGTCCTGAAATAAAACGACGAGCAAGACGCGACCGCGTGTTACGCGAACCCTCTCTTTCCCTTCTATACTTTCTTTTTGCTAGTGCGTATATATATATACGCTCACTCGTGCGAAAAGCGCGAGTCGTCCTTTGTTCGCGTTCTCTCAAGAGAGAGAGAGAGAGAGAGAGAGAGAGAGAGAGAGAGAGAGAGAGAGAGAGAGAGAGAGAGAGAGAGAGAGAGAGAGAGAGAGAGAGAAAGGGACGGAGTGTAGTCTTTTTCCTCCTTTTTAATGCGCGCGCGCGACCTTTTCATGCATAAATTATTCCGGAGCAAAGTCAAGGGAGGGAAATGCGTGTATCCTCCGAGGAGATTAAATTTTTTGAACGACGTTTCGTAATTCGTCTGTTGCGCAATGCTTTGCTTTTTGTCCTTGTTTATAAATGCTACCTATATATATACGCCGCGGAGGAAAGAGATTATTCTCTCTAACAAAAGTAATGCATACTAATGCGTGAAAGTGTGAAAACGCGTATGTTAAAACTCGTTGTTTATTATGCGCATGCGCGTGCGGGGAAAATTATGAATCCCGGCTTTCTAAAGCAATATTTTAATAGTCCGCGTTGTTTTTCGAGTCGACGCGTATAAACTTTCTCGATCAATTATACGATGGTTCTTACACATATATTTTTTCATACAACAAACGAATCGACACGGTAAACTCGACGGATAAGGAAAAGAATCTTTTTCCATTTTAGGCACTAAACGAATCGAAAAACACAATAATCGTGCTAATTACGTTTTGACAACGGCTCGCGGTTATTAAATAAAAATCACCCTCTTTCAGAAGAAAGCTCCTTTAATTCAATCCTTCCTCTCCACCGCGAAACGCTTGAAGATTCTCTTGAATTAATTTCGCGAGACCCTTTTCCTTATATACATATCGAATTTCTCTCTCGTGAGGGGTTGAATAAAGGTAAATTTAGTTTATCGATTCAATGACCACCCCAAGCTCGAGACACACGCACGAGTGGAATGAATTTGATCGTATAGCAGTTCCCTCGTTCATTTCGAAATTAGCGACGTGAGATTTTTTGGTGAGAAATAGTTTAGAGTTAATCATCCAACTCGTGGCCGTCTGTTCGAGTATAGCTTCGGAACGATAATTTTATATCGATATAACGGTTCGCGTATATTTAGAATAGTTGAGTAACCAAGTCACGGGAAAAGGAGAAAGAAAAGCTCGAAAATGAACAGATGAATTAATTGTTTTAATTCATTCGTCGCGCTCCAACTTTTTATTTCTGGCGTTCGACGTATGAATCACGATTATGACGCTCGTAAAAATACTTCTTCAGAAAAAAGCAAATCAACACCGACTCTTACTTCTTCTCGTGCACTTTAATCGATCAGTATAAACCTTTCAACTGCCCGCCATAAACTCAAACCTCGAATCACACGCTGCCTTCGCACCAAATCGAAACTGAAAAAATTGAAAAATTGAAAAGCATCCCTCGCTGCGGGAAAGAGCAAACGCGACACAATTGATTTAGCTCGTGGCCTTGATCCCAAACTCTCTGGTCATTAATCCGCGCGCTCGTTTTGTCGAAAACCACAGCTCGCTCGCGAGAGAGAGAGATGGAAACTGGCCCAGTTGTGGCTTTGTGTTATACACGGTCGAGGCGGCGCGTCTATTAAGACCACCAGCGAGTGGGTGTTGCGACAGGCTTGATGTTATTTTTTTGCTGTTTCTTGGGTTTTGTTGAATGAAGCCGCGTGTGATAGTCCGGAAGTGTTGTTGGCTTTTTACTGAGGAGGTTCGTTGACACTGAAAGATCAAGATGATGGTTTTATACTGGATTATTAATTGTACAGCAATTTTATTGTGCTGATGAGATTTTATTTAAAATTATCTTTTGGTTTTTATTCTTTATGTTTCAAATATTCAGCAATGAATTTCTGAGACGATTTGGATAGATTGTCCTAAAGTTTGTATTAATGTAATAGAATAGTCAAAATAAGCCAAAAACCATAGATTTTATAATCAATACTTTTTTCAAGTTATTGTATCCAAATTTGATAAAATCATCATGCGATCGTATACGTAACAATTAAATCGCACATACACACTATGCGCATAAATAATCATTCAATAGAAAGCTACAAACGATTTTCACAGGATACAATAACGAGTCACAATAACCCAATGATACAATATGGTAAATAGAATAAAACTCGCATTCGACATCGGTATCTACCCTATATATAACGTACGAAGCTGGGGAAAATCGGGCCTCCGCCCAATTAAGCCCGCGAACTCTCTCAAGCTCTCTTCAACCATCTATTCACAATATTTAAAAATATGCAGAGTCGCTCAAACGTATATATACATCGCGGTCAGAAGAGGCTTTCAAATGCAAACGTATGCGCATCAAGAGCCTGAGAAAGATTCCCTCTGCGCAATGTCGTCGTCGCGGCTGAATTAGGATGACGTCGACCCGGCGAAACGATTAATGACTTCACGAAGTCAAATGAAGTCGCTTGAATGAAGGCTTAATGATCGCGCTGACGGACAATTTGCATCTGCGAAGCCGAAACCACGCTCCTCGGCTGCGCAGTTTACACGTTGTTTTGAAGAATTATGTGACGGTTGCGCGAGTTTTTTCTTTTGAGCGGAGAGATATTTTTGTGAGTGGATATCGGGTGTCTTCTGAAGTACACGAATAGTTCACTTCAGCTTCGATTATATATTTGGCACAGAAATATTTATCAAAATTCAAATTGTTTTCATACACAAACTAAACTGTTAAGGGGATGTCGGAGCCAGCGGGACCTAATTGTTACCCCATCTAAAACCGTAGTTATACTGCATATCATCAAATGTCAAATTGATAATTGTTTGTTATTGTGCTGGTTAGCGCGGAAGACAAATTTTTTGTTGATTTGCATATCATCAAATGTCAAATTGATAATTGTTTGTTATTGTGCTGGTTAGCGCGGAAAACAAATTTTTTGTTGATTTAATAGTAAAATAACTAAAAAATGTTATTTTATTATAGATTGTATACGAAAGTGATGGTCATCTTCCTCGCCTTCATCTCGCGTCGTAGTTTACATTGTTTGTAAAAAGTATGCGTAATTAAGCAGATACAAGACGAAGCTAATATTAATTATTATTATAATAGCAACCGCGGAGTACTGCATTTTGATGCTTTAAGCAAATGTATTTATTTATTAATTGTGATCTAAAAAATATTTGAGGTTAGGTATAAGCTAAGACCTTTTAACGTGGCTACTTTCACCCCGTAATACTCAACTGAAATAAAAACTGTCATATCTCACTGCAACGTCACGTACACGTCCGACCACAATTCTTTCCAAAACACGCGTCTTATCGATTCTCGCCACATCACCGGGCGCAGCGCGATAAAAACGTGCGCGTTCTCGTCGTCGTTTCCTCTCGTCGTCGCGTAATTCCCAGCGGAAGCTACTCCTATTCCAAAATCGTCGCTAAAACGTCGTCTGCAAAAAAAGACACTACACAGCTTGCACAAATAAGGCTAGTAAGTATATACAGCTTGGCACGACAATCTCGAATCTACAAGGCCGAACAATGCACGCGTTTATGTATACGTATATATACATATATATAGTACAGTCGCACGAAGCTAAATTAACTTCGAGGAAAGAAGGCCGCTCGCGCGCGATTATCGTGGGAAAAAAGTGGGAATTTTCATATATTATTGCAATTTACATCGAGGACTATGATTTCGCGCGAAGGTGTTGATGCGTGCGCAGTGCCGTTGAATTATGCGCGGCGAAAGTATAATATACATGCAATACTGTGTATCGCTACGCAAAAGGAGCAAACAGGTCGTTTTCCAGAATCATTTAGCAGCGCTTTGAGGCGAGGAGCGTAAACTCGAATTTCCTGTGTGTGAGGCGCGAGAAAAGGAACAAAAGAGCAGCAGCAGCAGCTTCGTTGTATACTTATAGTGTATCTGGCGACTGATTCGACGCTTCCTCTGTTTTTCTTTTCTTCTCTGAGCAGAGCCGGCCAGAAGTGCGGAAAGTAGATGCGGAGAAGAAGCTGCTGGTAACCGGAGAAGAGACAGGCAACATCGCGGAAGTAAGCAGACGGTATATATATATATATATTATAAAAGAGAGAAACCGAATCCATTGAAAATTAGCGCGATGCTCGCTGGCTTTGAATAATAGAGCGCGATTGCGACGAGGCTCCTTTTGTTCGGTATTTTGTAATGGGACAATAGTAGATTCACGGAGAGTAATTATTATGAAAGAAAACTGCTGTATTTCTCATCTTTATGGTATATATTTCTGTACCGACATTAAAGTTTGAATTTAGCGCCAAAACTGCCGATTCCTCTGCTTAAAAGCTCTATTCCAAATGGCGCGAAAATTCAAAAAGTTAATATCTTGATTGGAATAGATTGCCAGAGATGTAAAGATGTTTATAATGCGTTCGGCTACTAAATTATTTTAGCTTCTGTATCAAAAACCAGAATGGGCGTTTATAAAATATTTGTTAAAGTTTCAAATGCTTCTTAGACACGAACTGCGCAAAATTTTAAAACCATAATTCTAAAAATATTAATAAAATCCCGTCAGATACGCTCCCTAATAATAGGGTTACCCTTTTCAATTTCTCAGAATCGTGTACCGCGAGCCATATATATATGACATAAAAACTCGTCGTCTGCTCTCTCAAAGCCATAAAAAAGTGTCGTCCAATCGGCTTACTTATATACACTGCAAAGTCCAATACACCGCCGGAGATCTAAAGAATTCATCTCTCTCTCTCTCTCTCTCTCTCTCTCTCTCTCTCTCTCTCTCTCTCTTGTGCTTTTACATTCCGCAGCGCGCCGGCAATCTTTAATGGATTCTTTCTTTCTATATAGTATATACATCTCGAGCAGTCCTCTCTATACACGCAAAAAAATAAAAAAACCCGTAGGAGAACGACGACGAAGTGGCTACTCTTCTTCCCTCTCGAGAAAATGAGTCTGGCTCGAGTTTCCCCGCGGCAAAGTGCAAAGTGAAGGAATAAGATGCTGCCGCCGATCATCAGTAACATAAACAGCGAGATCCTGACGCTGTATACCAGTCCGAACGGAAACGAAGGCGGAAATGTAACGACGAATCGGGCGAGGGGCAGATACGCCGAGATCGGAGTCAGAAGGTGAGTTTGACTTTCGGATTAATTAATTAAAGTTGATCTGATGTGTTTGTATGCGTGTGTGTGTGTGTGTTTACGACCGAGAGAGTGTAAAATTAGAGACACTCGATAGTGGGTGTAATGTGATTGCATAATCCGCGGTGTATATACAATACATCAGCAAGTTTTAATCCTCTCGATGTAAATATTATTCTCTGGTCGTTTCTAATCCCATCGTATTGCGTGTACTTTCATCGGCTGCATGATCGCAACGATGTCGGAAAAGTTTTTCGTATATTATTATTCGGTTGTTTATGCACCGCCGCATAAATAGACGGCTTTTTAAAAGATTCTCCGTGAATTATACGAAGAGTCGCCTGTATTTCACTGTATCCGCATCGCATAATACTAATGCGATAAGCCCATGGAACGAATTAAACCAACAAACTTTTCCAGATAAAACTCATCTCGTAAAGATAAACTACTATTGTCCCGGACACGATCCCTTTCCCATCGAAGAGTCGAGGGACGATAAGAGCTGTTTTCTATGTGCACCGATATACCGATAACGATAACTCCAGGTATAGGTATATATACATCGCTGATGCACCTGGGCCACAAGTGCAGGTCTCGAAGTGGACCCACCGAATAATGAGAGATAATTGATTTGTTTGCATTTCTTTTCCGAATCGATGGCTGGGAAATTTATGGTGTCGGGAATTTCAGATGCGCTTTGATTGAAATGCCCACGCGAGCGTGATGAGCGAGTTGAATAAAGTTTGCAATATATGTATATTCGACTAATGATTTTGGAGAAAAATAAGTCATAGATTAAAAAAAAAAATTCGAGGTATAAATAAACACGGAGTGTGTATATATATATATATATCACCGATGGGTTATCGGCATACGTTTAGCGGCTTCGTCTATACACCGCTAAACGACGATAAAGCCAGAAACTACATACTAGATAAAAAAATATTATTATAGAACGGAGATAACTGATGGATCTATTTTTATGACACCAGCGCGCGAGTTTTCTTTTTAATATTCGCATTACGAATTGAATATCAAACATTTATACCGAAAAGAAGATACATTTATTCTTCCGATCGATCTCCTCCGAAAATTTTAAAACCGTTCGAGGTATAAATAACGTCGAAACGAACTTTAATCATCTATACACACTGCACAGAACGATAAGAATAAGGCACAGACTGACAATAGTGACGCGTTTCAAGGGGTGGGGGGGAGGTGAAGCCACTCAGTCCGACGTGTTATATATATTCATCGGAGGCCAAAGCCGCTTAGCGCCTACTGCTTTAAGCCTCTTAGCCCGCGAATAGAATGAGGATGAAATTCGGCGTTTCCTTTTTCCCTTTCCGGGACGTGCTCCTTTTGCGAGACTTTCTCGGCTCTGTCGTCTTATTCTTCTTTCCCTATATATAATACTGATACTTTTCTGGGTTTATTAATATTGGACGTATCTATACTATATACGTTTGATTATATTTTTTCAATATATATATATATATATATTTGTTGGAATATTGATGTAAGGATCAGTAGTTCTACACTGCCGCATATATTTAACTGTACTAAAATGGCTCAACTTACTTATTATATCAGACGTGATTCCTTCCTTACTATATACCATAGTTTAATGTAGTCTAATTATTGAATAATCTCCAATTTCCAATGTATGCAATAGAAACATATCTCCGACGTTTTCGTCGTGTCAATCCACGTCTTTTATATTGCCAGTTTCGTAAGCTAATTTTACATTCCCACGGAAAAAGCTCAAACTATATATATATTTCCCACAGCACTGCGAATTCTAACAGTTTCGCGTTTCATCTCGTATTTACGGACTCGATGGACAAACAAAAATTCAGTCACAATAATGCCGGAGGCGGCACGAATTGTGCAACGCCCGCGTGTTTTCATCTCGAATGATATATACGGGTCTCTTGATATTCTTAAGCCTCTCCCTTGACCTTTAAGACTGCGTTATATACGCTTGTGTGATACGAGAAATCGGACGATTCCGGACGATTGACGTTTTGGCTTAACGCTCGATAAAACTCGAGAGAGTGTGAATACGAATATTTTTTTCTTATATGGTAGAGATTCGTGTGGGTTATTCATGAATATTTCCCGGGGATATATGGCGTATTTTTTGACGCCCGTTGGGATGTGGATTTGAATGTTATTGAATTAGTTATTAGATATCGTGATTGAATTTTAAGCCGATGCTTATGTTGCCTGTCTCTTTATGCGGGAATTCGACTATTTTTGTTTTGATCGCGATGTTTACGAGGCTCTAGCGATGACGGAACCCAATTTAGGATCTTATACGTGATTGTCAAATGTATATGACTATATTTATTCAATTTAGTACAATCTTTATCAACTAATTACTCAGTTTTTAAGTTATTATGAAGCTAATTTGATAAAGTTATGTTATTGCATACGAAATTTTAAATACTTCCGTAATATTTTGACGACTTAATAAAATTATTTTGCTTTTCAAACTAGGCATTATAAATGTTTAATTTTAGGTGTTTCAAAATTCGCAAACAAAAACATTTGAACAAATCCATAGCCAAGAGCACACAAATCCATGTGTAGAAGTTGAAAATTTTTTTCGAGAGCACATTTACTAGACCACTTTTTTTTTATTGATAGCATCAAAGAATTTGAAAAGAGCGCTAGTGGGTTGAAAATGGTTGCTTACATCAAAAGTTATCAACGTTTGAAAACAGCGAAAATTATAAATACTTCGTTATTACAAAAATTGGCGAATTTTGCCTTTTTTTAAATTTCTTATAACTTTTGATATGAGAGCGGTCATTTTCAGCCATCCGAGGCTAATTTAACAATTTTTTTCCTTTTTTCATTGCCATATATATAGCTTTTCAACAAATCGAAATATTAATATAAATTTTTAAAACTCAAGTAGACGCAGCTATAAAGAATAGCTAGTTGGATAAAAAATTATAAAAATTTTAATAAAGGGAAAAATTGCTGATTTAATTTGTTAATCCAGACATCGAGTACATGCCCTTGAATAATGGCTAGTTTCGTTAATTTTTCCCATATTAAATTCTCGTAAGAGAATGCGGAGAGATGATGCTTGTGCATTGAAACCAGAAAAAAGTGATCTATTACGTATGCTCTCAAAAACAAATATTCAACTTCTACACATGAAGCTGTTTACACTTGGATGTGGATTATCATTTGCATATATATTTTATATTAAATACACATTTTAAAATAATCCATATGTCATATAAGAAATTAATTACTCAACGATACTAAAATATATAAATATGAACTTTTCTGATCCGCCTTCCATTTAAGTGCAGCCGACTATGTATCGCAACCGCACCGATCATTTTTTTGAGTTTTCAATCATTATAATATTGTATATATATCCTCTATAGCAGCTCCAACGCGTTTCCTTCATTTCGCCAACAAAATCTAATCCACTTTACACCTGCGAAATTCTTTAATTTCACGAACAAAATCCATCGAAATACCTGACCGTTAAAACCCCCCTCTATCTCGCTCTAACCCACTTTTAACATCCCACTACCTCGACATAAACCCATCAAACGTTCCTCTCCAAGAAAAGCAGTATCCGCAAAAAAGGATCTCTCTCCCGGCTTTCTAGGTTAGAGAATCTGCTCTACGCATTTCAATCGGGTGCATCACGCATGTACGCACGCACTCGATGCTCACTGGCTTTGAGGCGTGTAGCGAGAGCGAGTTTTATTAGATTTGCCGCGTTGCTTCGAGCCTGGCCCTCGCGTTCTCTTATTTTCTGCTTCATTCGGAAGCTCTCGCGAGGGTTTGGAGCTACCCCCACACTGCACGCTTCGAATATTTTTTCGAGTGCGGTTTTTTTCCTTTGTTTGAATTTTCTTTTTCTCCTCGTCGCGGAGAAAAGGGAATGTCGCGTGCACGGATGCTTCTCTGGAGCGGAAAATTGGAGGTTGTAAATTTGAATTTGCTGTGAATACTGGTATGTGCGCGTATGAGAAAAATTTGAAAGAGAAGCACTTAGAGGCATTGAATATTCTCTGAGTGAATCTAGAAAACGGCTGTCTCACCGTGGCAGAATAGTCCGTCATTTATTATGAATCTCAAAATGACTTGCTGTTTACTACTTTCCTATACACCGGAATAGTATATGAACTGATTTTCTTCGTCTATTACACGCTTTATACATACAAATGATTGATTTTGATTCATCGGTAATCATTTCTGTTGGCAGAGTAATGAGGCATAAGCGCAGCCATTTAACGGGTTTATAATGATACACGGAAACAAATCGTTTCAACGAGATTTTACAACTTTTTGATTGTCGTGCGCGCTGCGTTCCGTTTGATATGCCGCTTCGAAAGCGCTTTTTATATATACGAATACAAAATATTCCGAGGAATTTTCAATTACTCCTTTCTATGTATAATATCTGACGAAAGGCAATCTATTTTACTGCTTATTGCTATCTGGTTGCGCTATATCCCTCTATTGTATTTTTTACTCCAACTTTTATGCTTCTCCCTATATTATACACATTTCACAGCGAACCACAATATCATTCAAAAGTCCGTCACGATCGATCATCGATACTCGCGTGAAAAATCCTAGCATAGCATTTTCTACAATTTTTCTTCCATTCGCCGGAGCACTTTTTTCTCTCGATTCGCTCGAATTGCGTGAACTTAGCGAACTCTTTCTCGCGCGGCTCCATTCATGCGGAATGGGAGAAAGGAGCGCTGCTAAGTGGAAGGACACTTTGTGCATGTGTGTGTGTGGGCGTGAGTATAAGCTGTTTGGTCGCGTGCTGAGCGATTGTGTTGCTTTTGTGCGACACGCCTGCGGTGCAGTTCTTTGAAATACTCGTGTGTCGCTGTTACACATGGGGCTTGAATGCTCATTATGCTGTAAAGTGATTTGCATGATTTTTTGTAAATCGTCCTTTCTTTAGAAAAGTGAGTCATTATCTTTTTTTTACTGGTAATGCCTAGCGAGCTTTATATGGATTTTTAATGTTTAACAAGTATAAGGCAAAACTGTGATGGGAATATTGCTCGATCAGTATTCTTTCTCACAAATAGATGAGTGAAAGATTACAACGCATTCTATAGTTTTGGATGTTAGAAAATGATATTGTTGCGCGTAAAACTGAAATAATTGTAATCTAAAATCTACGACTGTTTAAAGAGTCGATGATAAAATTCGAAGTATATATACAAATTTAAAAAAATTCACGCTCTTCAAATTTAGAAACGAAGCGACCAATCCCGTTTGTGTACATTAAATACAATTCAGACCATCCGGGCATCACTTAGGATTCGATTTCGTATATACATACCAACTACATATTTTCAACAGTCTTATGGCAGATTATCATACATATATAATAACAATCGTTTTCATTAGATTAAAAATCCAAAGCCCTGACAAGTTATTCCTCGACAAACAAACCAACCGCACGAGTCTCAACTCAAACGCAAAACTCTCTCACTCTCTCTCTTCCCGCATCGCATACAATCGCAGCCATCCACACATCAAAGCCGCAAAAAGCTCACATGAGTATATACATATAGTTCCCACCGACCTTATATGCATATCTGCGGGCGGCAACTTCTCGCACACACGTACACACAGGCGTAATAGACCACTTCATGCAAATGCGTATATAATCAGACTGACTATATATACGACACGTGTCGTGATTCTCACTATTGCATCAGTCGTTCCTTTTTCTGAAAAGGCTTTTTGCCGGTTGGAAATTCGACGCGTCAACTATATGATGTGTGTACAAAGTTTGTGGCGGATCGATGCCACTGCTGCCGGAGGCACTTTGTGATATGATGACGCTGTCGAGGTTCACGTGCGTGAAACTGCGACGGGTTTTTCAGTGGACCAGGCTGTGTGCACTGTGTGTACATATAGGGGGTGATTAAAGTGGTTTTGCCTTGTCGAACGCTGATACGATCTACGAGCGGGCGACGGGAGGGAAATTGTTATTTTTCTGCTTTTGATTTAGGGAGGCTTTTTATCATTTGGGAGGTGATTGAAAGTTTGCATCGGAGGCTGTAAATTTGTTTTTTTATTCGAGAGAAACACTGGCAGACGTGTTCACCGTTAGCTGGTTATTTAAAGGTGAATGTTTGTATAGTTAAAACTTTTACAAAATTGTAAACCTAACTTTAAATGTGAGTATGTGTACAACTGAATGTGTAATCATAAATAGTTTTAATTTATAATTTAACCGTAGATATATTTTCAGTAAAAATTTTCCGTTTTAAAATGCTGAAATATCTACCGAGGAATGAAATATTCAAAGGTGTACATACTTTAGGAAAAAATTGAAATTTTTTAATTATTTAAAGTACTCGAACGTGCTTTTTCAAAGGAAAGGTCTGATGAAAAAAAAACCAAAACTCAATATACGCAAGACCCTCTTTAAATTTTAAATTCCCTAGCGGAAATTTTTTTCAATTTCCAAAGTACCAAGTTGTATACACAACCCGTCGAAGCTTTTTTCTATACAGCCAAGAGTGATCGCGTCCAGTATATATATAAAATATCTCAGAGCTATGCGATGAGTCATCCTGAATTATGGACGAGTGACTTGCGCGATCGAGTTCATGTTCATATATGTAACTAATTGATCGATGCTGGAAAATCTAGAGTATACTCTACTTGTTTTTTTCGAGCATTATTTACAATGATGCGTTAATTCCTTTATATTACCGAACTTCACCGTACCGATTTTTATTACCCCAATTAGTATCAATGCTTCTCAGTTCATCGTCGAAAAAAAATATAAATATAAAACACAATCGCCCGATCAAAACACTAAATTAAAATTCCCATCGGTAAATCACTTCCTTCTCGATTTATTCGACTCCACGTACGAACATAATAATAATAATAACTCCGAGATCCACCCGCTCACGGACAGAAAAAAGCCTCTCACTCGAGTTCTTTGCTCAGCCGCATCGGCTGCAAAATTATGCAAAGCCGATGGAAAGCAACTATCGAATCCGGTCGGAATATTTCCCCGGGCGATCCATCAAAAAAAAAAGAGAGGCCTCGCTCGGCGCGAGAAGACGGAAATCGCCGCGGAAATAAAATGCAGAGAGAGAAAATCCGTCGGGAATCTCCCTCGGTCGAAATCAATGCGCGGAGAACTCGAGGAGGAGACTGTATGTGTATGGATGGTGAAACAGAGGATAATGCAATTATTATTATTATTATTATTATCGTCCCGTTATATTATTGGGGCGAGAGGATTACGCGGCGCTTCCGCGCGTAATGGCGATGCAAATGGAGCTAATGGCGCTATGATGGAATTGAATCGGTGATACGGCTACGTGGAGACGTAGTGTCCGATATTATTGTATGGAAATAGTTATAGTCTTAGAGTATTAATATTGAAGATGAAAATCAAAGTTGATATAAACAAAGGAATAAAAATCCACGTATATATCAACAGTGAAGCTTCGAACGTGTCCCGACTGCAGATCAGCTCGTGAAAATAAGTGTCGAAAGCGCGAGTCTTATTTTACGCCGGTGTGATGCTCGCGCTCGCACCTCTTGGCACCGGCTGCCTTCGATTTCTATGCCATGTACCCCCCTACACAACCGGGGGGTTATGACGCCTCGTCACGGGGCGAGACTATCCGAATTCTCTCCCCCGAGAACGAATCGAGATCTTATTTATCTCCTCTTTCGTTGAGATGTATTCTGTGCTTTTGTCTTGATGTTTTCGGCCAGACGCTCCGCTCGGATTTCGTTGAGTGAATCGCTCAATTTTTCTTTTTGGTATATATATATATATATATATAAAAGCTTGAAATTTTTTCTGCTTTTTGGAAATTCAATAAGCGAAAATTCAAATCATATACTCTTATATATGTACGAAAAGTTTGCCGCGTATTGTGAAGCCTAACTTTTTTCTCGATATATATATATATATATATATATATATATATATATATATATATATATATATATATATATATATAAACTCGAGGCTTTTGAAATAATTTAAGTTGACGTTTCCATAGAGCAGCTCGATGGAGAGATAAGTCGATCCGCTTTCGCCCCGAGAGAAGTTGCTGCTATATATACCATATATAGTGCGGCGGAGCAGGTGATGGAGTGCATCGGAAAATTGATTTTTGTTCCTTTCTTATATATTACTATACGCGTCGTGGCGTCTTCCGCGCTTCGTATATATAATATTGTGTGGGTTCAAGTATTATATATTGGTTATGCGGTGATTTTCGCGTGGAGCTGCACACGAATTTTGCGTCATATTAAATTCTTTTCATTAAAGTTTTTCTTTAAATTCAGCGGTCTTAGGGGTCAGAAAAGGACGAAGTTTCAAAATGGGATCACACTTTTCTAGTATGATATTTCATTTATTATGTCATCCAAAGGAAAAGTAGATGTAAAGTGCATACTTATAGGATTAAAGTGCGGGCTTGAATTTGAAAACATTTTTTCATGTTCGTACCGTATATAATGAATGGCCAAGTGCAAAAACAGTATACAAAGCACTTTTCTCATCTTCCTCTGTTTTTTGTACATTGTATGACATAATCAATGAAGAAAAAATCGATCTAGAAAGGTGTGCTCCCATTTTTAAAATTTGTAACTTTCTGTAGACCCTTAAAACTAGCGAATTTGAATAGATTGCCTTATATAACTTTATCAATTTTATATATTTATATCATTCATATAAGTAAAAAATTCAAAAATTCGTTGAGATTTAAGAGGATGCCATAGTCAATTAAAAATTCAAATTTGACGCCACAAAATAGCAGACAGAAAAGCAACTAATTTAATTGTACAGCAAATAACAAAGAACCAAATTACAATAAATCACAACGTAGTTGCCCTTCGTTATGTAATTATCCATCACTTTACAAAGGTAGAAGCTAATATAAAAATATTCTGCTAAGTGACATTTGAATAATATCTGAAAATTACATAATTTAAATGCCATTTAGCGAGATATTTATATATTAACTTTAATCTTTATAAAATGATAGATAGTATCCCTAGCTGTATCGGGGTTTATCGTAATTTTGCTCTTATTATTTGTTATAATCACATTACTCACTTTTCCGTCAAATTTTAATTGTTAATTAACTAGGCCCTCCCCCCTTAAAGCTGTGCTGGCGCAATAATGAGAAATGGATTGTTAAGCGATAAATATACACTTTCTTGGAAAACACCGGGAAACAATAAAATAAAAGTCTCCTTATAACAAGACTTTAGAACAAGAGCACACCAATTCACTCTCTCCAACCGCCAAATCATAAAAAGACCGTTCGTCGAACGATCCCTGAGCAGCCATCAAAACGAGGCGGACGATGAGTAAAAAAAGCCGAGACACAGAAACATATCCGCCTAAAACAAAGAGTCGAAAAGTCTAGCCTCTCGCCACCGTATATATAACACTCCCGACTGTTTCTACTTATTTCCTACTCTTTCTCCCGTCTCTTTTTGCTTCTATACGCTCTTCGAAGGACGCCTCGACTGTGTGTTCGCTCTTGAGCTTGTATATATAGTGTATATCGGAGATCGAAGAAAGAAGAAGAAGAAGAGGAGCAGAGTGAAGAGGCATTCGATGTAACGGGTGACACCGAGAGAAACGAGTCGGCGAGAGCCGATAATGAAAAGATGTAGAGGAAAATGAGGGAGTGGGGTCGACAAAGGCGTGGAGCGGAATTAAAAAGTACCAGGGGGAGAGCGACGTGTCGAGTCAGCTCGGGAGAGCTGCAGAGCTTTGATAGAGGAAGGAATAATGAACCTTTTTCTAATTTTCGAGCGAGACTCTTTGCCGGGTTGGCTATATTTTCACACTTGATGCGAGGATTTTAATTTCTCGTCTGCGAACTGCAAAGCTTTTTTTTTTATCTCTCTTATCGAAGTGTTATTAGTGTTTTTGTACCGAAAAAATATTTTGATATTGAATCGTTCACTTTCACAATTCCGAACTATACCAACATAGTATATTAGTCAAACCCAAAGAAATTTCAGTACTTACTCCAATTTTATTTCTTTCGCCTCTCGAAAGCTCCTTTTGAAGCGAGCTCACCAGCGAAACGCGCCATATAACTCTATCGGCGCTTACGTCACTCTAAACGCATCTATTAGCGTCTTTTTGCCATCTCACATAGCGGCAACGTCGCATACAGCAGTCCAGAGCAGAAGGTATAGGCCGAAAGGAAAGCCTGCCTCCGATGCAGCAGCAGCGACGGAAACAGACCGTGAAGCTACTCAGTGCGTGAAGTGTCGCGTGTTGGTAACCTTAGCCTCAACCGAAACCCAAGACGGGAGCGAAACCTCCCATACCTACCCGGAGAGTAAAGAGGAAACCGGATAAGCGATTCGCGGCCCAAAAGTCACCCACGCACTTGCCGGAATTTCTTTTCTCTGCGCCGGCCTTTCTGTTGTATACGTATACGATGAATATTCACGGAGGAAAAGCAACGTGGAGTATTTTGTAACGTTTTGTAAAATAGACTAAACTCCTCTCCGAAGACATTGAGATGCAAAAAAGTCGCGCAGCAACGTCGTCGAGTCAGTACGTGTATACACAAAGCAGAAGGTCCCCATAAATCAGCGCTCGCTCGGGTAAACAATAAATTTCAGCAGTTTCATCCGTCAAAAAGCCCATTACTTTTATTAACCTCCGCGCAGACCCCGGCAACACTGTGCAAAACTCGAAAAGGAAACCTATTTACCTACGCACTCTCTCGGCCGTCCGTTTCTGAATTATTTCGTATACACCAGTCCTTACGCACGCCTGTATACCTATATACATCGCAGACGGGTACAAGAGCAAGGTCCCTCTCTTTCCATTCACTTGCACACGTGCTGCTCTCGAGAGTCGACTGCAGCAGCAGCAGCAGCAGCAGCAGCAGCGCTACAAATGAACTCGCGAACTTTTTCATACTCTATTACCCAGAGGCCTATTATTCCGCTGCTTTTTTATGCTTCTTCCTCTTCGGCTTCTTCTTTTCTCGAAGCTTTCTTCCAAGACTCGCGAGAAATAAAGAGAAGAGTCGGGGGCTAATTATATGCGACTCGTTTGAAGCCTGCTACGGGATTAATTAGCGTCGAAGAATAAGCTTCGAAATCGTCAGTAGATACAGCCGAGCTGTATGGAGCTGAATGGAGTAGCTTGATGTTCCCATACTGGTATGGATGTGTTAGTAACATAAGACTCGACGCAACTCGTCCTCGTCTGATTGCCCGAGATTGGCTGTAATTGATTGCGTCGCGATCGGACACAAAGCGAGAACGTCAAGAGTCGCATCGGTCGACCGATGCAAAAACCAAAGTGACCGGGACAACAATGACTGTGTGTGCGTATATAGCTCCGATGCTTTCTCAAGCAGGGAGAGGATGTGGTCGTGTTGTTTTTTGTTCTTTTTTATGACTGGCTTGTCGATGATGAGAGTTTTATATGATTGTAATTAGTTTTCGTGGAAGCTGACCTTGATATTGTTGAGATTGTGCGTTTATTAATTCGGGACTTATTGTTTCTGTTTCAGGTAAGAACGAGAACTGATCGATTGTGAGAAAGGCACTTGTATACTTTATACGTGAGTACGAACACTCTTCGATCTAGAAATCAGTGACATCAGTCTTAAAAATAGCTTCCATTAGTTGTTTTGCTCGCTCGAGTCCATCCTGTATGTACACTTTACCAATGCAGAAAAATAGAATTGAACCACATTACTTTTAAATTAATCGCGAAAATACCGTCGTGCAAATTATAGTAGTCTATACATAAAATAGGATTTTTTTGCCATAATGTATAGGTTTGCTCTAACCTGATAAAAATTGTAAAACAATAAAGCCTGCTTAAAAAGTATGGCTAATTAATTGACACTTAATTTGTACAAATACAAAAGGGATTAAATTTTATTAGTTCTTTAATCAATCTCATTTTGAGGTTATGTGCAATCTAATAAGCGTGAGAAAAAAACGTTTCATTGCGATCCAAGCTTCAGCCATTTTTGATGCCCAGATGATAATTCTCGAATGCTTCCAATGATTTCCTACCATATAAAACGCATAAAAAACTTGCACAAAAGCATACTCGGCACATGCAAACTACAAAAAGCTCGTAAACCTTCAAGGCCCTTGAAACAGCGTCCGTCAGGCGCAAGAGAGCAAGAGAACCTCTCGACATGTGCTGCAGTAGCCTCGAGTAAATTAGATCTCTCTCGACTCTGCCGTCCACATAATAACCCCGACGTCCATTAACAGTGAGCGCGAGAGAGTTCCCCCTTATCAACGCGCCGAGGAGAAGTCAGTCTCCTCGCGCTTTCTGAAAACCAGTTTTCTGCGCGATTCTACGTTTTACGGTGGAACGTCCGCATACATACGTTACATCGAGGTTTTAAGGGGGCCCGATAGTCAATAAAAAATTCAAATTTCGCGCCACAAAATAGCACACAGAAAAGGGACTAATTTGATTATAATAACTAAATTGCGATAAATCACGATATAGTGACCCTCCGCTATGTAATTGTCTATATAATTTAACAAAGTTCCAAGCTAATATATAAATATCTCGCTAAATTACATTTGCATAATGTCTCAAAATCATCAAATTTATATATTAGCTTCAAACTTTGTGAAGTGATAGATGGTTGTCCTAACTATGTCGTGGCTTATGGTAATTCACTTTTTATTATTCGTTGTTAATCGAATTAGTCGCTTTTCTATCTGCTATTCTGTAGCGCGAAATTCAAATTTTGAATTAACAATCGAACCCCCTTAACAAATTCAACACACCGAAGGTCAAACGCGTATATCCCTTCGGTTCAGTCAACATCATCAACTCTTTCCAAACTTCCTCCATACATTTCTCGTCCCCAATACAGTATATATACGCGCAAACATCGTCTTGGTTATTCAGATCAGCTCGTACAATGGCCGAAAGTCAAAATCCAATTCCAGCAGGAAAGCGATTAAGAGACGCGAGCATACGCGTTCGAATAAATCCCGGCGCAAGTATAACAAGCAAACTTCCTAGAGAAGTTCGGAGGGACGAAAACTTATTAGCCAGCAGTTACGATAATGGAGAGACGACGTCGTCACGTCTTGATGGAACAGGCCCGCATTGACGAACTATATCCCGAAGCCCAAGTATTTCAATTTGCCGGGAAGCCTTGCATAGCTGCCTCATCGAGCACTTCTAGTCTAGGGACCGTATATATATATATGTACGGGAGGGGTTTGCATGGAAATGAAATTTCCTGCTGAATATGATGAATTGAAGCCACGGGGTATTCATACAGCCGCAGGAGCGAATTGATTTTTCAAATATAACAAATTTAATGTGTAAGATTGTATTATCATACAGAGTATTGATGAAGTACGAATTTTGAGAAACAGAGTATTATCAATTCCGGCATATGATCGCATTCATGGCAACTCGCCGGAAAAGCGGTTTCGCTCAGTCAAAGGCTGGCCGCTAATTTAACGGCCGAGTTACTTGTATACTGCTTGCGCGCGTCTGTGCGTACGCGATAGGAACTGCGCTATACCCCTTTGTGCACGCGGAACTTGAAATGCCCCGACGATTGCCAATCTCGAATGGGGAATCCTGCCAAATATTGACTGAGTAATATTCGGTGAGATATATGTATACGATTATTTTGTTTAATTAACAACCGATTTATCTTCAGATGGATTTACCCCAGTTACTAAAAATACACTCGGCTTTGATCTTCCGATAATCCAAATAATATCGCAGCCTATTATGCTCGTAGCCATTGTACGAAAAAATTAGATTTTCCCATGATAACATGATATAAAATAACCACTAACCCTATACCCATCATCTCTTCAGGGCTGATCCTTATCCCGCTGGAAAGATTATTAAAAATAATCCCGGATGAATGGAGCCAAGGATACGAGAGTATGTATATATATAAAACTCCAGAAGGCAAGAGAATCGAAGTATATAAGGGATGGGGGGAGGGGCGGGATGAGAGCATCTCTCGCCGGGGGCAAGTGGATTGGGTCGGCCGGAAACACCGCTCGACGACGACGACAAGGAGGAAACCGGATATTGGAAGCCATTTATCCGAGAGGAGGACGATTAATTAAGCCCGAGGACGCGATCCTGTTTACTCCTCCCGAGTTTTGGGCCTCTATTTCGCGCGCGACGAGCGCATCCGTGTACGTCAGTAGTAGAAAAGTCATAGAGTATGATAAGACTGTATACGGAAATGGTAATCGAAGTAGATTGTCACGAGATGAAGCAATAAAAGGGTAGGATTACATCGATCGGTATAGTTCGTTCAACCTTTGATACGCCGACGAGGCTTAATTTACCTCGATTGCGAGAATCCAGCCGATTATTCCAACACGTATATATGCTAATCTTCAGTGCTAATTTCACTTACTCGGCGGGCTTTCGACCTGGTTTTGGAAAGACGAGATCGAGTGAGATACTACAGCTGTATTTTAACTCAAAATAATTAACACTATCCAACAGCGTGTGTATACTATTCTAAATGAATAATCGAAAAGATCCTATTATAAAACGCTCGAGCGAAAACAAAGTCCCCAGAAAGAGCCCATCTAAAGGCCTACCTCTCGTGCAAATGGCATTCCATTTGCAAATTAAGCCTGCGCGCGCGCTCTCTCGTCACGACGGGTCCATTTGACTCGGCTTCTAAGTAATAAGCTCGGGAAGCCGTCAATTGCCGGGCCTCATGCGCTCGTTCCTTTTAAGGAGCCTCGATCCCCGTCGTAACTTTCGACGATGGTATATAGGCACCGTATATACGTTATATAGTCGTGAAAAACTGCCTATACCGACTGCTACTCCAGCCGACGACAAACGACTTTTCCAAGTGCGTGTGGGAGATGATGGGTAGTTGTTGCTTTTATTACTTTCTTATTTAAGTTTCGGCTTGGTTTAACTGGCTGTTGACGGTGAATTTTTTTACGGCTCTGCGTTTGATAGGAAAAGATTTTTTGTGGATTTTTTTATTGAGGTGTATACAGCTGCGTGTGTAATCAATTATAGAAATTTAAATTTCGCGCCTAAAAATTAGAGACCTAGACTTTTATAAATTATGAGTTCTAATACTGACTTGCTTATAAATATTGTTTATCATCGATTCATATAATGTATATAGTCATACGAGCTTTGTTTACAAACTTTCGATCTTTATATACTAGGTGTCAGATTGGCAACATCGTGGCGCCAAATTCAAATTCAATATTGAAATTACAGACCGTTCAATACTCTTTATATTCAAATAAGACATTGTATATACTTTTCATCTTATTACACTCATATTAAATCCAGAATAACATAACCGCGACGCCACATCATCATCAGAAATCCGCATCTCACCATCAAATTAGCGCGCACGTATATACAGAAAACGATAATCCATCGTATACACACACATATACATCCACATCTCGCAACAACTTTGCATAATACGCAACTCGTTAGGCTCGTACAGACCGTCGCGCACGCCTCCATCCGAGAAAAAAAAAGCCGTCGTTCCTTTTTTCCGCCATTGTCTCTCGACTGAATCATCGCCGGTCGGCAACGCACAGTCAATTACCTCGCGTGATGTTCGCCCACGCTTCGCTAATTGTTCCACTCGGGACGCGGACACTCGAATAAATTTGCACAAGAGAGTGAGAGAGAGAAAGACCCCGATGGTCGCTCACGCACCAGTTTACTGTGGCATAGCTTGTAATGTAAGTTTCTAGGTGAAAATTTCTGGACTCACGCTCATAGTGCCGCGAGTAATTCAAGTGGGTTAGTGTGACGGCGCGCGATTTTTGAATTAGAATTACTGCGGACTGTATATGAATTATAGGTATAGTTGGTTGTTGCAGGACGAGGTGATGATTTTACGAGCGATTCGGTTTATGGTCTTCCCGCGGATATCGCTTGTCGTTAGGAGGTGTATATATATGCGTGTGTGTATAGCCTTGTTGATTGTTTATTATTTAAAAAAACGCACTTTAGGCAGAGAAACGAGATCGTGATAACTCCAAAGCAGAATCAAACAAGTGAATAATCATCTCGTTAAGACGTGACAACTTTCAAACAAGGACTATAAATAAATCTCTCCCTCGCAAGGCTATATATATACTGAAAATTCGTGAAACGCCAAAACAGGAAGGGCGACAGTGAGAAAGAGAGACTCTCCCAACTAAAACCAAAGTCCAACAACTTGGATATTCAATTTCCGCGTCCGACGCGCGAGGGAGAAAGAAGTAAGACCGAAGGCGACGCCGGCGTATAAGAGAAAAAGAGAGAGAAAAAGTGCGAAAGTTGCCGAGAGAAATGGGCAAAGTCGCGCCGATGCTCTCACACCCTCTGCGTGGGATCGATCGCAGCCGTCCTAATTGTAATCGTGTCATCGCTCTGTACCAGAGGGAAGAGCAACACATGTGCGAGCGAGCTTTTTCGGCTGATGGTGATTTCGTGAGAGACTTTTTGATGAAATTGAACCATTTGTTAAACGCGCCTATACAGAAGTCTTGTACATAAGGGAAATGTATTGCAGCGATTCAAAGATTTTGAATTTTATTTCAGTGTTTACTGTTCTCCTGGTAGAAAGTCGTTAACACTTATTTTTAGTTGATCGCTTTATTTTTTTTTGTTAGTTTGGTAAGAAGGCATAATTCAGCTTAGAATTAACCGAGGAATCTTTATTTTATTGGTGTCTTTAGTGCTTCATGTTGAATATAGAGTCGCTCATACAGTGTCCATCACTAAGTATATTTTATAGTTTTCTGAGCGTATATTTTGAATTGCAACAGTATATTTCTATACGTGTTTACGATCATCGTAGTATGATCGTTAACCATTAATTAGCTAAGTAGGCCTAAATAAGCAAATAATTAGCCAAAATGATTAATATTTTTACCAGAGCATACTGGGATTTGTGTATAGTCTGCAAATTTTTAAAATAGCTTTTAAGACTGTCCATTGAAAAATATACTATTCTAGACTTGTTTTAGATTATCTACTGCCTTAACCAAAATTTGTACATATTTTATAAAATATCAAAAGCTCAAATTCATGACGATCTTGTACGATAAACAGAAGAAAAGTTATTACATTTTTTTTCATTTTCGCTAGTCATTTTTAAAAAAACATTGCACATGAAATTTATTAAAAAATACCAAACTTGAGTGAGATTTTTGAAGCTGAATATTAGTATCTAGTATTGCTTTACCAACGAAAGAAATTCACCTAAAAAACCTCACTTTTCTTCAACAAACAATAAGCATATCTTTAAAAAAATCTTCTGTGATCGCTTGCACTTTATGCGTATAATATCAATGTTATATGGTCAAAAAACATCATCAGAAAGTCTCCGTTAAAACAGAAATTCAACTCTGTCCAAACTACGCCTATATATAGATTAATTTTGTGCACACAGTCTGCATCCCACGACAATCTATTTTTATATACCATCGAACTATACCTTTCTCCTCCAGCCAATCAACCGATCAACTGCATCTCAACCAAATTACTCTACAGCCCTGCCCATGACTTCCACTCACGGTCAAACCGCCCATAGTCAATCCCTCCAGTTCACCTGAGTCAATAAATTCAATATTTCATATTCCGGCCATCGAGGGCATAGACACACACGTTCCCCTCATGGAAATCACTGCACACAGCGCTTCTTTGAAGCTCTCGGCTTTTTTCCCCCTCCGATCGAAACTCGCGCTAACACACGTATATACTTAATACACACACACATACAACCCTTGCCTTCCGATCCTTCACCGAAGCCCGGAGGGCTCGTTAATACGTAAAACGCCCCCACGAGTTCACGGTTCACGGGTATCAATCCGTTGCTACCGGGCCCTCTATATACATACAGGGGTGTCTTTTTCTTCCGCCTTGTTCTCCCGCGCGAAGCTCGAGGCTGTGATTTTCCCCTTTTTTTGTTGTGTATAGCGACGTCTTTGAGCCGCGGGACTATTTTTAATTCCATGTGTGTATAAAGTGCTACATGGCGAGAGAGAGAGGCTTTTCTTTGCACGATGTATATAGGTTTACTGCGTGAAATTTGTTTCTTCAAATAATTCGATTTTCGCGCGGTTATGCTTAATTAAAGAAACAACACCGTCTGATATGGACACCGTGGGATTGTACATATATATACCCCTCGAGCATGACCAGCCGGATAAGAATGTGGATAGTCACCGCGAAGTACACAGAGCGTAATTAAGGGAGCTCGTGAACAGCAGTATATATAGCAGCAGCCCTTGAGACGGCAAATGCGCTCCTAATTAAAATCAACGCGACTATCTTCATCTCGGCATTTTTGCAAGGAATAATTACTAGGAAGTTGAAAAAAATGCAGCAATGTTTATACGCCCCGCTTCGACTTCGCAGCCGATCTCGTTTGCTCCTTTCATCATATTATTTGCTCTCGTCCTTTTGGACGTTTTAGCGCAGCACAGAGAAAAGCCTTTCAGCGTTGACTCCCGACGTTTTTCAAGCTTGATTTGCTCCCGGCTCGCTTTGATACTCTTTCTGTTTGGAAGAATCGATTACAAAGCGTTATACATACGTATAAGACTTTATGTAATATTTAATGGAAGTCAGTATCTGTCAAAAAGAGATATATCTGTAAAAAAAACTATATAAATTTTCAGAAGACTATACAGCATAGAAGCGAAGACACAGTAACGTTTTTATTTTATGCTAAATAACATGAACTTTTATGGCGAGTAAGTACACAACGAACATTATTCCCCTCTCAAAAATATTGTTCATTGGCTCTGAAATATAATTAAAGTTCATCGGATACGCAAATCGTACATTTGACCTCAAAACTAGTCAAATCAGTGTAGGCGTATGAAACTTTGCAGTTTATAATCAGAGTAAATAGAATTGTACAGGTATAGAATGTTTAATCAATACTTTATGTAAGTTCATCTGTGCAGCTTCCTTAACAAAGTATATCTCACGAATAAACCACAAATAAAAATAGCCCACATTTCGACTAGGTAGACCTTCCTTAATTTTGATATAATCAAGTAAAGCATCAATTTCCAAAATCAACGTTTGTCCTTTGATGTGTATATCCAAAGTACACAGCGACGAGCATTTCACATGGGCAACACGTTCGGCTAATTTATGCGAACGGCGCATATCTCTATATATATATTTGAGCCTGATGCCGCTGCATGTATTCCCATATAAATTAATGGCTACGTGTCACTCATATAAAACACGTTTTCAGCCCGCGTATTTTTCAGCGTAGCGCACGTTGAGATGCTAATTTTTTTTTTCATTCGGTCGTTTCGCGAAATCAACGGAGAAAGCCGGTTATGTCGAATATAAACATACACCGCGGGGAATGGCTTGTATTAGTCTGATTACGAAAACAAATAAGCATTCCCGTCGTTTCTCAGCGAATTAACGAGTGCTCGTTATTTGTAGGAGAAGAAAAAAAACACAGCTATAATCTCAGTAAATCAGCCGCGTTTTTTCATCATCCGCATAGGGTAATAAAGAACCTACTTCCGTATTTATACATGTGTCGAGGGGATAACGATATTTCATGCAAAAAAGTGCACTCTGGCAAGTGTGGAAAAAAGCTGGATTTTCGGTCTATAATCATATTTTTGTCAAGACAGCGATATTTCCAAGCGAATAAATCCCGGGGAGACTTACAAGTGACACGGCTAAGCTGACACATGGAGAAAGTGAAAGAACTAAGGGATGTGCGGAAAAAAGAGGGCAGTATCCATGGCGCCGTTTGGATTCCGTTCCTCTGCTTTATATTCTATGTTCTTGTGTCGCCTGAAGAATTTTGGGTAAAACGTGTATATTTTTTGCTGGTCACAAAATTTGACACAATACCAAAATTCGTACCCGCCACTGATCTCGGTGACGCTATCACTTATTTCCTGTCTGCAAAGCTATTCTCAGATAGTACCGGTAAATTTTGCAAAAGCCGATGCAACATGCACAATACACCACCAACGAAATATTTCTCCGCACAGACTGACCCTCCTCTGAATAATTCCTCTCCTCGCGCCCCCCATCCAACATCCAATTTTACAGTCCAGCACAAAAGACTCCCATCAAAGCCACCAGTATATAGACTCAGGAATTCACCACACACACACGAAAAAGTTCTTTTGCCTGCATATATACCTCGGCACGTGCAACAGCTTCTTCAGAACCCACAGTAGTCCATGCAAAGTTAAACGTGTGCAGGCAATCGGTCCAAGAATCCCCGGCCAGTGGAAAACCGGCGTCGTTGTCGTCCTGCGCGGTGAGCGCAGACAGGCAGACGGTATATATAGTATCTATATATACGGGGGACGATAGGAACAAGAGAGACGAGAAGATAACCGCTGCTACTGCACAGCCCACCACGTGTTGAGAGAGAACGAACGCCGGAGGCCCGGTTATATACCGGTTGCTATGGCAACACCCGCGACGCGAAACGCGGAAACGAACGACTATATACTGCCTGTGCGAGGAGGACGAGAGGGTGAGAGAGTGTGGGATGGATTATATGCAGTGCTTTTTTGATATGCCAAGGTGCTGATTTTTGCTGGTCAGTTTTTGATCGGTGATATACCGAGGAAGATTCTGGGGTTTCAACAACTGGAATGGCGTCAAATTGGCAGGACTGTTAAAACGTCGATACATAATGTGACTGGAGAGGATTTAGTCAACATTTCGACTATACTGTGTATGTAAACATCGCGAACTAAGCAAATGAACTTCCGGCTCCCAGTGGAAAAAACTTTTCGTTTCTCGACTTTCTCCTCTTCAAATAGAATGCAAAAAAGCCCTAGAGAGATGAGCTACAAACTGTTATAAAACTTGTAATCTCCCTTCGGCGACAGTCCGCCTGCGACTACATATATTTTCCCTTCAAACCGTGAAATCGGACTTCTTCCTGAAATTTAGTTACCCCCAAGACGTATGCGTGTATATACTTAAAAATGCAAATAGCTAATAATATATCAAAATAATGAATATACGTTTCGAGAAAAATCTGTAATTAAGACATAGATCAAGCTGCAACGTCCACTACACGCGTAATATATAATACACGTCGGTGCGGAATGAATTACGCGACAATGCATCTTATACACCGATAGCAAACTGCACAGCGACGCGGAAACTCGTGTTCTAACATATGGCGGCTATTGGTCAACTCGACTCTCCGCCATCTTGGATTGATAATACTTGTAATTAATGACTGATCTTTGCCGACTCGATGGACCTGCGCTTCTATACTCGACGCAATGATTTGTTGTAATTATTACGTTCTAGCGGCTGTATAGAAATAAATATTCAAAGACGCATCTCACTGGATCGGAATATTTACCTTGATTAAAAATCAATATTTTTCTCGCCGCGCATCAAATTAATCTTCCTCGACCCAAGTGTGATCCAACGATCACGACCTGATCCCTTTAAAAATCACGATCCTGCACCTGTTCCTGAAAAAAAGAAAGAAATACCAGGCAAAAAGCGGGAAGACAGCGAGAAAAGGGCGCCTATACACATACCGTCGCCGGTGTCCGCGACAGTCCCCTCGTATATACATATATCTGGCGTCGGCTGTTCACGTCGTTATCGGCTATATATAAACGGCTCGGAATGTCAACTGTCAAACGCACGTATAGGACAATGCTTCTTGTGTTGAGAAGAGGAGATGGAGGTGGTCGAGCCGCATGGGTGTTAATTTATTGGCCAGACAGGCTGAATTTTACATGCTTTCTCTTGCTGGTCCGTAGACATGTACGGATCGAACGATTATTGCCTATATTATAGCCTATACACTAATGTGTTCTCTCGGGTTTTTGGTTTATGGTAATTCGAGATTCGCGTCGTGTTCGGGAAGGCGTTACTGTCATAGGTATTTCAGTAAAATGTCTTTTTAAGACCATTTTTTAAGGGAGATATTAATATATATGCACGTCATCTTTTACGCGACTAAAACATAAAGCCGAGCATCCGCTATACGATGTTTTACGACTATATTCTCTCGTAAACGAGATCTTCAAATCTTCTTTCCATGTATGGTATTATAATGCATGACTATACTGAAATGTCGTGTTATCACTTTCAGAATTTCAATTTTTTTGCAGCCTGGCCTTTTATACGCTATTTCGTCCAAAATAGTCTGTCGTTCGGCTGCGTTTACCAGCCTGTTATAGGCTGCAGCGTTTATCGATTGTCGCGATACACAATGCGAGTATAATAGTAATTAACATAAATTTGATGAACCTCGCGGTTTCCATGACACCGGGCCTCTTTCGGCTGATGAAATCGCATGCGTATATCGATTATCAAAACCATGTCATATATATACTATACTCACGCAACAACATATCCCATTACCAAGTACAAACTAAAAAAAATAGCTCGAGCAAATTCATCATCAAAAATTATATAACTCAGCCCTATCTACCCCTCGAACAACCTCCACCCTCGACTAGACGGATTCCCGCGAGACGCGGCCAAGGAATTGCTATATTGCGCGTCGAATTAATTCCGCGGGGCACTTCTTTCACTCTCGTCGTACCGGCTTTTTTTTCTCTCTCTTTCTCTCTCGACTCCCGCGTTTAAGAGGGCTTTTATGCAAATCGCATGCGCGTACCGGGTTCTTTTTTTCATCGGAACACGGAATGAAATAGCGATGCTGTGTGTGCGTTTTATATATATATATATATATATATATGATGGGAAGATAGCTCGGGGCATGTGTATAACGCTGATGTTGATGATACGTCGGCAAATATTGTTATTTCATACTCGCGCACGTGTACGTTTTTCGGAGTTGAGATTTCTTTTTTGCTCATATTATTGTGGTGTATCGGGTTACGTGTTGTGATTGAAATGTTGGCTGTTTTATAATATACAGACTAAAGTAACGTTAAACCGCGCACAAAATCATACTTAAACAACAACATGCCTCGCGTACACTTGATTAAATAAACAAGTATTATTACTACCCACCAACTAAAAATATTCAGACCCCTCCCCATCGCATACAAAAAAGTCAACTCTATACACCTCCCATCCAATACACAAAAGCCTTTATATATTCTCTCACGCGGGACGAAGTATACATTATAAAAAAAGAAGCGTTTTCGTTAAAACGCGCCTCCCGGTGCATTAGCGCCACCCTCGTGGTAATAGCTCTCGGGACAGGCGCGCGGCAAAGTATTGCGCAACAATCGTTATTATATATATGCCACACGCGACGTTATACTCGTCGGAAATCCAATTCGCGCCGCGGGCGAAAAAGCGCAATGTACGGAAGAGATGCGTTCTTCTTTGTTAGTTCCTCGTTATTTTCCCTCTTTGTGCGCACTTTTTTTCACTTGCGCTGTGGAGACTGGACTAGGTTTAGATGCTTTTTTACTTTTTGACGATGATGAGATCTAGTCATTGAGATTCCAGTGATGTTTATATCAAGTTTTAGTAGTATTTTTTAGTATAGTAAAACCGCGTTTTACGATGTCGATCGAGCGAGTTTTTCCGAGAGGATAAACGAGTATAATAGTACGTAGTGGAAGCATTCAGAAATTATCTGGTATATAGACTAACGATATATTTATTTGATGGATGGTTCATTTTAGAGTTGAAAATCTCTTGCCAACATTACTGCGTTGCTTAAGATAAAAAATTCAAGTTAATAATTAATGGCAGAAAGCGCTTCCATTTCATTCACACGTTATAAACCAACAAAAATGCCTGATTTCTCATCATCGCAGGGTTTGTCTAAACAATGCACGTTATATAGATAATAAGGAGGAACTCTGTTGATTGAAGCTACCGCGATAAGCCAGTGCAGTACTTTTTATCAGCGCCGTGCAATATGTTTGCGTTTTGTAAACCTCCGCGGTCGGAAACATACGAATAAATATAAGAAGTTTATCGTACTTCGGCTTAAGAGATACCGTAATATTTATTGCATCCGTTTTTCCAACTTATTTGTTTACAATATCACATACCTTCGTATATACTTCATCAAAAAATCGAGCAGTGCATCCCCTCGAAAGAGAGAGTACAGCGGAGCGAATAAAAAAGAGGCTTTCGGCGCGATTGTCGAAAGGGTACGTACGGCGGTATTTCTTGCACGGGCCGTTTAACGCCGAGCGAGCGACTCCCGGATAGGTGGATTTAGCGTCTCCGTTTAAGCTGTCGGCTTGACTCCGGCTCTTCCGCGTCTCTTTCACACACACACACACACACTCACTGTGTTTATTCGGCTCGGCAGAGATAAGAGAAATGAACTGGTGTGCGTGTGTTGCAACGCTTTTTTGGATTTACGAGGGGGAAATTTTGCTGAGTTTGGGATTTCCATATGATTTTTTTATGCAGCTGTTTGTGGCTTGACGTTGAATGTCATATAAACGTCGTATTTTACTAAATTTTGATATAACATTGACGTTCATCGAATCTTGACTAAAGTAAATAAATCAAATTTATATAATAAGAATATATTTATTATTGTCAAATTTTGATTGTATTCAAACGTTAATTTATCAAAATTGATAAACTTCAAATGAAACACAAAATGTTATTATTCATTTTTACTCCACCCTTTATGAATGGAAGTTAAAAATCAAAAACATATTTTGACAAAATATTGATACATAATTTGAAATAACTTCGTGTTTAATTTATACACGTTGACATAAACAAATAAATTGAGATTCCAACTATTTCCACACAAACTTTCGTCATCATTGTACACCTATATATATAATCCATAAAACAGACAATACTACCTGCTACTATCAAATAAACTCCAACTAAATTCAGTCCCGAAGACCAAACTGAAATTCTCCCTATTCAAACACTGCACCGACGCAATACACCCATCCCCACACCAAAGTTTCCAACTTTTATCGCGATTTCACTCGTGAACTCACGCAGAGAACACTCGACTCGGCCGATGGTTCGCTTGCGGGTATCTATATAGATATACGCATATATGTATATGTAGTATACACAATACAATGCAAGGCGCGCCCGTCTCTCAAGCATAAGCGGAAACGCCGCTGATAGAACCAGATTTCAGAGGCTGTGGGTGTGTGCTTACTGATTTATATATGTTTTTTAATAAGAAATAGAGGTGGAGAATCTGTAGGTGGACGTGTCTTTGAATAATTATCGGGGATGAGTCGGATTGTAAAATTGTGCGGTAATTATGTTAATCGCGGTTATAACATTTCAGATAATGTTGAATTATGTACTGTTAAATTTATAAGTTTACAGTCATTTATTTAAATTCTCCGAGAGTGTTGCGATACTGCATCGTGATTCAGAAACTAGAACAAGATTTCGATTTTTCCTGGTCGTGTACGTACATAGTCAGTGAATCATATCCTCGATGTATAAACGATTCGTCATCGTTTATAATTTTACAGATCAATTAGAACACGATATCAACGATCTTGTCTCGCAATAAAAAAATTATACACGCCACCGACATATATTTCACCTATACCTACAATATAACAGTTACAAACTGCTGCCGTATGATGGATTCGCAGATCATGTCTGCCCTGCTATTACGCATAAATCAAAAACTACTCATATAATACTCCCCCATACAGCCTCCAATGCCTATACATATAAATACCCTCCCCAATCAGCCGGCGAAACTTCGTTAATCAATACCATCCCAAAATTACCAACTACACGCACTATCCGCGCAGTCAAACACAGGCCATTATGCAAATGGCAAAACTCGACGCAACACATCGTCAGAATACACCAGCGCTAAACACTAAAACTAAAGCCTCCTTTATCGATTATGCTTCCAGGAGCGACGTCTTTCTCGAGCCGTATCTCCAGCAACAGAGCCAGCAACATCAGCCCCCGCAACAGCAGCAGCAACAGCAGAGTAACCCAGCCGTCAATTCCCCGAGCAGTCCACCACCGGATCCTCGCCACCATCACCAACTCCATCATGTGCAGGTGGGTCACGTCGCGCCCCAATGGCTAATGAGCCTCCCGGCATGTCCCTCTTCCCCTTCGGTCGTCCTCTGTGTCTGTGTAGATATAGAGGACCTTACAATGCTGCAGCCGAAAGCAAATACGGGGGAGGAGAGGACACGTTGAGCAAAAACACATGCACCGATGCACCGTGTATGTACCTACGTACACACGTGTGCGCCTGTCTTTCGCTGTTGTCCCTCGTGCGGAGGGCGATTTCCGTGGCAGCGATGGGTAAATATATAGAGAGGATGAGAGAACCCGCGACTGATATAGGATATTTCCCGGGGAAAATCGAGTTTTGACCTTTTTGCGGGGGTGGTATATAGCAATTATTTTTGATTAGGTCTGAAAGCCATCACGCGGTGCTGATCGGGTGACGCGTCGCGCTGCATACGTTATAATCGGAAAATTTAAATTTCCCGCCAAAAAACTTGCATACGATATAACTAACGTTGCACCGGCCGGTATTCGTACCGATAAACGTCGAGCCTATGTACACACCCGGTGTGCATCGCAGCGAACAATGCCTCCGTAATTCCGCGCGCCTTGTTCCCTGCGATTCGCACAACATACACGCAGCAACAATCACGTCGTCAAAATCAGCGCCACGACCAATACATACATATATATATGCTCCCCCTTTTTTCAGCTGTACCTTTCGCAGCAACGCTGCAGGGACGTAATTTAATTTGAAATGCAGACTGACACACGCCGGCAGTTTAGACGACTAAGGGGATTAAACGCAAACGTGCGAGGCGTACCGAACGAGACTACGACGGTCACTAATTGCAAATGTCCCTAATTGCTTGTCACGAAAACTTTGCAGCGAGCGGTGTGTACCTATGCGCTGGCCCGTGACGCGGTTGAATTTTTGAGGATTTTTCTGTGGTTCGTGTATACATATATAGAAGGGGTAAGACAGGGTTTTGCGGTTTGAGAGAGTTTTCGGGATTTCGGGAGTGTTTTGCATATTGATTTCGGTTTGAGGGGAGGATGGCAATGAGCGGATGTTACTGTGTGGTTGTGATTATATTGAAGCTGTGATGAGCAGAATAATTATGGCGGGTTATTCAGTTTTGAATAATTGGAAAATGATTGGTTATGAAAAATCGGCGCCAAATTCAAACATAAAATAGTATTCAAATTGACTTGTTGATAATGATTAGACAGTTATCGTTTGTTTCCTGAAAATGGTTTATAAAAATATATATAATAATACCATAACGCAATACCACACTTATAGCCAATCAGACCCCATCTGGCACACAATAGTCACTCGCATCCCACACGAGCAACCGCCGCAAAAAAGCTCTTCAAAAAAACTCTACCGACAGTATAGCGAGCATCTTCGTGGCAAGGCATAAAATCGCTTCGCGCAAAAATACCATCGATCTCAATCAATCAGCCGTTATAGCACGACGTATGGCATGAGTCTCGCGACAACGACAAAAGCGCCGACGACGCATAGCGTTGAATTGCACGCGTCGTGGAATCGATTCACGAGTATTTTCAGCCTCGGATTTTCGCGGCGGCTGACGCTCTTTGTGTTGGAGGCATATATATATATACGTATATACAGACAGCTATGGGACGCGCCGCCTATTCATAGTTAAAGTGGCTATTTCGCGATCCGCGAGAGCTTGCGGAACTTTGAGCTTTACATACGTGCGTGAGCTTCGAAGCTTTTTACGTTGGATTCGGGAACTGCCTAATAGATTTTGGGTTTGATGGAAAGTTGGAAACGTGTAATATTTTGTTCGCTATATTCAATTTTACTTTCAATTTCCCTGGTAGTAACGTTATTGATATATTGGTTAATTATTGGCTAATTTTAGAGTGTCATTATTACGTTGTTAAAAATAAAACTTTGATTTTTTTTATTTGGACATATTCTAATGTCAATAATTGAATATATAACTAATATTATTGTACACCTGGTAGATCGATAGTTACTACATAAATTAAGAAAATGCAAATACCTCGAAAATCCAAAATACGAACCCCACAAGTTTTACTTTAAAATCCCGCTCATATAAAACCCCCTACACCAGCACGATATCACCCAAAAATTCAATCGGAAGCTCGGCATCACGGAAATCGCGGCCGACTTCCGTCCTCAAGATTAATCGCTCGGCTCTCGGCCAGAGGATGAAAATCGAAGCTTCACGACAATACACACACACTCTATATATATTCCCCCGAGGTATCGTCCCTACGGGGCTATCTCAATTTGCAGTCGAGGCGAGAAAAGTCTATTATATGCAGCTTCGCTGGAGATGTGTATTATATTATGGTTTATATATAGGGGGAGAAATTCGAGGGATGGGTTATCGGGTATTTCCTTGCGAGTGCATAATCTTCTGGCAAATGGGATGGAAATTTTAGTCCTGTAGATTTTTACTGTCGATTATCGCAGGTATATATATATATATATATACTCTACAGAGTTCATTAGCTGGCTAAGATAAACGCGGTATGTATATATAGGAAGGTCTAACGGTAAAACGTATCGTGTGCGCGATCGTGTGTATATATAATTATGAATAAATTATGCTAATATATACACAGGCGGTAATGCGTCGAATCCGATACTTATTGCACAAATATTATCACCGTTGTATATATGTATATTATCGCGGTTGAGTAAATACCAGTTTGCACATACATACCGATATATGTCAATACTCAAACAAAAAACATTTGAAAAATCCGGAAAGTTTAATATAACTTTGAAACGACGAACAAATCCATGACGAACTCAACATCTGGCCGTTAACGAGCGCCGGGTACAGTAGTATAAATGCCCCAATAAAAGGCCGCGATAAATCGTTCGCGCGAAAACGCATCGAATCTTAACGAAGAAAAGTGGCTCCGGGGGAAAAAAATCTCGGCGCTGCGAAATCGTACCCGACAACGCTCAATTGGATCGTTGCTACTGCTGCAGTAGCGAAGGAGAGAGAGAGAGAGAGAGAGAATCATGACGATGGTTATGGTAACGGCAAAAGACGCCACTTTGGAGGGGAGAATTGGAATTTTCCGTGTGTATACTCGTGGTTTGCTGGAAATGATTATTGTTATTAGGAGACGGCGCGTTTCTTTTTTATTTTTCGAAAATCATGAATAAACTGCTAATAAAGTACGTGTAGCAGAAGATTTCTCTAACACAGCCGTCTGCTTTTTTCGCTGAGAGATTAACCTACATAGAGCCTCGCGCACGCTATGCCGTTTAAAAGGCCATAAACAATGCTTCAGAAGAAACTTCGTGGTACAGGTATTCTTCGTCTCGTAATATAGAAAGTTTAGGGTATAAAATAATATCGTAATTCATTTATCGCGAATTTAATACCGCCAGAGATATTTTCAATTATTTTATATACCCGTTAAAACAAATTGAAAAATCCCCAGCGAACGGTATATAAACGCCGAGCAAACAAAGGTCGACAGGAAAAATATATATATATACGATATAGCAGTAAACATCGACGCGCGCTGAAAAACACGCCGACGTCGCTGATTCTCTCCGCAGTGTCGCGCGATGGTAGTAGTACACAGCCATCGGAGCAAACACTGGCCTCGTCGAAACCCCGGAATAATAAAAATATCGGAAAATATTTCCCGATAAAAGCCTAATCCATACTCGCGAAACAGAGAAAAAAACAATACAAACTGCAGACACAAAGAAATATTCATTGCGCTGCTTTTCCGCGTATATACGAAAGAACAATGGTTTCTCGTTCCTCCCGCTCCCAAAACAACACCTGTCGCAATAATCGTTCCGGCGCTTATCGCCCAAGAAGACAATATAGTCGCGTCGTCTAGACACTCGAGAGAAAATCCGCCTCTTTTTTATTTCTAATCCAAAGCGCGCCCTCGTATTTTCCACTTCCGGAGCGAGCGGAAATCGCGTCTCCGATAATAGCTGGACATTATCAGCCGGTTGGGGCTCTCTTTCTTTAATTAGGGGCCTCGTAAACAACGAGGCGAAAGCGTCCCCCTGCACCGCGTTGTTGATTGTACTTTATGGAATATGAATGGCAGGGCTATTCTTTGGAGATTGCTTTCGAGAGAAAAGCTACGAGGAGGAGAGGTAATTTGATACTTTCGCTTCTGGGTGCGAGTTGCCGCAAGGTTTAATAAGCTTTTCAAGTGCGGTCGGAAAGATGATGATTCTATAGAGTCTGAGAGAGTTGGAAGTTTAATTTTAGTGTTTTATCGTCAGGTTTTGATGAGTCGTCGTAGATTTAATTCTGCTCGGTTGATTGTTACGTTTTCTGGACGTATGGGTGCGATTACTCAGGGTTGATAACTTATTTAAGCTGTCACGACGCAATAGTTTTGGAGTTTATTAGGATATTAAATTTCGGTTATTAGATATACGTTGGTACCCCTGATTAACCGAACGACCGACGTTCAACGCGTGTAAACAGTGAAGCAACTGATTTTTTACTTTTTCGTGTATACGTAACCTCAGAAATCAGCAGCTTGACTGTCTTCTATTTACACGTGTTGAATTGTAAACAGTGAACACAAGCACTGATCAAGTAACATAGTTAAGCAGCTAATTTTTGACTCTTTTATGTATATAACCTCAAAAATCAGCTGTTTAACTGCCGGTCATTCGGTTAAATGGTGGTACCAACCCAATTACTAACTGAAATTTCATTTTTGAACATATTCTGGTTATGGTTATTTCGAAGTTATGTTTAGTTATTTATGATTTATGTATAGCATTATAAATCATGACCTAAAAAATTGTTTAAATTGTAATTATGTTGTACGTACATCGTGGTTTTTCTTCACAATGTTTTTCTACGTTATACCTCCACAAAAATTATGACTCATTTTACTTGTTGATGCATATAATTATGCGTAATGTAGTATTCGGAGGTACGCCATACTATCAGGACATCTAGTGGCAAGCTTGCAAATCCTAAAAGAAATCGAGTTTTTCAAAATAACATCGAAAATGGTATAAAATGGGCTAAAAAAATGTTGTGTATTGAATATTCAATTTATTGTTTTGAAATATTAATTTATACTCTAAGACTATTTTTAGAAACACAAATATTATTAAAGAGTTTTATTTATCTCCCGTAAATATACAATTAAAAATGTATAGAGTTTTGTTCGGCTACAGACGTCATTTGTTTTGGACGGCTGCTATATTTTATGTTGTTATTTTTTATATGGGATATCAAAATAAGTAAAAATGAATTACACTCCAGAATTAGAAATTAATATGCAAGACATTATATTGTGTGGTGTTATAATCCGCAATGAAGATACTGTTTGTATAAAATCATACGTAACGCGAACATCAAAAATCCATGATAAACCTCATGAAGTTCTCATACGACTCTTAGTTAATAATCAGTTAAAATGAATTTGTTGCAAGTGTTCATGTGCTGCTGGTACAGGCGGAAAATGTAAACATATTTTTGCAACTTTTTTGTACACCCATCGATAAGTATATCTATAAATTAATCAAAATTATTTGTATACTTACCATCATTATATGTCTTATTACCACTTATTATATGACTCCTTATATAAAGGACGTTTATGAAAACTTATTTGGTTTGCACATTGTTTACTGTGACACTCTTTTACTACACAATACTTTTTTTAACTGTCTTCTCCATAATATCTTAAAAATGACCAGCGTGAATCGGAGCAACAAGAACTTATAATACATCAGAAAATGGACGCGTATCTACGCAAACAGCTGATTGCCCGAAGAGCACTTTTCCTTTTCCTGTATTAAATTCTAATGAACCAAACAACTTTTGAATAACGTTACTGTTCCTAAAATAGCTTTAGAGTATAAATTATCAGTTCAAAACGATAAACTGAATGAATTGTTAGGTTACTTTTCAAAAACTCGATTTCTCCTAGGGTTCGCTAACTTGCCCCCAGATGTCCTAGCAGTATTTCATATCTCCCAATTCATATATTAACTTAAAAACACAAACGTCCAGGTTTCTAAACAAAACGTACAAAATAAAAAATGTATCCAATAATTAGACAAGCACTTATGTAGATAATTTCCTTTATGTAGATAATAATATATGTACTCATCCATAATAAATAGAACACACCTAACGCTACATCAATAATTTGAGCGCGAAATTCAAACGTCATATATAAAACTCGTATTTCAATTCCATTACTACTCACTATGATATAACATTTCACTTGTATACACCCCAGAGTATAATCAAAAATTCAAACCAAATAAAGTTCACACGCATAATCTCTTTCATTGCAGAGCGAAGGCTCGCTGTCATCGGAGGGCTCAGGCTTGTCTGCGGGCGGCTCCTCGGGCTCGACAACGGAGGACGAGTCCGGCGGCGAGGTTGCCTGCAGCATCACCCTAATCGAGCGGCTCATTCGCTCGCATCCGATCTGGTTCCTGCCGGGTATTCAGCGCGCCGGCGCCTTTCACCTGCTCCAGGGCAAGGAGGAGGGGGTAAGTGCACCTATCGCTACGTCTATGCGGTATGTACGAACTATACCAGGTGCGATGAACCTTGCGGAGAAATTCCGCAAGGCTGCGGAGATCATTGTCGTTCTGTTGCGTAAGAGGTGAATCCGAGGGTCGTGGGAAGGCTTTTGGATGTCGGTTTATAGGATTCGTATATTCGTTTGGTTGAAAGAGAGAGGAGAGCTTTTGACGTTATATATGCATGTATGATGCGAGACGAGTTCAGTAAACCCGGCGAAAATATATGCGCGTGTCTGTGTAAAAATAACGTCGCGTTATCGATTCGCGTCGACGAGCAACGTAAATATATATACATGTAACTTTGTATAACGATGAAGACTCGTTTCAACGTTTGCCGCATCGCGCGTATATAAGTACTCGAATACTTTGCGAATATAAAATGTAACTTTTAAAAAAGGCATAGAATTTTATCGTGATCCTTCTTTCCCAGACCAACTTTCAATTGAGTTCTCATAGACTAAGCGAGTCCAACAAAACACGAATCAAATCAATCAAAATTACTCGTCCGCAGGCACTGACTATATACCGACTGTATAGTCTAGTTACATATCTTTAAAAGGAAACGACGAGTCCGTTGTGTATCTTCGCCGCTTCCAGCGTGAAAAGTATGTCAATGCCTGCGCTGTGTCCAGAGCGAGAAAACATTATGTTCGTGAGAGACGTGTGTGTGTGTGTGTATATAGCACGTGCACCGCGGACTTGAACAATGGATGGAATTGATGCAACCGTTCATTAATAACTCGGTCGCCGTGAGCGCGATGCGTTTGAACGGATATGATACGCGCGAATTCAGGGATATTGTTTATTGCTCTTGACTGATTTAGACTCTGGATCCTAAAGTACAAAAATCGACATTGAAATATTGAAAAGTTAAAATATGTCGGTATTTGTACTTTTATAAAGTTTAAGATCAATAGTTTGATCTTTGATAAAGTATACAAAATCACACTTTTCAACTTTTGAAAATGTAGTCACGTGAAATTTTATAATACAAAATTAACGGTTTGGGCTCTTAGAAAGTTTTAAATCAATAATTTGATCTTCAATAACGTATTTATTAAAATACAATTACGAATTGCTAACTTTATACTATAAAATTTCTCGTGGCTATTTCAATAGTAGAAAAGAGTGATTTTGTATACTTTTTATCCAGAGATCAAATTATTGATTTTAAACTCTGTAAGGTTACAAATCGCGATATTGTAACTTTATAACATAGATTTCGCACGTTAGGGTTTCGAGCTTACTGTTTTTATCCAGTTCGACAAAAGAGAATGAAATAATACAAAAGTTCTAAATTGCGACCAAACTCAGCTCTCGCACGCTATATCCAAAATCAATGAAAGCCGTAGTTTCGCGCACAAAAAGCCCGCAATTTCCTATCCTCTGTATACTCGAAACAACAATAACAAAAAAAAACTGCCCATCACGCATCGTCAAGCTCTCTTCCGCGTTCGCGAGCGCATTTCTGCACGAATATATATACATACCACTGCAGAGCGTAATCAGGCCGCATCAGCGTATTGTTCGGCGCATTGTCGATGCCCCGCCGAAAAACAATGCGCGACGAGAGCTGCTGCAATTACTTCGCCTCCACCGAGTAAAAAGACGTCGAGGGATGCTCTTTGATACTGCGGATGAGTTTTTATGTTTCGAGAGATTTTTTTCGACGGGTTTGTCTTTGTTTATTGATATGGATGGGTAGATAGCATGAGAATTCTTTCTTGCAAATTGTATATTAAATTTTTGATGTACAAAATTTGTAGCAACTTTTATTATTATTTATTATCTTGATTGACGTAAATGTGATATTAAACAGGTCAACGCGCGCTTCGTCTATACATCGTCGCTAGTGTTTACTATTTTTATAAATAAGCCATCGATTAGAGCATACTGTCTGTTATTATAAATAACAACCCTATATATGCCTTTGAACTGTGTGAAGGTTGTAAGCAGACTGTGAAAAAAAGAATATACCGTGTCTGAACAAACCTGTACAATATAAGTAATAATTATTAAAAAAAACTCAAATGCGTCCGATAAACCTACGCTCGCACATGATAAAAAGTATACGTGTAAGCAGAAGTTAAGTATGCCTTTTATTTCAGAATTTCGTGGTGAGACAATCGAGTCAGAGCGACACGATGGCGTTGTCGGTACGGCTGCCGGCCGGCAAAGGACCTTACATCGAGCATTACCTCATCCAGGCGAACAAAGGAAAGTTGAGCTTGGAGACGAGCGAGAATAGGTTCGACAACATCCCCTCTCTCATCGCCCATTACTCTCAGTGCTGGTGAGTATAAGAAAAAGCTCTCTCTAACTACCGCAGCTGCTCATCTCGCTGGAATTCTGCGAGATGGGCCGCCATTTGCGGCTTTTATCGCATATATAGCTAGCTCTTTTTTCTTTCGATTTAGTTTTAAAGTCTGACTATGAAGCTTACGCAACACGTGGAATATTCAAAGCTCGATGTTTTTAGAATGCGAGCTTTCTTTAAGCGAGTCCGAAAGCCAATTAAAAATTCAAATTTCGCGCCTCAAAGACGAACAAATAATTAATTTACTTATAACAATTAATAAAAGCAAAATTACGAAAGCCTAAGAATTGGTTGCCCTCCGTTATATAATTATCTATCATTTTCCAAAGTTTAAAATTATTAGAATAATATGTTACCGAGAAAACCTTGAAAAATATTAAAAAATCGCATTTTTCAAGGTTTTCTCGGCAACATATTGTTATAATAACTTTAAACTTT